>VWZP01004280.1:1465485-1532979 GCA_013396995.1 Dicaeum eximium
CCGGCCGGAGCCCCGCGCCGCCGGCTGACTGCTGGCCCTGCTGGTAGGCGGCTCCGCGCTGGCTGCGGCGGCCCGCCCCGCCGAGAGCAGCGGCGGCGGCAGCGGGGCAGAGCCGGGCACAGCGGGGCAGAGCCGAGCTCCGCGGCGCGCAGCCCGCCCAGCGCTCCCCGCCGCCCTCAGCCCCCGCCGCCAAGACGCCGCGCTTCTTGTACCGCGCCAAAGGCGGGTGCCGCTCGGCCAAGATGGGCCGGCAGACGGCGGCCGGCGGGCGCGCCATGCAGCGGTCGCAGAGCCGGAGCAGCCTCTCCGCCTCCTTCGAGGCNCGTGAGCCCCCGGCCGGCCCCGGCGCGCCCCTCCCGTCGCTCGCCAGCCCAGCGGGAACCGGGCGGAGAACAAAGTCTGCGGGCGGTGCCTGCGGGACGTCCCNAGATGGGCCGGCAGACGGCGGCCGGCGGGCGCGCCATGCAGCGGTCGCAGAGCCGGAGCAGCCTCTCCGCCTCCTTCGAGGCGCTGGCGGTCTACTTTCCCTGCATGAACTCCCTGGAGGAGGAGGACGGAGGTGAGGGGCCGGGGTACGGTCGCCTCAGGTGTGCGCGAAAACGGGCCGGGCTCGGCGGTGGGCGAGGAGCTGCGTGGGGGGACGCGAGTGATGGAGAATGGCTTGGGCTGAGAGAGAGATTGGTAGCAACGTGCTTGTAGCTGGAGAGTGAGGTGGGATTTAACAGGTTATGTTTATTGTCACATTGGGAATGAAGTTACTAGCTCAACTTTGGTTATGTTGGGGGAAGAAATAAAGGATACAGGGTCTTTCCATTCTTCCCGTTTTCTACTCATTCATTCGAAATACAAACCACACTTCCTCTCAGGTGCTTTCCTGACAATCTGAAGGCTTCAGGTATCCCTTGTCTGTCATTACAACGTAATTCGTACAGAACATCAGAGCTGAGCAGTTAAATACTGGCGCCAGTAAATACCCTTTCCTTAGAGGCAGCAGTGTAGGTGGAAGGCGAACAAGAGAAGTGCTGTGGATTTTCCTCTATCCGGAATGTGCAAATGTACATACATAGTTACGCTTGGCACCAGACTCTGTCCAGGATGGAACTTGTATTTCATTTGAGTATACTGAGTTGAGTTTGAGTATACTGGTTTCATAAAGAAAATAATTTGTTGTGTTGAAATATGTTTATGTATAGAATGAACTGATGGGCTTTCCTTTGTTTTATCAGAACTAATTCAAGATCTTTAATTTCATTAAGATTAATGGAGCAAATTGCACCTTCAATAGATTTGCACACTATAAAACAGAGATACCAATGTCCAGTGCTGCTATGCAAACATGTATCAGCTGTGTGTGTACACCATTCATTATCTATTTCAAATATTTGCATGTTCATTTATCACCTTCCACATTTCAGGCTGAGAGTGCAGTGTGTAACGTGTGTCCCCAGTCCTTGTGTGTTTTGATTTATCTTTTCGTGTGCAACAGTCTCTGATTTTTTTTCTCCAAAGCATCTCTGATTTCTGATTGAATCCCAAGGCATGGTCCCTCACCTTTTCCTTGCTCTTACTCTGGGGCTGGCCAGGTTGCCCCTTTCAGTGGAAGAGCAGTGGCTGACCCCTGGGCCAAACTCTGCTGTCCTTCAGTACCCTCATCTGCTCCCTACGTTGAACAATGAAGTGAACTGCAAAATATTGCCAGTAGACTGCAGGGTAGGCTTCAGATGGCATTTTTAATACTCTTGATGTGCTAAAAAACACCATGGCTGAAAGCACACACTGAAAATATCATAAATTATGCCAACACGTAATTCTTTAAAGATTATTTTTCTTTATCATTCCTGAAGTGTTTTCTTTTCAGTCCTGATTTTTAGCTACAATAATTGCATGAATCCTGTGTGAAATCAGAGTATTGATTTGTTTTGTTCTACTTGGTTTTCTTTACTTCTTTAGGAAGCATTTAACTTATTCCTTGGTGGAATCTTTTTTTTTTTTTGTTTGTTTGCTTAAAACTGTTCACTGGTTCAAAGAAATATAAAGTACATGGAAGTCAGTAGAGAAATATCTGTAAATTTAAGGGAAATTGTAATGATTTATTTATTTTGTGCTGGCAAATTATTCGAAGAGAAGTGTTAAAAGATTGTATACTGATTAACATGTCACATATTGTGTTGATTTATGTTATCTGATCCTATTTAGATGTAGGCTACACTTGAAAATGCATTTCATTAATTCCCATGAAAAAAATAGAAATGTAATTGCTATGCAGTTTTATGGATTTGAGTTTTTGCTACCTCAATTTAGACATACCAGGTTACTGAGGGAATGGCAGGCATGACAGCTAAGATAATTTCCCAAGCGTTCTCGTTGGGATTAGAAAGGAAAAAGTGTGGTTTTGGATGGCAAGTCACCTCTACACTCAAATTGGAATTTGTTGTCTTATGAGCGTTTATGCAATTATATTATTGTAATGTAATTAAAGTGGTTGTGGAACATGCACTCCCATGTTCACCTACAAATGTTCTTTTACAGTTTAATCTGAAAAAGGTGTCAAACCCAAACCCTCATCATAAGTTAACTGTCCTCTTTTTGTAATTATTTCTGTATGTGGTGGATAGCATTTGAAAAAGTTAACCTGTTACAAGGGTGCTTTTCTTCTTTTTTTTTTTTTTTTACATTTCACACTCAGTCATATTTTTAATACAAATAGAAGATCTGAGCTGTTGAGGCATTTATTTAAGATACTCTCTTGAAGACTTTTTTTTATCAACTGCTGATGTGGATGTATTGGTCCAGAGGTGTATGTTTGGTATGAAAGAATATGAGTACTGTCAAGTTCAGAAGTAGTTCAGTAGCAAGTAACTCAGTACAGCATATTAATAATTTTTGAAGCTATTTTTGAACACGATGATTAAGAAGATCCCTTTACGTGTCAGCTGATTAAAGAAGAAGACCTCTTAAGCCCTGGCATCCAAGCTGTGATGTACTGAAGAAGGGGGCTGTGCAAAGGCTGCTGTTTTCAGTTGGCAGCCATGAATTTGAATCACAGAATCATCAGGGTTGGAAGGGACCTTCAAGAACATCCAGTCCAGCTGTCCACCCAGCACTGTCACAGTAACCCCTAAACCCCATCATCAGAGCCAGATCCAGACGCCTCTTCAACACCTCCAGGGATGGTGACTCCACCATCTCCCTGGGCAACCTATTCCAATGCCTGACCACCCTAACAGTGAATTTGTTTCTAGTATCTAATCTGAATCTCCCCCATCTCACTTTAAGGCTGTTTTCTCTCATTCTCTCACTTTAGGCATGGCAGAAGAGACTGAACTCACCTCCCTGGCCTCCTGTCAGGTGCATGTAGAAAGTGATGAGGTCCCCCTGAGCCTCCTCCAGGCTAAACAAGCCCAGCTCCCTCAGCTATTTCTCATAAGACGTGTTTTTTAGAGCATTGTTGCCTTTCTCTGGACACCCTCCAGCACCTTGGTGTCCTTGGAGGACCCAAAACTGAAGACAATACTCAAAGTGTGGCCTCGCCAAAGCAGAGTACAGGGGAATTTGTCATGGATAGACCTAAACCTGCCATGGTTGGCCAGGTTTGCATTACAGGGAGCTGCTGTTTAAAATAGCATTTCTTACCTGCTGATTAGTTGAGATGAATCCTTCAAGTTCATGGACATTCATTATTTAGGAGTTTATTATTTGTAGCCACATCTAGTAAAAGGTGTTAGAAAAAAATTCTTTGCATCATCCTTTTCTTTCCTGCATGGCTGCATGTATACACACAGGACTGATGTGGTGCCAGAGAAAATTATTTACATTATCAAAGTATCAAGGATTTTAAAGAGGTATCTTTTGCATTTAATTTATTTATTCATTGATGATAATATGTATGGCCTGCATACTGAAGTGGGAACTGGTGTCAAATACCACTTAGAACAGACTTAAATTATATGGAAATTGTTGAAGAGGTATGGGGACAGAGTACAAATCAGTATCTGTATGAATGCTCTTGAAGCATTCCAAGCCTCTTATTTTTTCTGAAATCTTGGCTTTGTTGAATTTAAAGAAATTTTGTGATTGTCAAAAGATAAGAGAATTTCCAATGTAAATGTGTGTGATATCCTTTTAGATGCCTATGTAGTCATAGTGGGAAGTCTCATGCACATGATATATTTACAAGTAGTGTATGAGTGTACTAAACTTCCCTGTGAATAACTGAGCAAATGAATTCTTATGTACAAGATGGTTATTGGAGAAGAAGCAGAGTTATCCAACATACAGAGAAAAGAAGAGAGGCTCAAGTCAAATGATGTGATCACTAGAAAGTCTACATCTGTTTTTATGGGTGGGACTGGTAACCTGGTGCTTCCTCAAATTACACTGTGTATTGTTTGCTGTTATAAATTTTCACTATGATTTCCTTTTTATACTCAATTTATGTTCACTTCTGATTTGCATTTACACTGAAGTGTTGTTATAAACAGTTAAATGGCACGTTGCAAGGAGAGCAGCTGTGGAGCTGCTGGTCATGGCAAGGTCTGTATGCAGAATTATGCCCACCAAAAGGGAGTATATTTCAATTTAATGTCTTCTTTTGCCAAAGTTTTTGGGTGGTAGTGAAGCTATGAGATTGAAGGGGAAAGCCAAATGCTTTGCAGGTGCTAAAGACAATTCAAGAGATAATTTATGATAATTTAAGAAATTAATTCGGAAAGAACTGGAAAGCATCTTGGTCTCCCAGTATGTTAGAAAAACAAAAGGCAATTAAGAAAAAAAGCCACAGAATGTTCTTCAGTCCAAGACAATCATGCCAAAAATAGCAAAAATTAGTTGTGTTAGTGAGGAGAAGTTACATTACAGTTTTGCATATTGATGTCTACTGAAAGATATATCCGTGTTGCTGCAGGAGTTCAGCAGGAATAGAAGCACATTATACTCTCCTGTCACCTGGCTGATGATTAGCTGGGAAACTTGCTGGAGGGGTTGTTTGATCCCACATAGGTGTCAGTGGGAGTGCTGCCCCTTAGTGAAGGCTCAGGACTTATTTAAAGGTGTGCTGAGCTGCTCAGTTGAGCAGTGGTAATGGCTTCAGTGGCATTTCTCACTGATTAATCACTGCACATTGGTAGAGCTGGAATAAAACTCAGCAGTTCCTGGATTCTGTTCCTGTGGTTAGACCGCCAGATCACAGTGTCCCTCTGGAGGTCCCAGTAGACAATAACAAGCAGACAATAATTTGACCAGAAATAGAAAATAGGGGAAGTAGTAACAATAAATTCATTAGCACAGTAATTACTAAGTGAAGAGAATTCTGCACATGAAGTAGTTATCCTTTAAAATTACCATCTTAAAAAGAATAAAGTAATATAGGAGTATTAGGCTATGAAGAAAATGAAAATAACTACATAATCTTGGGGGAATTGGCCTACATTTTGGCCTTGGTGGTAAAGATGACCTTGTTTATGTGGAATGTTCATAGGCAGAGCCAAGGAAAGAAGGGTATAATGCCCTGTGACAGGTTATCCACTGTAAGAGATGAAGCTTTAAAGATCTTGGCTCGATTGATGCTAGCACATCAGAGATTGTCTGCTACACATTGCATGCAGTGGTGGGGTCACTCATCTTGAAGTATAAAAAGCACTCTGAATATGCAATAATAATTGTTCCCTAAGAATCTGCATGACATTTAAATTTATATTTGATAATTTTTTCTGTTTGCTGTCAGGACACAGTTCAGGGGCTGACTTGGGTCAGCCTTTCCATCATGGTGGTGGGTCTGGCCCATTTCTGCAGCTCCATGGGCTGAGTTCAAGCGTGGAGGCAGTATAGCAGGTATTTTGAGCGAGTCACAAGTGTTTTTACCAGTTATACTCAGGTACTATAATAATGAAGTAGTTGTAGATGCCAAAATTGATAAGACCTTTAAAAAAATAAGCATAGAAAAAACTGTACTGATGCTGGCAAACTAAAGAGCATGACAAAAAAAATCACATGTTCTGGAAAACTAAGGGAAAAGTGGAAGAAACTGCAGAAAGATTGACATTCAAAGCACAACATACTCCAACCTGAGTTAGAAATGCCCAGTAGGTTTTTAAAGCTGTATTTCTCTTATAGTTGTGTTTCTCTTCTGAGCTGCTGGTTACACTGCAGCAGGTACCTGAATAGCTGACAAATAATTCGGATACGGCTGTAGCAGCAGCAGTGAAGCTACAGTGTGGGATAGGCTGCATCTTTGGTGGTACCTACATAAATGTGTAAAAACCTGTCTCATGTCTACGTGCTGTAATTGTCATTTCTCAATGTCAAGGTCAAGAAGGTAATCAGAGCAGCAACACACTGTGTTGTCATTGTTTCAGTTTGGAGAGGTAAATGTTTGACAGCACTAGTTTGAAAATGGGTCATTACAGTGTGAAATTTGCTCATTTTTTTGTAAACTGTGGTTATTTAATATAATGGTATTTGCAAAGGGTCATTATTCTTCTTAGACAAAGCAAAGGAGGAAGAGCTGTTTCTAATTTATGTAATCTCAGTAGTCATTCAAGTTCTTGGCACCATCTATCTCATTAAGCCTTAATAGAGGGTGCTGAATTGTTTCGGCGTATTTGCTACATCATTCAAAAATACTGCCCAGATCTGTCTGATAGTATATGCAATGGCCCTTCCTACAATAAAAATAATCAAGGCTGGGATAAAGAATAGTGTTATGGCCATTATTCCCTATTTAGAAAGTATGTCTCACTTCATATAATGCAAAAAAAAAAAGCAATTCTAAGATCCTCAATATATGTACTCTTTGCTGTTTAAGCATTTTTAATCTGCTCTTGACACTGCATGAAATAATGATTATTAATAAATATGTAAGAATGGTGTACATCCAGAAAATTGAATGTCCATGTAAACATAAAATCATTATCTCTTAAAACTGCAGAAATGGTTTCAGTTTACTTTGGATGATCATCCTTTGTCATTGGCAAAATCAGAAACTGGATGTGAAGAGTTCCTGTGATGAAGATGTACATATATTTAGTTATTCTTTATATAAATGGTATACAAAATTAGAATGTAATTCCACAAAATTACTTGCTCTGTTTTTCAGGATTTTAATAGATTGGGGATAAAACTGATTTCCCACTGCTTTGCACTTTTTGTAGTTATATAGATTGTTGTACAGGATGTACAAAGTGGATATAAAATGCTACCATTCTGTTTTGACACATGCACAAAATATGCACAAATTATTATAGACCTATTACATTTGAATGATAAGAACATTTATCTGTGTGGAGATCATAACTGGTTTAAAACAGGGCTCCTGAAGAGCTGTTCATTCAGGTCACTTGTTACATGGGCATACAGAGTGGGCTACAAAGACACATTTTGTTGTCATATCTCTGTGTTCAGGTTTACAGCAGGTAAATAGCTTTTGGCAGGTAAATCCTCTGACCACACCTAGAAAACTCGTGGCCCTACCAGTAACAGAGGCCTCTGCAGTGCTGCTGGAAGGGCCTGAGGGGCTGTGTGTAGTTCTATTGCTGATCTGTATCTCACTGTCAAGATCTGTAATCAGCATCTGTAAAACAAAGGATCCAACCAGACCTGCATAGCCTGATTGTTGTTACATAATCAGAGCCAGGTAAACAAAAGAGAAGTGGAAATACGTCAGCACGAACCCTTCTCTTCCTTACAGCTGTGGTTAGTTTTGATTCTCTGGGACAGCTGTCTCTTATCAGGGGTGAATTCTTTGTCAAGGCAATGGCTCAGTATCAGACCTCTGTGCTGTGATTCTGTATATGCTTTTTGGGGTTACCAGGGGTGTTACTTAGAGGAGATATTGAAAACAAACCCTAGGGTGTTCAAGATGGTTATGTGTCCATTTTATATGCAGCATGTGATTCTGAATAATAATTCTGGGGATACTAAAGTTTCAGGAACATTAAGTACTTATTGTGTATGCAGGAAAACAGCTCTTTGTTTACAATTCAGTCCTGTAAAAATATTTCAATAACCATTTTGGGAACATAAAACCCTAAGTTGAAGATCCTAAAGTGATGGATGCCACACACAGACAAAGACAGTTTCTCTTTTCTGATGGTCTTAACAATTTGCTGAAGGATCAGTTAAGACTGGAGAATGGACATCAGAACAACAGTGAAATTAAAGTGACAAAATACAGGTTTAAACACATTAAGATGTGGGAGAGAATAGGAGCAGGTGCTTGCCTCAAACCACAGCATTGCTCAGAAGCCACATGTGGTAAACTGACTTCACATCACATGGCCACAACGAGGCACAGAGCTGACTGAACATACAACAGTCTTGCCATGGCAGGGAAGTAGAATGGAGACAAAGGATGCTGCAATCTGGCCAGGAACAAATGAGATTCATGATGCCTCTTGGGTCCTGTAGGAAATTCATCAAGAATGGGATGCCAGATCTTCTATACCAGCGTTTGACCAGAAGAGCAAACAACAGTTTTGCAGTTCAGTATTGTTGATTATTTAATTCAGTTCTCTCTTTTACATTTTCTTAGGTGCTATCTTAATTAACCATGCTTCCGTAATGGCCAGAGGAAGAAACAAAAAGAACAGGACAAGAGTGAAAAAGTGTTTCTTGACCAAAAAATGAAGGACCTAGTGAGGCCTTCCAAGAAATTTAAAAATGTATGGGGCCGACTGAGATTGTCAGCCCAGACTCTCTCACACTTTCCAGACCTGGCTGCTCCCATTCTGAAGAGCTTTCTTGCTGAAGGCAGCTCTGCTTTGGGCATATCAGGGCAGGCCATTCCTGTCCCAGTCAAAATTTATCAGTATTTTACATTCAGATACTCATGGAAGCAGGGACCAGAAGGATCTTCCCTTCTTCCCTTCTTCCCCTTACAAGTAAGAGAAAGCCCCTGGTTAGTTTCCCCCTGGCTCTGAAATGCTCTTTGTGTTTCAGAAATGCTGACAGCACGCACTGTGTGAATGTCCATTGGAAGGACTGTGACACAGAACTGCATAAACTGATTGTTGGCGCTGGCCTATGAGAATCAGTGAAATGAGCTCAAGCTCAAATGGCAATGGAATCTGTTAAATCCTGCTTAAATTAATAGATCCTAAACCGTGTCTTCTACTTGGGGTTGTGGGTAACACAGAGAAAGAAATAACTTGGCTCTGCTTCCTAGTCCTTCAACAAGAGGTGAATGTCTTGTTCAATGCAGACAAAGCTTGGGCTGCTCCAGAAACAGACCTGTGTGGCTGCAAGGGAATTTGGGACCTACCCTGTCTCCCTTTTCTTCCATAGGTTCAAAGTTTCTTAGACTGTCTTTTATCTAGCCAGTTGTTACAATATCTGGAGCAGGTAATAAGGTATGTAAAGAATTTTAGTCTTAAAAAATGTGCACTTAAAGGCAGCTTGTTCTGTTTGTGGATCTAACTCCGGAGTTGAGATGACAATGCTGAAGGAGTTTCTGTGCAGCTTTTCCGGTGAGGTGAGGAGAGCAGAGAAGAGACACCTCAAGCACCTGAGTGTGTTTCTGAAGCCACAGCTGCTCTGTGCTCCACACAAGTCCTACCAAGAGATCACATAGCAGCTGGGGACTGGCACAGCCAGCCTGACTGTGCCTGTGCCATGTCTTCTCTTAGCTCTGTGCCTGCTGGGGAGCAGTTGTAGGAAGCTCCTCCGAGGCCAAGCTGCGAGCTCTGGCTCTCACCACCAGCAGCGGATTTCATCTGGCTAGATCCCAGATGATGGAAGGTAATCTGTTGCATTCACTGCAGTTTTTGACTTCTCCTCATCTGCTATTGGAGATTGTATCAGTAGTTTTGCATCCCTAATTTGTAAGTGATTTGCACTCCAAGTTGTGGAAATAAATAATTCTGCGTGTAACTTAGGAAATGTAGCCTGCGGAGTCTATTTGCAGTAACCATATTAGTTAAATTACCAGTGTGATTAACTGTAAGAATGGGTGTGCTTTCATAAATACCAATGCATTTATTTCTGGTAATTTATTCCACTCCTTATAATATGGCTAGTGTTTTTCAGATAATATATTCCATATTTTGTGGTGGGGACTTGAAAGAAATTTCTTTTTACTAGGGCAATTAACTTATACTAATTTGGAGAACATTTTCAATGTTCTTTATTAGAGTTTAGGAAATGGTTAGTAAAATTATTTTGATTGTAGGTACTCAGCAACGTAACAACAAAGTACACTTCTAAGCACTCATTTCTGTATCTTTTCATTTGGTAAGATTAAAACAGCATGCATAACGTGAGTGTATAAGTATATATACTTTAGGACTATGAAACCAGCCCCCACTTTTACAGTGACACCTGAGTGAGTGGTACATTCCCACAAGTTACTTGTCTAGCTAGAGGTTAGTATTATCTTAGTTGGGTTCATTCAGCTGTATGCTTGTCTTGACAAATATATTTTCCAAAATTATCTGTCTTGAAAGAAGAACAACTTTAAATCATATTTTTTGTTTGTTCCTTTTGATTTGGGTCCAGTATGGAACGCAGCCACATGGGTAGCTGATTAAACACGAGAGAGGAGGTGTCTATTTCCAGGCAGGAATGAGGGAAAACAGTTTGGCTTTAGTAGAGTGATGTGATCTTCAACCAGATGCTCTACCAGCTACAGCTTGGAAGTATGGCACCAAAGGCTATTTCTTTGAGTTGAGCAGCTACCTTGTGCTTTTATTGCTGCTTGAAACCTTTTTAATTTTTTAATGCTGAGTTTATGATACATAAATTAGGGATGGCACAAATACTATCTTTGCTTTTAAATTGTTTGAAGAATTGCAGGATTATTTTTGATTTATTAATATTTTTCCAGGGACAAATATATTGCTAGCATTTGGGGCAATCAAGTGGGGATATTTCTCGTGTATTATTATATATTAGTTTGGCCAAGTTTCATCTGAAAGAATATTCATGTCAAAAGGAGTGGCTCAGGAGACATGCCACCCAGATCTGGGTCTTCTGTTAATTGTATTTCAAGTTGCCATTTTGCTGTTAAAGTCTTAAATTCTTACTTCATGAAGGATCAGTATCATGATCAGGAGCTTTATTGATGACAGGTCATATCTTTCTCTTTGAAGACCCTTTGAGAGCACTGCCTGTTTCTATTGAAAATTGACAAATAGTTATTCACATAACCTCCTTTCAGCCCTCCTTAAATTCTGTTAAGGTCTAAATAATTACAGTTTACCACTTGTATTTATACAAAAGTTGGATAGATTACACATGTCTAACTTTCATGCTGTATCAAAGTTGTATCTTTGTGTGCCTGTTGTCATGTGAACCAGACCACTTTTTTCAGTTAAAATGAATGTGGGAAAGTAAAACTGCTTTAAATTAAGGTTTAGAGGTGTGCTATGAACACGTCTGCCTCTGTGAAGACTTGAATGGCAGTTGCATGAGTTCTGCCTTGATTTCTCAGTAAATTGATGTGCAGTGGATATGTTCTTTTTTTAAATTATGTTCTTCTACAATGAAGGCATACAGACTTATAATTCTAGTTGAGAAAAAAAAGATCTGCCTTACAAATTAATAAAAGTTACTGTGTACTCCTTCACATATTATATAATCAAGCATGTATTTCTCCCAAACTCACAAATCTTTGAAAGATGTACGAAGATACTGAAGCATCATGCAAGATGGAGATGTTTTTTTTAAATTTGCATTAGGGACTTTATGTTTAGAATAATGAATTGAGAATGGCCATCACTCAATAAGGCTGACTGAAAATCACCAAAAGAGTTCTTAGAACAGAAGAGTAATATCCTGTGGGCTTTCAGAGTTACATCTTTCAATCTTTCACGTGTATCTATGATGCAGTGTACCTTTTCTACAAAAGCACGATATTTTCCTGGAAGTTTATGGGAATATTTCTTTGAAATGAGTGCTTGTGTTTTAGAACAACTCTGGACCGCTTTTGGAAGTCAGCTGCCAGATTTCATTAGTTGAATATAAATAATAAACAAGTAGGCACTTGGAACGGTGCAACCGAAAATAAATGAAATTGTTGATTTCTGATTTTCATTTTTTGTATGTTGTAGTAGCCTGGTACCTTTTTTATTTGGATTTCTTACATCAGGTATTGATGGGCATTTTTAGAAGTAGTTTTGATGCAACAAAATTTATTTTTTCATTCTGCTGGGTACTGAATTCATTTGGGTAGCTGAAGTTTTAGAGGAAAATTATTACTTCTGTTATTATTATTATGTGTATGTACTGATTAACAGTGATGGTTTTAAGGAATATGTAGAAGGCTTGTAGTAAGCAGTATGATTTGAGCTACTCATGATACTGCTGTGGAAATGTCTCACTGCTGCTAAGTATTGCAGAGTTATTAATCTTTCTTGACAAGGAGCCAGTGGTTTTCAAGGTATTTTTGGTGTCGATTCCCACTTCACTGCATTTCCCATGTTCTTTATCTGACCTAATATTCCTCCTGACTGTGGGGCCTGGGAGACTTCAACCCACGCTGCAGCCTGTAGGACAGTGACAATGAGTGCACACACTGAAATTGAGGTCTCCCTCCCATTCCCTGCCCAAGGGTGCAGATCCTCTTACTCTAAGCCATCCCTGTGCTCCAGAAGCCCCCTGGGGTGTGACAGTCCTCATCCCAGGACAATCTCCTCCTTTTGCTCATTTCCTTTCTCAAATCCCTAAAGCTTCACCAGCCTCACAGGTCCAGAAGTTCTTCTGACCTCTAGTACATGATGAGGCAGAGAAGGTGTAAAGGGTTCCAGATGCTAAAAACAACTGCAGAGGAAAGTTGAGTCCATCAGTATCCTAGGATACTGGATATTACTCTACCCTCATTGTATCAGTATTGAAGAATTGTTATTATTTGTTGTAGTGTTTTTAAACTATTTTACTCTTTTATAATATCAATATATCACACATCACTGTGCTGCACTCAGGGGTGTGTAGAACAGATTAAAAGAAATCAGTATGCAGAATTCCTTGCCCCATTGCAGGGAACAGCATTTAAAATCAGAAATTACATGGAGTGGCTGTCTTATTCATGAAAGAAAAACTGAGGCTTCATTCCTACTCATTTCATCCAGTTGAGGTCTTGATCAAAATTCCTACATGAAAATGCTGTTATATTGTTTGAGTATTTTTTCCCTTGTCTGATACCCAGACATCTGTCACATCACTGTTTTTACAAGTAAAATTAAACTATGCAAATAGATAGAAAAATTGTTATTCTTGGAGGTGATAATAAAGCTTCATATTGTGCATAAAAATCAATACTGTATGTTTTAAATATACATTTAGATTTATCAGCTAGTGAATAGAGAAGAAAGCATGGGAAGGGTTCTTGATTTGTAGTTTACTATCCTCAGTAATGGATATCTGTAACTTGATTTAGGAGATAATGACCAAATGTGTTTAAAACAATAATCCATCTGAATTAGAACATTTCTCTGCAGGTTTTGACATCATGGTAACATTTTAATTGAATTCCTAAGAGGGATTTATTCATCCAGGGAAAATATATTTTAAACATGCCAGACTATGGATTGTTTAAATCTGGTTTCCTCTGTGGGCAGACTTGTGTTGTCTGACCTTGGAAAGCAGGCGGTGACAGAGCTAAGATCCTGTAAAGATATTTATGATGCTGTTTTCCTGTTACTAAAAAACTGATGCATTTTAAATGGAAGTTTTGTTACTTCAAGGTCATTAATTTGTGGCTCTGGCTGCTTGTGCCACGTGGAGCAGGGGCGTGCAGGGTTGCCCAGCTGCGACAGCACAGTGGCACGGGGGCTTCTCTTTTGTCTCCAACAGAAGCAGGGGGCAAGAAGCTGCGGAGCACCGTCCAGAGGAGCACGGAGACAGGGCTGGCCGTGGAGATGAGGAACTGGATGACTCGCCAGGCGAGCCGGGAGTCAACAGATGGGAGCATGAACAGCTACAGCTCCGAGGGAAAGTAAGCAGCATTTACAGCTGGGGTTTCCTGGCATTTCTCCCTGAAGCTGGGGACGTTTCTCCATGAAATTGGTTGTTAGAGAGAAGCACAGTGAGCGCTGTAGGTCCTGTTCAGTCAGAATTGCCTTCACAAGGCAGTGTCACTGATGGACAGCCTAAGTCTTCCCCTGTGACCAAAAAGAGTCTCCCACTGTTGGTGCAGGAAGGAGGAGGATCATTTCTGCTGTGCCATGAGAATGGCACGTGGTGGGTCAGATCATCGTCGTGAGGTGTGTCAGGAGGGGAAGCAGGTGCAGTATGCCAGAAAACATAGATGTGGACAAGTTCTCTTCCAAAAACTCTTGCTGTACTTCAGTGCTGTGCAGAGCAAAGCATTTCCAGAGCATTTCCAGGTGTCATTCACTGAGCTCAAGAGTTTTTCAAGGATTCTACTACTTTTAACCTGAAGAAATTATCTGGGCAGAAGTATGAGTCTGTCATGTATCATGGTTATCATAATATCATAAAAGGCTGAGTTAAAAACTTCTGAGCGATATATCTGAGACATTTCCCAGGAAAGCCTTATTGTGAGTTGATTTATTAGTGGTGTTCACAGCACTGGACAATCTAGGGACATCTATGCTGCACAATATATCTTATGTTTCCAAGCTGATGCACTATATGCATTTGAGATGGACATTTCTTAATGATTGGTCATTAAAAATTTCATTAGTCCTTGTTGCTCTGTAATGAGTCACAGATAATTTATGGGAAGCATTTTAATTTTAAGTCACTTTGGTCATTTGCCACAAGAGCTTTCAATTCTGTTATTGAATAGATGTCATTCTCAAAGACATTTTTAACAAAATATTTCTAATAAATGGTGATTTTGAAGATAGCAACCAGTGTTTGGTCTAATGTCATCATTTCACTGTGTACATTTGATATTTAGCCATTGAGTTCACAGTAACTGAGAAGTGTGAGCAATTTAACTTTCATGTAACTAAGTCACTGGTAAGGGTATGTGTTAGTATCTTAATGAACTGGTCTCATATCAATACTTTGATAATTAAGAGTAGTCTTTAATGCGTTGGAAAAGGAGAACATGATGGAAGAATACAAATTTGGAAATTATTGAGGAGAGTGCTTTCTTTACCTGTTTGTTTATATGCTGGAGGCTAAATTGCTGCTTGTTAAACACTGTGGGATTTCAAAAATTACAGTAATTGTTTTGGAAGTTCCTTACAGTACTAACAAACCCACAAACATTAAGTGCAAAACGTCTAGAAAACAAAAAACCAAACCCAAGCCAAAATAAAACAAATAAAAACCACAAACAAACAAAGAAAGGGCAAATTTAAGTGTAATTTTTGTTGGTTTCTTTTTCAATATTTTTTCTAGTTTGATCTTCCCTGGTGTGAGATTGGCTGCAGACAGCCAGTTCAGTGATTTTCTGGATGGACTTGGTCCTGGCCAGCTTGTAGGACGACAGACTTTGGCAACGCCATCAATGGGTAAGTGTTTATGTCCTCTAGATACAATGTATTATGTTTGGTCAGGTAATTAGAACATTAAATTTGTCTATATTCCCTTTAAATATGGATTTATCTTGTGGTTTTGAACAACTCAGTTAAGACCAAAGCTGTAACCTTGGCCAAATTTGAATGTAATCATGGATGCTTATGAAGACATGCAAAAGTAGAAAGTTGCTTTGAAAAATTCAGCCTTTTACCTCTTCTTCAGTTTTCCATCTTTGAAATGGGGCTAATGACACCAAACTTTTCTCTGAATCACTTGGATAATATTGTATAAAAATTGGTAATTTAGGTGCAAAATATTTGTTATTATTGTGTTTACAGGCTTTTATATTCACAAGTTATCTTTTCATAACTTGTCTTAAACTAGAGGCACAGTGAAGACATTTCAAGCAGTTTTACAGAGCTGCTTTGTATTAATTCCCTTGCTGCCTTTTTTTTTATATGAAACTCTTAAGAAATGGAAATTAATTTGAAGTAATAGAGGCATGGAAGATGGGAGACAAGGTGTTACTGCAGGTTTTAAATTGTTTACTAACATAAACATCAGTGAAGAGGGTAAATATTAAATTATCTAGTAGTGTTAAAATCCAGATCATAGTTATTGATGAAAAACATATGATACAAGCCACCACATATTCATCCTAGAAATTTTTTTGACATTTCATATATTAAAGGAGTTCTGAATTCAATGCTGGGGTTTCTTTTTGTTACCTAGGAGATATTCAGGTGGGAATGATGGACAAGAAAGGACAACTGGAAGTCGAAATAATCCGAGCCCGTGGCCTTGTTGTAAAACCAGGTTCAAAGACACTGCCAGGTAATGAAGCAAAACCTTAGTAACAATCTTAGCACAGGGGCAGGGATTGGACTTGATGATCCTAGTAGGTCCCTTCCAACTCAGTATTATCTATGATTCCATGATTCTAAGAATAGCATTCTACCAAAAAAGTCTGTGGCTTTTCTGTTCGGCTTTGTCAACCCTTAACAAATTCAGATCTCAGTAGATTACAGTGGTGTATACTGAAATGCATCATTGAAATGATACAGCAAAAATCAGCCCTATTTCTGGAGGAAATTAAAAATCAGGCTGCCAGAAGACCCAGAAGTGGTTTTGGTAATAGCAAAGGCATCCTTAATTATGGGGTAGAAAGAAAGGTATATATTGCAGATTTTATATAAGAGTCTTAGAAATGAAGAAGGAATCGAGATGTGGAATAGGTGTCTACTTGAAAAGTAGACCAATATTTGATACTTACCCCGTATTTTATAATCTGATGTCCTGTAACACTATGTGAAAAGGACAATATCATGGTATTTTTAGCAAGCTCTTCTGCTGAAATAGAAATTGTGTCAGTCTTTTCTTCACTGATTTTCACCTTGTAGATAATTGTAAATTATTAACAATTTGGAGCATTGAGCCAAATCTCACCAAAGTCATTGCAAGTCGTGCATTTACTTAATAGGCCTATTTTGCATATTGTACAGTATAGGGATGCTATATATAGGAATACCTGATTTTTTCAGGTCAAAATCTGAATTGTTGCATGATAAAAGAGACATACAAAAAGAAGTCAAGAAAAAAAATACACCCAAAGAGAAGAGTAGAGAAAATCCATAGATGCTTTGTATGGGAATAATTGTTAATATTGCTTGTAGAGATTTGTTCATATAAGATATATCCTTTAAAAGCAGATTTTTATATGGTGGTAGAAATTGTGTGTGTTACACAAAAAAATCTGGACTTCTTTTTTACCTACCATTCTTTATTTTCATTCTTCTAAGCACCATATGTAAAGGTGTATCTATTAGAAAATGGAGTCTGCATAGCCAAAAAGAAAACAAAGGTAGCAAGAAAAACGCTGGAACCACTTTATCAGCAACTTCTATCATTTGAAGAAAGTCCCCAAGGGAAAGTTTTACAGGTAATTTGCATAAATATTCCTCTGAACCTGAAAATGTCACCTGTACAGGTTTCACTGAATGAGTTTCAAACTAATTTCAGGCTTCATTTGGCAGTAAATTCTCATATTTTATATACTTGCTGAGCAGATAAACACAACAGTAATAGCTGTTTATGCAAGTAAAAACTGAGTATGCAAGTAGAAGTGAGCAAAAGTGAGTTATAGATTATTTTGCTTCTGCTATATGTATGGGCTTCTCTCACTGGGTTTTCCCTGATATTGTGGATAGCTACTGTTTGTGCCCAGATCATTTCTGTCACTGCATCATGATTAGGACACACACAACTAAAATATGTCAGCAGTTGGATATTTCATTCCTTTCTGTAATTAAATAAGCAGAGATTTTTGACAAACCAGATTAAAGCTTTTGACATTTTTGCTGAAATTTTTCTATTTTCTTGTGTTTCTTTACCTAACAGATAATTGTTTGGGGAGACTATGGACGTATGGATCACAAATCCTTTATGGGAGTGGCACAGATACTTTTAGATGAGCTGGACCTGTCCAACATGGTGATTGGGTGGTTCAAACTTTTCCCTCCTTCTTCCCTAGTAGACCCAACCTTAGCTCCTCTCACTAGAAGAGCTTCCCAATCATCTCTCGAAAGTTCAACAGGACCTTCGTATGCTCGCTCATAGCAGCTGTGAAACTGTTGTCATAGCAACCAGCGTTACAAAAAAATAAAATTACAGGTCGCAAACCCTGGTAACACTGCATGCTTAATGTTGTGTCTTCTGAGCCTGTTTCTAGGGCTGCAACGCGATCCTGTGTTCTCAAGGAAGTTGCACACATTGTGCCCTACGGAAGGCCCTCAGGTGATGGACTGAAATCATGAAGAACTGATAGGTTTGGAGTTCAGGGACTCAGTTTTGGTCCAATCTGAAGCCATGGACTAAACTAAAAAAAAAAAATCAATCTGTTTCATGCAACAAAAGTCCTTTTCAATGGCATATCTGTTTTGTTGCTCCTGTTTCTTTATTTATCTGCCCTCCCCTCCTAAAGTTTGCTTATGCCACAGAAATGGAGTTACCCTCCCATGAAGCCACGTTACAAGTCAGTGGATTGGCAGACATTGGAAGAAAAGAAGAATCTAAGGATGCAGGAAAAGTCAACTGACACTTGCAGCAGTTGCTTGAGATCTGAAAACTCTTCATATTGAAAAGATTCAAGACTTAAAGTGGCAGGCTTCATACCTCCAGCTGTTCACACAGTGAAACCCCAGACATGATGGACTCTCTGAAAAATAAAGTTCTGTGGATACACTGTACTGTATGAAATTAAGAAACTTTTTTGCATGGACACAGATTTAGCTGAACACTTAAATTATTTTCTTGGGGCTGCAACTTGCAAAAAAAAAAAAAAAAAAGAATAAATCAGCCATTTTCAACAGTTTGTATTATTTTTAAAGATAAATTTCACTAGTGCATGGTTTTAAAGGGAAGAGAATGCAACAGGGTGATACAAAGACACACCACGTTTATCATTCTTTAAACCAGTCATGGTCTGTGTTTTTGCAGACTTATATTAAAAATAAAAAAATAATTTCTAGCAAATATTTAAAATTCTGTTTATGTGACAAGAAATAAGTGTAATATATTAAATTTATTTAAATGTAAAAGGTACAAGCCTTGTAAAGTTCAACATAATGTGCAAATTGTACACTTCTTTACCTCCTCCTTTCTCTATCTCTCCTCCCAATCTCCCTTCTTCCTTTTGCTCTTTTTCTCCCCTCTACCTCCCAGGATGATCAGCATATTCTAAAATGGCTACCTTTTGACTTATTACTGTCTTATGCCCCATATTTGGTTCAGGGTTGCAGATTGTTCTGCATTTCTGAATTATTTGAGAAAAATATTGTTTAAGAGCTTACTTTTTTCAAGCATGTTGAAAAGGATTTTGCAACATGGCTTGGGAGTACATTAATGTAATTCAGCATGTATTTGATAAAGAAGATATTTGAACTTTTGCAATTTATTGTACAGTGCATGGTAACTTATTTTCATTTTTTCTCACCTTCAAATTGAATTCTACAGCAAAATACTGGAATCATGTGGCCATTGTAAGATGTCTTCAATAAATTTGTTTTCAGCACCAGCATCTTTCATTCAAAGACTGAACTATTAATTCTTGAAGGTTTTTGGAAAGAGGAAAAATTAAGTACTTGCTTGATTTTTAGGAAACAAATTTAAGCACTTTTATTTGCACTAAACCAAATTGATTGCTACTTTTTTGAAATAACGAAAGCAACAAAGATTACAAATCCATACAGTTCTTCTGCTGTAAAGTTCAATTTTCATAAATTACATTTGCATTGCAAAAGACATAATTAGGTAATATCAGTATGGAAAGTATCAGTCTTTGGTTCTAAAATAGCCTTAAAGAAAGCTTATCAGTACCACTCTGTCAGCTGTTTGACACCATTTCCAGAACCTCGCTGCCCTTAATGGATCTGCAAAACCCTGGGTTTGTAGCAGACAGTAACTACCGTTGGGTGGTGCTGCAAGTTCAAGCTTCTCATTAAGTTACGTTATTTAAAGGGAATGTAACTGGCTAACGTTTAATAACAAAATATCCTTTTTTCCTTTTTTTTTTCTGGGTCTTTGTATGCCTTTAATACCTACTTAAGGTTTAATATTGAAATCTTGCAATAATTTTTGAAGTACATTATATTTACCTTTATGGCCACACATAATTTTTCTGATTTTATTTGAAAATCTCTTGAAGTTTCCCATAAACAAATTGTACATGCCTCTTGAGAGGGAAAAAGTAATAACAGTATCACTTATAATGCCTTTTTCTTTGTGCAATATCATAGAAAATGAGATTGTGTCTTGTCTGCAAAGTTTATATAATGGATTATTGTTAAGTTAATAGACAGACTGGTAAAATTATATTTATTGAAATAATTTAGACACCTGTCTACCAGCAGCAAATAAATACTACTAACATGCAGTCTACAATATCCCCTAGGATATTAAACAAAAATACATAACCATTTTCCTGACACTGTGAGATGTGCTCACACATTCTTGTATGCATAGTCCTCTATAAATGATTTCAAATTTTAAAATCAAGGACATGACGCATGGAAGGTTTGTACATAATTGTCATTATGCAGTATTTATTTAAAAAAAAATTAATGTATTTTTTTTAATTTTCACACGTCTGCAATTCTACTTATGGTTTAGTCATGTAAATAGTACTATTCCAGTGATCACTGCTGTCTTGTAAATAATATGTTTTAAAAAGTTAAAAGGAATTACAGTTGGGACAAAAAAAAAAAGGGGCAGATTAGGCCTGTAACGAACACCAACCAATGTAAATCAAACTCATTCTGGTGATGGTATTTAACACTTTAAATAAAACATTTTCTTTACAGAATTTATGTGCAGAATTTTATTGCTTTTCTTTAAGGTGGTCAGCAGCATCCTTCCACGCCCTTCAGTGGAGCTGGTGGCAGCAGCTCACGCAGCTGGAGAAGAAGCTTTTCCTCTCCCAGCTTTTCCTCTCCCAGCAGGGCTGCAGGTGAAATGCCAGTGCCAAGGTGCCACCGTCACTGCCAGGCTCAGGAGCAGTGGCAAGCCAGGTGTGCCCTGGTGTCACCCACCCAGGCCCTGGGCTCTGCACTCTGGCCACCCTCAGGCTGCCACATGCCCAGTGTGCAGCTCCCAGGATGGAGCTGGCTCCAAGCTGCCAGCTCTGGCTGCCAGGATGGGCTCCAGCTCCAGAGGAACCAGCACACTCCACGTGCTGAGACCCTGTAGTGCTCCCATCAGCTGCTGTGGAGTGGCTGCACCATCCAGTTGGGCTTCTACTCTATCCCTAGATACCACCTAATATTAGCTGCCTTTTTTTTCATGAGCAGGGTACAAATGAGGACAGAATGCCCACCTGACAGTGGTGGCTGCAAGGGTTCAGGCAGCCTCCGCAGAAGGGAGCAGTGGTCCAACTCCTCTACAGCAGTGAGAGGGGTGGGTGGAGATGGGAGAGCAGAGAATTAATCTCTACCTGACCCCTCAGAGACAGCATCAGCACAGGCAGTGGTGACAGAGCAAAACTTGAGCACTTATGACTTGGAAATTTACTGAAGAGTGAGAGGCTGGCTGGCTGGCTGGCAGTTTGCACAGCAAAATGGGTGCATTTATTTCCAGATATGAGGTGAAAGAAAAGCACTGCAGTACTGTCATGAGACAAAACCACAAAAAAAGCAAGCAAATGTATTTTGGGCCAATCACTTGTGGGAACTGTGAAGATATGAACTCTATTTGTTGCACTGCATCTGCAAGTGGATTGCTGGAGGAACAGACTCAGGTTTCTGGTGTGTTAAGCCACTACCAGCCCAGCAGGTCCCTCTTGTGCTGCTGCTGACGTTGCCGTTGCAAGGCTGTCAGGGCAGGCAAGTCTCTGGGTGGGAACTGGACTGTAGGGGCAGGTGAGGCTACCCCATGCCCCAGAGCACACCACCTCCAGCCCTGTGGTGGGGTGGGCAGGAAAATCCTCCTCCCACAGCTGAACATGAGACTGTGTCTGTCTTTGGCACTTGTTAGAAATATACACAATTACACTCAGCAAATCCTTGAAAAGGCCCTTTGTACAGACTACAAAAGCTATAACATATACTGTTCTAAAGGGTCCTATTCTCTGAGAATATTTCTCAAGATTACTTGATGTTTCCCCTCTCCAATTTCTTCTTGTCCACTTAATTTCAAACCAAACAAAATTAGATCATTTTAATATTAACAGTACCACTTTACTCACGACCACTGAACATTGGCTCAGATGGCTGATTCATCTGGTTATGCTGGGAAGAGTTTGTGCCAATAAAAAAATGCAGTGAAACACCATGGTGTTCCGACTGGGGAGCTTTTCTGCTTCCGTGCCTTTACTTCAGATTTCCAAGCCTTAAGTAGCACAATGTTTGCCATATTGAGGGTGAGCATGGGGCCAGCACATCCTAACCACCACACCAGTGCATCCTTGCAGTTTCCCACTACAATCAAATATCTGTTCACAACTGTATAATACTTGAAATGTAACAGTTTTTATATAGAGGTTTAATATGGCATAAAAGGTAACAAAGCAATAGATTTCATAGCTTTCTAAAAGTTAGATAATGCTGTGTGGGAGCCTAGAACAGTTTGTACCTCTTCCCTTGTCTCATATCTCTGTGATTCTCACCTCTCTGATACCCAAGCAGCAAAGAGTAGACATCACAGCTGTAGATATCATAATCAGCTTCCAGTTGTGACTATCCTCTCTGTCCCTTCCTTGGTAAGTATTTACAGCAATGCTTCACCAGCAGCAATGCAAGAAAGAAGGTACACATGTGCCCAGCAATGAATAGTTCACCTTCAAAGGACAGGTTTATGGAACCTAGTTTAGCTGGCAAAAAAACAAAAATACAGCTATCTTCTAGTAATACCAGAGATAAATTAACTTCTGGTATTATTTGCTTAATACCTGCCTATTTTTGATGTCTTGTTTAGGATGGGATGAGTCACGCTGGGGACATCAGATTATCTCCTTCTCTCTCTATTGGCCACAGAGGCAGAAAGTGATGACTGGCTTGTGCTGGATTTCACAGCAGCTGTGCTTAGGAGAAGCAGATCCAGGCATAGTAGCCAGAAATATGAATGTTTCCATATTTCCATGGTCCATAGTCCTTCAGTAACAAGACCTATCTGAACTGCCTGTATAATTATCAGGACTGAGGGCAGCAGACAGCCAATAACTGATGAAGGAGGAAATGGGTGTGAATTAATTTCCCAGATCTGACACACTGTCATGTCAGGTAACCCCTCAGTCCAGCCCCAGAGAGAAAGAGAAGCAGCCATGCTAATTAAACCACAGAGCACTGATGCCCTGAAATATGACATGAGGTCACATGGAAAAGAAACAGTATCCTAGATCTGCAGAGAGTGCAGGGCACGGGATTAAGGAAAAGTTTGTCATAAGTGACACATAAGTGTCCACTGTGATTATTTCTGTAACCAAGAGCGGTTTATTAAGTGCTATCCAAAACATACGTCTTATGGAAGTGATGTTGGCATGAAGATGGAATGGGTGAGTGTTGCTGGATGCCATTAATTTTATAGACATGGAGGTTTAGGATACCTTAATGAGGTGGGAGCAGGTTTGGCACTAGTAGGGTGTTTCAAGTGCAAGACTCATGAGCAGTAGCTGAAGTCACTTGGCTTGTTCAGCTTGGAGAAGGATAAAGAGTGACTCCACCACAGTCTAAAGCTTCCTCCCGGGAGCCAGTGGAGGCGGAGTTGCTGATCTCCTCCTTGGGGAGCAGTGATAGGACACGGGGAAATGGAACGGAGCTGCATTGGTCGAAGTTCAGATTGAATATTAGGGAAAGGCTTTTCATTTTCATTTTCGTGAATATTAGGGAAAGGTAGTCATTCAGTGGAACAGGCTCTCCAGGAAAGCAGTCTTGAGTTCAAGGAGTATCTGGAGGATGCTCTTAGTCACTTGGTTTAGGTGGTCCTGTGAGAAGCAGGGAGCTGGACTCGATGCTCCTTATGGATCCCTTCCAACTTGATATATTCCATGATTTCTTTGGACAGCTGTTAAGACTAATGTAAGAGTTGTTAGTCAAAGTCCTTTGCCTAGCTACAGTTTTGGTAAAGGAATGATCAGTGTTTTAAAGATGATATTTATGTTAAGGTGACACCATTCACTGAAGTGAAAACCAACCAAAACACCAACACTTTGTCATGATCCACTTGCACAAGCTGGGGTCGTGATGGTTCGTTTAGCGATCTCAGAGTGCAAAAGACACAGCAGGGGAAAATCAGTTTTAATCAAAACAATGCACCTTTATTGAGTGCCAACAATAACACAATTAATGTACCTTTACTGAGTGCCAGCAACAACATGGTTATGTGATAGAGGGGAGAGAGAGGTAAAAGAAACAAAGTGATAGGAAGAAAGAGGCAGGGGTGGAATAGCTACCAATGGATGAGACGTGGTCCTCATGGTCCTCTGCCAATAGATCTGTTTTCTGTCCGTGGGGAGATTTCAAAGTCAGTTAATTTAGAAAGTCCCTTTATAGTCCTTTCAAAAGCAAGGGGCAACTGGCCAAGAGATGGGGGACATCTGCAACCATTGTTCTGAGGCCTGTTTCTCTGGGAACAGGAACAGGACAGGTAGGTGTACAGGATAGGTGCACAGGACAAGTCGTTCCTCTTCATTTTGGCAACAGCCCTTGCCTGTAAGAACGACGCAGGCCACCGTGACCCACACTCATTGTCCTCAGGAAAGCGTAGCAGCTCCCAGTGGGCACACCTGCAGGCAGCACCTGGCAAACATCCCACCTCAGCCAGGCCAGAACTTCTGTGCAAAGTCCTTTTGAGGCTTTCAGGGTTTCAGTTTCGGTCTTTGGCGATGATTGTGAGGCAGATGAGGGATCTTTGAACTGTCTCTTACACACTTGCTAGACCAAAACTCAGCTAGTAGTTCCTGCTATGCTGATAGAGCAACTGACACATGAAGAAAAGGGCCAGTGCTACCCTTGCCAGTACATGTTAGCCTAGTCTGAATGCCAATAGCAGCCAAAATTATTATCCCCTTGATGAGAATTAAAAGATATTTAGGTAATGTGGAGGGATTACTTAGTAATGTGAAATTATCGAAGTAGCAGATACTTTATTGATATCTATTCTGATCCCCCTCCTTTTGTTTCTGCTTCATTAGTATTTTAGCTGCAACATTCCTGAATACTGGCAAGACAGATCCCTGAGGATGAGGAAGAGTCATTTACATCAGGTGCCATCTCTCAGGGACCAGCACAATGCAAGTTCTGCTGCTTGGGAAGAAACTCAGTTAAGAAGCTTGAGGACTTCTGAAGTTTCTTCTTACAGTCTCCCCCACACTGGAAATGGCACAAAGATTTCCTTTATCTAACAGTTTCTCAGCCCATATTCTGATTCCAAATTCTGAGCTGTGATTTTGTGTTTTGGACGTTGTACTCAAGAACTGCTTACTCTCAGATCTGCTAACCTGGACTTCCAGACGCCTTAGGTACCATCTGCCACATGCCTGAGGTGTCAGTGCACACAGTTACACAACCTCATGCAGGAACAAACGAGTCCTGTCCTTCACTGTCTTTTGGCTGTACAAGCGCTGTGTTTTGGCTCAGTGGTCTGGGAGCCAGCAGCTCTGGCTCTCTAGGAACAGCCCTGGGGCAGGATGGCACTTCACCAACGGATAATTTTATTCTTCACTAGCAAAAATACAACTTGGAGAGTTGACATTTTTTATATATCTTCATGCACTGTGGGCATCGAAATAAAGTGAGAGCTAAGAAGGGTAGATCTCAGAGTGAGCCAAGAAGCATTTGGGTAACATGAAGGGAATAAGGCCACTTAAATCACTTAAAATGCAAGTGCATTTCTAAGTTTTCCCCTAAACATGAGTCGGTTGATAGACAAAGAAATGTTGAATGAAGATACAGAGGTGACATATTCCTGTCAGCACCTCAAGGAATCTTAAACAAAACAAAGCAAAGCAAAACAATGTTGGCACATTTCCAGCTCTGAAAGTTTCATTAAGATGAAAAACTAGGGAAAATGAACATAAGAATCCTCATTTTGGATTGCTATGAATTCTTCTCATTTCTAACTCAGGATTTCTTGGTTTCAATTAGCATGGTATCAGTAAAAATCACAGTATCTGTGCAGCTGTAGGACTAGTTTCTTTAGTTATACATGTTTAACAAAGAATATATTTTTATAATGTTTTCTTTATCTGTTTAAGCACAGTCTTTATTTCCTTGTTTTCTTTAAGAATGATCCAGAACCAAAATGCTTCCTTGTGACTTTTCCACATCTCATGCATGTCTGATACTTAAAATATGAGCAGGTGCCTTAAGCAACAGATTCAGAATACAGTTTTCTTACACCCTCAGCAGCTTTGCTTTCCTAACCAGTGATGGGATTCAAATTTAGTTGTGACAGCTGGGTGTCAACATCAAGCCACAGTTACAGACCAAGAGGGATACTCAGGCTGTGTTCAGACATCTAATTTAGGTGAAACTCAGAGGGCCAAAATTAAGAGTCTATTTAATTGCACTCAATGAAAAGAGATGGGAGGACCTCCATGGTAACTCTAATTTAGGGTCTTCTGGAAAGCCATTTTGAACACTTTTCACTATCAGCTGCATATGAGGTCTAAGGCTGTTCAGCTTCCAATGCAAATAGTTCCTAAAATGAGGATGCCACTGTCTGGATAAGACATAGAAGAATATCAGGTTCTTATTCCATTCAGTACTTTGCTCCCAGAAAACATCTGGGAAAATCTCCCTCCTGAGAACCAAATGACAATGAAATTGAACTTTGTGAAAGCAAAAATGTGGGGAAAAGAAAAATGGCCTCACTGCAGCTCCTCCACCCTCTCATGCAAACCCCAGCCCTTCAGACTAACGCCATGGCTGACCTTGGCCTCTGTGAGAGGCCACACATCAGCTTTGGTCATATTCCTGCTCTCAAACGGATACTTGGGTTCCATTTGCAGACAGCAAAGTGTCAGCTGGCTGCTGGAGCCCTACAGCAGCTTTGTCCTGCTGTCCCTGCCCCCTTCAGCCTCTGGCCCTCGTTCAGTTGGGTCACACCTGCGCTGCTCACTGAAACACGCAGCTCCCCTTGGCAGGCGTGGAGACCCAGCAGCACGGCTTGCTCTGCATCCATACACCTGAACTCTCTTCCTTTCTCTTGTCCCTTCCCTGCCTCAAGTAAGTTTTCCTCTCCCAGATTTCTGGGAACAAGGGCTCACCAGTGCCACCATAAAGCATTTCCTGGGAGATGCTGTCTCCTGTGGGTTAAAGCCATGGCAGGGCCATGCCAGCGATGGCACAGGGAGTGTGGCACGAGCCAGGGCTTTGGGGCATGGCCTGTCCCTGCCTACAGATGCAGCCTGGCCACCTTTGCCTGTGCGAGGCAGAGCCAGACTTGGGAATCCAAGTGGATGAGCAAAGGGTAAATCAGTCTTTTTCAAACTGGGAACACAGCACTTCTTTTGCCAGATTTGAAGCTTGTTCTTTCACTCCATGTGGTCTTAAACAAATCTGTAAATAAATGCGAATCTGTTAAGGGAGAAAGGCTGAAGTGAACAAGAATTTTAAAATTAAAAGCTATTGTAAGATGGCCAGGCTCCTGGGCACTGTGAGCAAAATTGGAAGTTTTGGTCTGAAGCAGACAAGGAGTTACTGCAGAGGGTCCAGCAGAGGCCCCAGAGATGATGAGGGGATGCAGCATCTCTCTTATGAGGAGAAACTGTGGGAGCTGGGCCTGTTCAGTCTGGAGAAGACTGAGTGGGGATCACACCAATACACACAAATATCTCAAAGGCAGGTGCTAAGAGGACGCTGCCAGGTGGTGCCCAGAGACAGGATGAGGAGCAGTGGCCTCCAACACAAGAAGTACCACAATGTGAGGAAGAGCTTTTTTACCTTGAGGGTGACAGAGCACTGGAACAGGCTGCTCAGTGAGGTTGTGGAGTTTTCCTCTCTGGAGATATTAAAAAACTCTCTGGACACATTCCTGTGTCACCTGCTGTAGGTGACCCTGCCTTGGCAGAGTATTGAACTGAGTGGTCTCCAGAGGTCCCTTCCAACAATTCTGTGACTGTGAAACATCTGGGTGGTGTTTAAGGACCAGACTGTGCTGCAGCCACCACAGGAGAGCTGGAAGGTCTGGGAGGAGAAGAAGGTGCTAAAAAGCACTATAGCACATACCCTGCTTCCCATCAGCAGGCAAAGTAAGAGCCAACAAGCTTTCTGAGGAGATGCTGCAGGAATAATATATTACAGGATCCATTATCCACTTTTCCAGGTGTCTGCTGTCCTGGCTGAATATTTACCTTGCTCAAGATTGCCTTACTTGTACAAGTTTGCAAAAGGAGAACAGACTCTTGGTTAATCAGTTAATCATAATTAATAAGGATAACATGAATGAACCAAGCAAAGTAATTAAAGCCTGAGGAAAAGGCAAAAAACCAAAACACCTGCTAAGGTGTTAATAATTTCCTCTCCATCCCTTGGCTACAACCAGAGTGTTGTCTTGTCTAGTTCAGCACCTGTGATACTACCCCATTACTGTTTCAACAGGTGAAAAAGCAAGCAGTGTGCTGGTGGGTTTTCTCATAAAGAGCCATCACTGACCTCAGTGTTACAACCACTCCTAACAAATTTCTGGAAGCGATGCAATTACTCAAGTTTCAGGGCTGAAAATGGTTTCTAGGTACAAGAGAAGTTAAATTCTTTTGTTAGGTCAGATTACCCTGCTTCTATCCAAAGAATATCAGTTACTTTCTTCTGAAGCATTTAGCAGGGGTACTTGTCAAATCAAAGGTGAAACAGGAGGCTGGGATCTAGGATGGTGACTCCCATCTTTTTCAAGGCCAGCTTTAATGCTGCTGCTGGTCTGTCTTTAAGGATGCCAAATAACAGTGAAATGAGATGGCACAAAGATGAGATAACTTGTTTATAAGTCATCAATTGACACCTGGTTTCTTTCTCAAGTATCCTTACATCCAAATGTGATTTTGTTTTATATTTTACTGTGCTATTATTTGTTGACCACATGTATCCAGGTCATAACTGTTAATACAGCTTGAATTGTTCAAGACAAATTCTTCTTTAAAAAAAAAAAAAGTGGTTTCTTGATTAAGGACCAAGAAGAACAAGGCAAATTGGATGGGAACAGCACACAATTCATGCAGAAAAGGAAAGTTAAGGAATAAGTGCCTGCCTTGCAAGGCTCCACAATGGGCCATTGTCAATTGATGCCAAATCACACACATCATCTTCCCTGGAAGTGAAGATCTATTACCCAAAACTCTGCAGGGGAAGAATAAGCTGGAAGAAGCTGTGATGCAGTCATCTCCCACTGAGCTTTCTCTGGAACTTTCCTTTGTTGGGAGAAGAGCTCAAGTCAGCCTCAGAGGAACCACTTGTGGGGGCTGTGAAACCACACAGATCCCTTGAGATCTTCAGGGATGATGGGCATGGCTGAGTTGGATGTTGATCAGCACGCTGCTGACATGGGACAGGACGTGCCCTCTAATCATGCTCCAGTCAGCGCTGAATTATGTTATTATGTTACAAACCCTTTCAGTGCATGGTCTGAGAAGGGCCCTCTGCCAAGTGCTCCTCTACCCTGGAAGATTGGGACTCCTCATAACAGGTAAATTAAATACACATTGGTGTCTGCATAAAAGAGGTACATTACCTCCCTCTGTCAGGCATTCCCATGAGAAAGGACTCTTCCAGCTTTTTCATCTAATGGCACTGGACAGATTTTGTGATGGTTGATCCCTGTTACAGATTGGGCTCTCTGCCTGCCCTGACATCAGGTTCTATTCCCTGCTGCATGGGTTTCCTGAATGCCTAGCCTGGGTTTGTTCATGCCCCTTGACTGTATCAGCACTGCCCCTGTGTCTCACAGTGCCTTGACCCAGGTACTGGGGCTTGAGGGTGCTCTTCTGTCTGGCAAGTCTATGTGAATCTGACTCATCTGCCCTGGTTTCAGTGGTCAGACAGATGGACGCGTGTCTTCTGGTCTCTCTGTATAGCAAGTGGAAATGGTACTTCTGAAACATATTTTAGACATCTCCTGTCCTGGGTTACAGGAAAAGTTTTGCACTATGTGGGTGTAACCCAAACTGTGTATTCTATTCCTCTCCATATGATTTCTGACAAACTGTTAATTAAGGGTCTTTTGCAGTGGCTGCCCAGTGCACATCCAACACCTCAGGTACCAGCTGGGTTGTTAAATGAGACAAAGGAGAAGAGGCAACCCTTCAAACCAGGGCTGTGTTTCTTTTTCTTCAAATGACTCAGATGTGATAACTCCCTCCGAGGGAGGCACCAGCACAGCCACACCGTTCCTGAGGGGGCCATCATGGACTCAGTGGCACCACCAGAATGGGCAGATGACTCACAGGATTACATCATTCCATTGTAAAAATCCCTGCCCTGGGGGGAGTGGTACAGAGCATTCCCACCTGAACATGACTGTATATAACTGGAAACTTGGGACGTCACTACCACCACTCAATGGATCCAGAGGACGGCCAGAACCTCTACCAGACCACTGCTTTTGACTGCAACCATCACTTCAACAGGGCTGTAACCACCACCGTGACCAACAGGGTGCGAGGCTGTACTCTGATTTAGAGGGTTTGAGCCAGTTTTCTGGGTATCATTCCATTTGTTGTAGTCTTTCTATTGCATTATAACTCCAACCTGAAATCTCTCTTAAGGTACTTGTTCATTTCTCCCACTGCTTTACATTCAAACCAGCACACTCCTTTAAGAAGAAAGTGAGTCATAGTTTAGCTGTACCTATTCTTGTCTCTGGCTATAAAGGGAATAGCTCTGATGCACATCTAGTCCGCTGAAACCCACATAAATTGAGCCTTGCTATTGATTGAAATGGGCTTTTGACTGAAGCCTGCTACATTGCTCTAGCACTGAAGAAGCCCCACTGTGGCATCCACCCTGAAGCCTCTGGAGATACAAATTGAGTGCTGTAGGACAGCAGCTGGAATAGCCTGTGGCTGAGGAAGGTGCTGCTCTTGTCCAGACTGACCCTTCCAGTGCTGTGAGGCTGTCTTATGGTGTTGTGCTAAAGGGAATCTGGTTTGTGTATGGGCTGCAGAAATCACTGCTACACTTGCAGGCTAAGACTGATTTTAGGGGACCATTTTTGTAAGACAGTGCTCAGCCTAAAATACACATGGCATTGGTTGAGAGAACCACAGACATGGTAAGAAAGGTTTCTTTATGAGTGTCACAGACAACACCAGGCCAGTCCACCCCAAGGAGGTGACAGCACCATGTTCAGAGCAGAATCAGAGGGTGAGTGCTGCCTCCTGGGGATTGCAACCAAATAGGCACTGGAAGAAAGCAAGCCAGAACACACTGAGGGAAACACATTATTTGTATTTCTTAAAGTTCTCCTTATATGCTACTCCTGGGCTTCTCTTCCAAACTTTCAAACCTGGTCTATTCAGGAACAAAACCTCTGCTAATTGACAGGTCTCCAGCCCCACAGAAAAGGCCCAACAAGACCAAAGTGGTAAGGCTTGCTACGCTTTCTGAAAATGAAATAGTATTTTTTCTCTTTTCTTTTCTTCTTTTTTCTTTTCTTTTCTTTTCTTTTCTTTTCTTTTCTTTTCTTTTCTTTTCTTTTCTTTTCTTTTCTTTTCTTTTCTTTTCTTTTCTTTTCTTTTCTTTTCTTTTCTTTTCTTTTCTTCTTTTTTCTTTTCTTTTCTTTTCTTTTCTTTTCTTTTCTTTTCTTTTCTTTTCTTTTCTTTTCTTTTCTTTTCTTTTCTTTTCTTTTCTTTTCTTTTCTTTTCTTTTCTTTTCTTTTCTTTTCTTTTCTTTCTTTTCCTTTCTTTTCCTTTCTTTTCTTTTCTTTTCTTTTCTTTTCTTTTCATATGCTGCTAACCTGCAGGCATGATGCTTTCAGTATTACTGTTAGTTTTTAAGGCCTGGTTGTTGTACTGAAAAATTACCTGCAGCATGAGGGAAGACCTGTGACTTTATACAGGAGTTTCAGACTTTATACAGAGGGGTTCTGTTGCCTAAATTTACTCGTCCATTCTCACATTCATCTGTTTTCCTCTGCACTCAGAGGATGAGGAATTGATCATCTGTTTGAAACCAGATTTGTGCAAGCATGTTGGTAAACATAACTTTTACCTTGGAGAGCAGATTTGTGCAGGTTTATTTTTAATATTAGATCTTATCTCTAAAGCAGATGAAATTAAGCTGAATGCCATATTTCTGCCTATGCCACCCTCTCAGGCCATTCTCTGGCTCTGCTATTAACCTCTCATTTCCTATATTAAAAGGTCTGATCTCTAAAATAAATTTCAGTTTTAATGGTGGTCTGAGCATTTTTGCTTTCCCTAGCCCAAGAAAGGAAAAGTAGAGAGTTATCTATCATTAGTTTGTTCTTTGCAAATTAGTTCTGAGGGCTTTGCCCCACCAGTGGAGAAAGAGCTTTTCCTTCTCATCTTTGTACTGGAGAATTCATTTATTCCACTGCAGATCACAGCATACTCAAATGAGAAAAGAGAGTCCTGCATGAGAGGCTTGTGCTAAGTGCTGCTGGCAGATGAGAGCAGAGCCACAGCTGGCAGCAGACTCTCCTGCCAGCACACCCAGCCCTTGCCTGCTCAGCTGCCTGCCCGTGCAGGCTCTGCAGTCACCCTCCTGGGCACGTGAGGGGCAGGACAGAGATGAACTTCAGGTTAGATTATCTCACCCTTCAAGTGCGAGGCTCCATGGAAAGTGTGCCTGCAATGAGATGCTCAGCCATCACAGCACTTCTCTGAAAAGCCTTTTGCTGAACTGTGCTACTGTCACTGCTTTTTTCCAGCTAGAAAAGAGCATTATTTAGCAATGGGCTTTTATGTATCTCTCTGTGTTTTTTCCATTCTACTCTTCCCTCTTGCTCAGCATTATCTTTTGCATGTACTGCTGTAGTTATGGCATTTTATAAGTTTCTTGGGTGCAAGCTTGCTGAATCTTTCCTTCCATAGAAAAGCTCGTTTTCTCTGCACAGATTTCTGTAAACAAATCTTTGGGCTGTGTGTTCAAGGACACAGGATGGTGTTTAGCTGCCCTGTCTCCCACATGGGGGATGGGAGCCTTCCTTTTCTCAACCTATGAGATGGACAATTCTTATCTTGGAATTGTAGGCATTCTAGCAGTTTGGTACTGAGCATGATAAAGTAAGTACGTTAGCTTGGAACCTGGGCACCTATAGCCCAAATTCCTTCTGAACAATGGAGTCATTTTAATAAATCATATAAACCTTCTGATATTGGATTCAAAGAGTCCTGATTCACCCTTTGGGTGTGACAATAATTGGTGACCCCGACCTCTGACTGGGACACCAGCAACAATATACTGCATTTGACAGACAAAGCCAGCCATGCACACACAGGGACAGTGAAGACACCAGTGTAGGCTATGCAGTGAAATTAATCTGTTCAGTGGGGTCCTGACATCTTCCCCATCCTCTATCTCTGATGGCATTTTTTCCTTTGGTAGATTTAAGATGCATCACTGTCCCACTTAACCCTGTTGTGTGACCACTAAAGTACATGGTTTAATATTCTGACCTTTTTCTTGGAGGAGAATCCTATATTAACATTTACTAAAGAATCAATACTTACAAATAAGGGCCATGAAATAATTAGATAAAAGAAGGAGGGAAGACAAGATAAACTCTTGCAGTCTACTCAGGTTGCATTACTTTCTGTTCAGTTATTCATCTCACACACAGTGGAAGCTAAATCCTAAGATCTACAAACCCCTGATGTTAAGATGATGCACTTGTTTTTCAATCACTGCTCTCTGCTAATTGCAGTAACCAGTTTCACTTCTCAGATGTTTCTCCCTGACATCTATGAGGCAAGGGTGACTGTGTACAGAACATGTGCAGTACTGGACTGGATCTCTAATCTGTTTTTTAACTTCCAAGGGTTTGGGTATCAAAAACCTCAAAAATGCAGTCACAGTATAGGCATTCAATGTCTTACATGTTCCAGACTAATAAATATCTGGGCTGTAATATCCGTGGCTACTTGGTTGAAATTGCCTGAAAGCTTTGCTCAGAAGGCAAATGCCAAATCACAACTTTCATCACTGAGAATTTCATAAGTATTTCTACTCACCATGCAAGGGAGTTTTGCCCCTGCATAATTTAGTTGGATCACCTTGGATAATGAAAACTGACTTCACAAATTCTTCTTTGGGCAGCACTGAACTGAAGCTGCTGGAGACATACATAGAGCCAGCTCAACAGCCTTGGACATTGAAGTTTTCCTTTTACCTACTAAAGCAGTAGGTAAAGCAGTAATACAAATATCCCCACATGGCCTCTAAGTGCTGGTAGTCTTTAAACCACTTATGCTGTTTCCAGAAAACATCTCATGAGCAGTCTTGCACTAAAACCTTGGCTCCAGACCTCCCAAATGCAAAAGAAATCAATAGCACCGTTTGTACCTATTGGGACTCTTTTAGGAACTGAATGCACTCATGCATTGTTAAGGCTGAGACATGAAACATAAGATTTCTGGATGTTAAACAGTAGCCATAAAAAATATTTTCCCCATATTTCCTTAGTTTCAATAATATATTTTGTAGTGTTAATAATATTAATATCAAGTCAGAAAGTATAAATTGTCACTGAAGGAACTGAAGCTCTGTGTCAAGAGGGAGGAATGACTAGTTCAATTTTCTGTAAATGGAGAAGAAATTCTGTATGGATAGACCATGGGTGAGTTCAGAGTAATCTAATAGGATGGATGTGGGGCCTGAAACTGGAAGGATCATAGTCAGTGACATTTCTGAGAAGCCTGGATTTCACAGACTTCTTGTGCAGTCATGAATTAGTCATTGAAGCCACATGTAAGTACATTAAACTTTCCTGTGGAACTCAGTTCCCAATTTAGAAGAAAATAATAGCAACAACAGTAATAATGCCACACTACAGAACACAGAGGATTTCTGTGTACCTCACTTTTGTGCTTAGAGGGTCATTCCCAAAACAAGAATCCGATTAAAAATTGTTGCACACACACACACACACACATTATTTTCTACCCCTTTTCTCTCTCATCCCTCTGCTGCTCCAATGGGTCTTAAAGGCTGGTGGCTGCATTCTGGTGTTGGTGGGAGAGATTTCAGCACCTGGAGTGCCTCTTTGAAGGAATATAATGTTCATGTTTATGGTTTCTTCTTCCTCTCTCCAAGATCCACCCAGGTCATCCTTTGCTAACCTACTCTTTCACCTCTGTCCTGTCTTCACCAGTCTGCAGCTTCACGTTGTGTCCACATTTACTGTAAATTCTACCTTTTACATTGGTTAGATACTACCTTTTTTTCTCTTTGTTACCCCTAAACCCAGTTTTCTCCAGCTTTGTCTCTGTATTTCTTTAACTGACCATTAGTGTCTCTGGTGACAGCCTGCACCCCATCTCTCATCATGCCTTGCCTGTGCTTCCCTACATTCCATTCCATGTCCCTGCTTCTCAAGATCTCTGCTGTTGCACCAGGTCTGTATTTCCCTGCACTGCATCTACTGCTGGAGTGGTGCATCTCATTCAGTGCAGACTAACCACTTGTTACTCTGACTGTGTCTCACAAAATAAAAGAAATCACCATAGACACCTGAACAGTCAGAAAAGTTGCTCTCTCAACTTAACCAGGTAAGCCAGAGCTGGAGGCAGGCGAGGAAGAGTTCAGGCAAGGCAAGCCTGACCATCCTCAGTCCTGAGGGCTTTCAGACTTGTATCAAAGCTTATGGTCTGCCACTAGGGATAGCAATAGGATAGTCCAGGGCTCTGAGCTTACATGGTCCTCTGATGTCCAAGTGTGGTGCTCTAAGGATGTGCCCCCTGTGTTAGTGAAAACAGAGCAAAACCAAAAGCAATTGCAGAAGCAGATGTGATTTTTTTTTCCTGGTAAAACATGTGTGACCAACATTATGCTTAGCAATTGTCTGTAGGTAAATGCCTCTATAACCTAGATGGAGCAAATAGTTTGGAAAATCACCTTAAGTACCACAGCCTACAAAGTCCTGAGGTACCAGGTCTTCCATTTACAGAATCACAGATTGGGTAAGGTTGGAAGGGACCACAGGGGGTCATCTGGTCCAACCTCCCTGCTCAGTCAGGGTTGACCTAGAATGGATTACATAGGATTGTATCCAGATGATTCTTTCTTATATTTTGTTACTTTTATTTTTATTTATTTATATTTACATGTGTTTGCTCCCAGTCTTCCCTTACATGCTTATAAATCATGATTTTCTGCTTTGCTAAGTCAGCCATGAAAACAGAAATGCTATAAAACCAACTAGAGAAAGACTAGAAAAGGGTTCCTCCAAAATATAGCTCTGAGCAGCCTAAAGCCCTGACTTATCTTACACAATACAAGTTTTATGTAAATGTACCTGGCTTAAGGAATTCCTTTTATCAGCCTGCCCCAGGGCTGTGAGAGTGTCACCGTGATGGTGACAGACAGACAGTGGCATACAGAAGGTAACTGGCAGGGCTATCAACACTTCTTCATAGTGGTGGGAAGGTTTCTGAATAGCATGGAGTTTCATGCTGTGGGCTGGGGACAGCCTCTTGTAATACCTGGTATTACACTTTTACATAACAAAAATAAAAGAATGTAATAGCTGAATACATGATATCCTGGTTTTAATAGGAAGGAAAACCACAGCTATGTTGTGCAGCTGAACATGTTTTGCAGCCAGACCAAAAATGTGCAGATTGCCTGAGCCAGCTATTGTGTTTTAAAGCAAAGGGACAAAGATTCACAAACCCCACCACAATCTATGAAAGCTTGTCTTCCTACAGGGTCAAATGAAACACAACACTTCCATAACTGGTGTTTCTCCAGAGGCTATGAGAAACATCTGAAACCAAGTACTTGTCACTGTAATGTTTCCCATACCCCACCCTTTGACTCACCCGAGACAGATCTGTATCTCTCACCACAGAAGTCATAACTAGCAGAGAGACATTTTTTAAGTTCCTCTCATTGTGCCATTTGTCAAACATAACCAACCATTAAGGGATCATTAGCAGATAAATGCTACTCAAAATCTTGTTCTGACGCTACTAGAAGGGCTTACTGCAATTTTTTACCTATAGCCTTGTAATTTTATGTTTACCTGAGGAAATATGCCATACAGATCTTATTCCCTTCCCTTTAATCTTACAGCTAAGTTTTTCTTATAAATTAAAGGAAGGAAAATAAGCCCAGAAGAGGCCTTAAAAAAAACTGAGCAGAAATCTGAGAAAGGGACTGGCAGAGAGAAAATGAGAAATCTGCAAATTTCCTTGGTAATTATTGTTCCTCAAGGCAAAGCATATAAATCTGAGTGGGATTTTGGGTCAAGTTAGGCTGAGCTCTGTCATACTGCAAATAAAAGCTGTATTATGCCCAGGAGTAGATCTCATTAGTTCTCTGATCCAGTAACCATGTAGTTGTGTGAATCTTCAGAATTCAGAATCTTCAATTTTCAGAATACACTGCCCATACTACTAAGTGTCCTCATTTTGGTGTGTAAGAATCAAATATTCAGTGGCCAAAGAGAAGCACCAGCCCATGGCACTGCTACACAACTGTTAAGATCCATGCTTTAGGCACTCCTTCCACAAATCCTGCAGTTCCTTCTCCTCTGCACTTATCTAATTGTTCCCATTCACATCTTCATCCCCACTACACACACAATTTCTTGTTCTGTGCTTTGTAGTAGCACATGCTTACACATCTGTAGGTCATACTGCCTAGAGTTAAGTCCAGAGAGCAGATGGTCTCCAGCTGTATGGCTGTGTGCTCTGGTTTCATCCATCTTTCTGGAGCTGAGCTGTTCAAGAGGGATATCTCAGGGTTGGCAGGAGGCTGGCAGGAAAGCTCTGAGCAACAGACATGAAAAGCAACACTGTCAGTGTAGGATGTGGCCTTTTCCCACTGAGAACTGCATGCACTCATGCTATGCTTGAATTTATGCACAGCATTCTCCTAAAGGAGAGGATTTGATTAGGGGTTTGAAGGTACGCCATTCTGGCCACTGGCATAGGTAAGAAATGTGATGGGAACTCTGCTGTCTCATGCAATTGTATCTTCCTGGCAGAGGGATCTCTACAGGTTCAACTGGGAAGGGAGCTTTGCATTGCTTTTCTCCATGTGAAGTGGCTGATGGGATTAAAAAGTCACTTACTGCTCCTACTGAGCAACCTCACTGGTATGTGGCTGATTTATGCCAGTATGTTGTGCCATACACATAAAAAGCATGAGTATAAGGACTTTAGTAATCTCTGTTAAAATTCAGTCATAGTATCTGACCTGACATTTCTATAATTTCATACTACATATTTCCCTGTATTATTATTATTATTATTATTATTATTATTATTATTATTATTATTATTATTATTATTATTATTTATGTCTCATAAAACACTAAGATATTTTAATAATATATTATTAATATAATATATTGCTTATGTAATACATTTCATTATATCAATTAAATATATTAAATATTTTTCATATATTGTTTTCTATACCTTGTCCTTACATGAAATTCATTGATTGTACCAGACTCAAGTACTGTGAAAGTGAAATCCATGCAGAATTTAGAAATCCATCGGCATGATCCATTGATTTTGGTGATATTTGCTCTGATTGACTGTAATGTGTTCTCTACTTTCAGTTGAGAAAGGAAAAGACTGTCTTTACGTGCTTAAGCAATATGTCAAGAACACACCATGAATTTCACCCACTCTCAGAAAAGACCTGAAACAGAAACAGCTTTGTCATGGCATCACGGAGAATGCAGTTTGGGATCCTTTGGTGATTCAGAAGATATTTTTGGATCACTCCTACCAGCTGCTCCTAAAACCTGCAGTCACTGTGCACCCTGCAGCTGTGTCGTTGCAGCTTCTTCTGTGCAAGAAACTTCTACTTTCTGAAGGGGTACAACACTGTGGCAGCCTTCCCATGACCCTCAGGTTTTGCAATGCTCAGTGGCTCATACATATTCCAGGCGAAAAAGCTTCCAACCTTTTGTCCTTGCTTCAGTTCCTGAATGTACAGCTTCAATAACACAGATATTTTATGACAAGAAGAGTCAGAATCTGGGGAATTTTCTTAGCAGTAGTACAGAACACGTATCTATGGAAGAACTTGTAGAGTAAGATGCAAAACAACAGAAAAACTGGAATTAGTTTTCTTGTTGATGTTCCCAGATATGTTAAGGGGGCATTGAAGGAAAAGGAAAGCAAAGGAAACACAGAGTATCAGAAAGTTATAACTTTAAAACTTTGTTACAAACCTGGAAAATGGTACTTGGATAGTAACTTGTAATGAAGTAACTTGTAATATCCTTAGAACATCCAAGCATCTTTGCCTCTGCCCTGCAAAGATGAAATCCTATAGCCATCCCATTTGTCTTGAGAGGGAGATGACAACAGTACAAGAGAGGGAGGAAAATCACAGAGAGGGAGGAAAAAGGAATTATGATTCTGAAGAAGCAACTGACTTCTTTTTCCTTTCTTTTTCTTTCTTTCTTTCTTTCTTTCTTTCTTTCTTTCTTTCTTTCTTTCTTTCTTTCTTTCTCTTTCTTTCCTGAGCAGAAGTGCTTACCTGCAACACTGAGGTGCTTTTGTGGGACTGGATTTTGCACAGTCATATTCTTTGGATGGGAATGACTGGCTTATATTTCTTTCCCTAAAAAGTGAAATAGAAAGAAGCCATTGTGTGTATCTTTTCTCCAGTGCCTCAGTGAAAAGAGGCTTTGTGTCAGGTCCTTGCACTATCTGAGGTGATTAAAAGTATTTTTTCTTTTTCTTCCACATAACATGCCTTCAGCACAGGGCAGCTTGGGCAAAGGCTGAAGAGAGAAGGAAAGGTTACACATTCTGGTGCCCTGACCATTCCAGCCACAGCAGTAAGAGGCAGCATGGCACCTGCAGGCTTTGAGTGAGGTCTTGTCTGGATGTTGAGACACTCAGCAGACCCCTAAAAGGAGGCCTTCGACATGACTCTGGTCATCTGGTGAATGTTACCCTTATTTTTTTCTTGACAGACTGAAAGGATTTCCATGCACCATCACAGGCTGGGGCCCCACTGACTGGGAAGCAGCTTTGCAGAGAAAACCTCGTGGGTGTGGGCAAGAGGCTGATCATGAACCAGCACTGCAGCAAGGAAGCCAAGGTACCCCAGGCTGTGTTAGGTCAAGTATTGCCAGCAGGTAGAGGCAGGGGATCCTTCCCCTCTGCTCAGCACTGGTGAGGCCCATCTGGAAAGCTGTACCCCTCCTGACCTTCCCAGTACAAGAGAAACAAGGACATACTGGAACAAGTCACTTAGGTTGACAAAGATCTCTGAGATCATTGAGTCCAGCCTACTGCTCAGTCCAACCTCTTCTTGAAGCTCAGCTCTTCTCAGTGATGCCCAGTGTGGGGAGAAGAGGCAATAGGGGCACATTGAAATGGGAAAGTCCACTCCCACATAAGGAAAATAATATGTTTACTGTTCAGTTGGTCAAACAATGGAGTACCCAGGGAGCTGGTGGACTTACAATCCTTGGAGACACTCAAATCCTGACTGGACATGGTCCCAAAAATCTGCTGTAGCCAAACCTGCTATGAATAGCAGGCTGGACTAGATGGTTTCCAGAGATGTCTGTCAGCCTCAACTACTCTTTGACTTTATGTTTTTTTTAAAGACCTGCTTTTACAAAACCTTGCTTTCACATTATCACTGCTTTAAGCTTCTGTGGATGCCTCAGTGATGCATCACTAGTAGTCAGCATAGTTCTGTTAGCTTGACTTTGAATTATCTGGGTCCAGAGTAGGTAATTTGGAGTATGTGTTGCTTACCCCTATGATGATGAGCAGCTTTATCTCCATTCTTGTCCAGAAACGTCTTTGGGCTTTAACAATTAGCATTGAGTCTATAAATAAATACTGAACAACATCCCTTGCTATTTTTAATGTTTTCTGTTATGGAGTCTGGTGGCAAAATCATTCAAATTTTTTCAACTTTTAAGGAAAGATTCAGAACAGTCCATAGCAGGCAGAGTTCACTGGCCAGCAAAACCATGCTTGCATTGTCAGAGCAGCAGAAAACCAGCCAAGCATTACTTGTCTCTAGTTTTCAAATGTCTGATTTCCTTAGTACAGTGTTATAAAGACCAGTATTTTGTGGGGGACAGAATAGCCTCTTGTTCACCTGTCCTTGAGTCATTATAGAAAATAGAAGCATTGCAGGTCAATGGTAACAGTCAGACAGGAGAAAGCTCTCAGCTGTCAACTACAGCTCACATAAAATAATCATTGAAACAGCTATTGTCTAGAGGGTTTACAATGTAATGGCTTTCTAAACCTAGTTGACACATAAGATTATTCTGACTTTAAACTCCAGGTAAAGTTTGGATAATCAGTGATTCAAACTCATTTGAGACAGATCCAAGACAAGGAAAGGACGTACAATGAAGCCTTAATGACTGTAGAGGTGACACAAAAAATGGATCAATAGACCCTCATGGCAGTTCTTAAAAAGCTTAAGTAAGAGCTGACAGAGCATGTGCTCTGTTTTGCAAACATGAAGTCCATCAATACCAGGGTTAAGATATGACCCTCTAAACAGGTAGGCAGCTAGATGGGTAAAAAACTGATTGTGCAGTCAGGATTAAAAGGCAGTGGTTAATGGGATGTAATCCCATAGAATTCTGGATGCTGCAGGAGTAGAGTTCAGGGGTCCTGGGACCTCTCAACTTAAACATCTTTACTGATGAACTGGTGGAGTTTGCTCTCAGCAAGTTTGCATTCAACACCAAACTGGGGGGCAGGAATCAGACAGCGTGCTCAAGGGCTCTGTGCCATTGGGCCGCAAGCACAAATTCAACAAAGATAAATGCAAAGTCCTGCACCTGGGAAGGAACAGCAGAATCATAGTAGGGTAATTCAGGCTGGATGGGACCTCAGTGGACTTTAGTCCAGCCTCCTGCTGGAGAGGAGGCTTGAGGGGGTATGGACATCGTTGTTCAGGTGATGTGACCTGGTGGAGCCAGCTGGGATGGATGGTTCTCAGTTTGACATGGCACATGTTTGAGAAAACACGTATCTTTTATGAGATTCAAGTGCAAACTGTAGTGAAATTTAAACCTACAGGGTTACTGCAAAAGTCTGTTCATCAGAATTTATTACATATAGTAGTTCACTACAGCAATACCTCCTGGTTTCAGTATGAAACAGGAGTATTTGAAACACTGTAGAACAGAAGGGTTTTAGTGGTGGTGTTTTTAAGAGAGAGTAAATGCCAGACAGTCTGAGTAATCTATCAGCACTATTCCATGCCAACCCTTAATATTAAGTTGAGAAGCTCTTTGGAAAGGTATTTCCAGAGCATTTCTGCAGAAGCAGGCAGCTACCTGGCATGAGGCACAGACTGTGCCAGGTGTGGGCTGGCACAGCTCAGGGAGCTCAGGGAGCTCAGGGTGGTGGCAGCTGTCTGCAGCACGTGGGTGCTGCCAGCCCAAACTCAGGCTGGCTTTTCAGCAGGATCAGCCAAGACTGAAGGCTGGCAGTAGAGGTGGCAGAAGTGGCAGCCCTGGGATCCCCAAAGGAGAAATTGTGAGATGGAAAGGACTTGGGGAGGGAGCAGGGCATGGAGCTAGAGGATTGCTAGGAGGTGAGTTTGACAGGTGTCTGCAATTCCAGAGCCCTGTGGGAGTTTGTAAACACAGTGTAAAGTCCAAGTCCCTCTCCGTGTCCCAATGAGTTTGTGGGGATCAAGGAGCACTGTGGGGCCTTCCAGCAACCACATGCAGCTCTGGACATGGCTCACCACCAGTGGGCAGGTATCACTCTCCTGAACCCCATTGTACCACCGTAATCCAGATCTGTCCTGTATTCCCTGTGGGCCCTAAGAGTGCAAATTGTCTGTACTGTAACATTTACCTCCATGGGAACTCCCTGTACGTTGATGGACTTGCACTGACTTCAACTCTTTTGTCTTGGAATCCACACCCCTTTTTCTCCAAAATCTCTGCTTTGGTGGATCATGGCTGCTGTGCCATGCTGCCCTACCAGTTTTATTTGTGCTGCTGAAGAATCACTCAGTTATTTCCCCTCTGACAGCTGGTAAGTGGCCCTCAGCATCACTGCGTGTGTGCTGCAGCATTGCTGGCTCAGGGCAGAGCCTCAGCCCCCTGTCCTGGCTGTGCTTTAGTGGATCCTTCAAATTCAAGGCAGACAGTATTATGTATGGTTGATAAAGCCTAAATTCCCTGTTACAAAGCAAGCTGAGAGTAGTATCCATGTTGGTTTCAAGGACAGCAGAACAGCTTGAAAAGTTCTAAAACCATAAACTTTTCCAGTGACAGCTGTAAATTATTTATGAGCCATTCTCCATCCACATTAACAACTAGCATATGAATAATAAAAAATAAACTTAAATAATTCTGTACAAGTACTGCTTCCTCAGATGGTCATATTACATTACTTAGAAATGTTGTCTATTCTGTTGTTTAACTCTGCTCTGCTTGTGTTAACACAAATGACTACTTTTGTCACCAGTTGGCTAAACTAATGCAGTGCTTGGAAAATATATTTCCTGAGCTAATAACATGAACAAATAGCCACAAAAGAGTGAACCATTTACACATTTCTCCTTTGGGATACAAAGTTCAGCATAATTACCACAAACACAAAAGATGCTGTGCTAGAGTTTTAATTAAAAACAAAAACAAAATAAAATATGCACAATCATTCTGAGTTTGGGAAACAGAAACAAGTTCCATTCTTCTTTGCCACATGGGCTCATTACCAGTTTTAATATGCTGCATTTGTGTCACCAAAGACATTTATTCTAACCTGTTTTAAGTAAAGAACTTTCATTTTGAGGGAAAAACATCCACAGGCCATTTCACATCGTCTTTCAAGTACTGCTTTGCAGTTAAAAGGGAGATAAATATATAAACTAAGTATTTTATGTCATAATTTCATTCACTTCATAAATAAAATTACAATATTCTGCAAAAAAAAATACAACTTTACAGTTATACTGAAAATATTATTTAACCCTGGGTTGTGGACAGAACACATCCTGGCCGGCTGCATGAAGTTGTGCCTGCACAGAGTTTTTTAATCAGTTTAGTGTAGTTCAAGAACATGTTTCACAATCACATTGAGGTGAAGGATCAGCAGAAGCTCTGTGGTACATTCTGAGTAACCCTGATTTTGGATAAAAGTGCAGTGGACTCTTTTGCCACTGGATGCCCCAGGAAGACCCTGTCTGCCCACTCAAATGTACCTTCTGGCACTGTCAGTGATGTGTATCCCACTGGCATCCACCAGGTATGGTCAGCTGAAGATGTGTTTTGCTCTTCTTATTCTTACAACCCTTAGACAAGTGGAAATGAGACATTTTAGTTAAGCTCTAAAAGAGTCTTTTATGACTGTTTGTTCCGACACACAGCCACACACAGGCACACCCTGCCACTCTGAAACTGAAAAACAACCTATTAAATGCAAAGCCATATGAGAAAGAGACATCAAAGAATAGCCCTAGAGGCTGGGTAAGTATTTTATTGACAGAAGGTCAAGCAAACTTCAATTGTGCATAGAGCTGTTACACAGCTTTACACATGGGTGGAGCAAAATCCTTCAAATGATCCTTGGGAAGCCAGCTCCACACTCCCACCACAAGCTCAGCTGTTGATAGTCAAGGCAGCTTGAGAGTTTTCTTTATATTGTATGAAAAAGGAGATAGGTATCCTGGACAGGGAAAAAAAAAGCAAAAAGAAAAACAAAACAAAACCCAGATCAACCAAACAAAAACAAGAAGAAAAAAAAATCAACACAAAAAACTCCCAAACAATCAAAAAATCCCCAAACTGATGCCCAGCTGTGGGGTTGGCAGAGCCTCCAGTCCTGTCTAAGGAGGGAACTGTGTAGGTGACTGGTTGTGATATGAGAGTGGACCAAGACTAGCAGCCAAGGTTAAAGTTCTCCGTCCTCCTCTGTCCCCAGAAAGTTCTTAAAAGTATCTAATTTAGTTTTTTCTCTCTCCTGCCACCTTGCCCACAACCATCTCCTCTTCCACTGTGTGGGAGGAGCACAGGAGGGCATTGGGTGTGCTGGGTTGGTCCTGAGGAGCTGCAGGGAGGTGTTAAGGCTGAGTGCTGAGGAGTGCTGCTAACTGCGCTTGTGGCTGGAGGTGGAGAGGGCGGCGTCTGTGATGAAGCTGATGAAGCTGAAGGATTGGGTGGTCCTGTTATGCATGTCACAGCTCTGACCCTGTATCAGGCTTTAAGGAAATCTGTCCACCATGGCAGCTCTGGCCTGGATCATTTCACAACGGCACTGGAGACAAGCCCATTTTCAGGCAGTTTCTAATGTATCCGGGCTGAAGAATGCAACCACCAGCTCTGCGTTGCAATTTTGTGATCTCTAGCCAATTTATGGTGATATTTCCAGCTGAAGACATCAACTGCCACTGCTGTGTTATTACTGAAGTAGCCAAATCTGCAAATCTTTTGCCTTCACCTTTGACTGAAATTTTTGGAAGTGGTGACACAGGACTAAAGCCAGACTTCTGTGAAGCTCTAAAAATTGATTGAATCTCTGGACAAGGGCACGGCCAAACCAAGAAGGCACCTGGGTTGGCTGGTGGGGCCAAAGGTCTGGTGGGGTCAGTAACAACAATCTGAAAAGGGTTTTTATCATGGCTTCATCCTGATATAGATTATAAACTATACAGAAAGGAAGTTTGGATGTTTTAGAAAGGGAGAAGAATATAAGAGGATATGAGATGCTCCATGATTTGAAGTAAATGCCTGGTATGGAACATTCGGTTTGCTTCCCATGGAGAAAGATAAAAGCCCAAAGAACAGTCAGGAATGGGGAAGCATGGAGGCATAGAAAGGTGCATTATATTGTTTGTCTGCATTATGGTTTGTTTGGGTTGCATGAGGAAAGGAAGCATTAATGTATTAGAAACATTAACATAATTTATGTGGCTATGAAACATTGTGTTTCTAAATCAAAACCTAGATTTTCTGCTTGGATAGAGGACTAGAGCTGTAGGAAAAGGTCCAAGGTGGGGGTTTTTGCCAAAAAAAGAGAGCAAAACAATTGACTATCACCTATATAAATTCCACTAATGTGGATTAGGTCTTTCCCTTCTAGGGACACTGGAGCAGTGGCACTTAGAAAAAAAGTTTTTATATTAAAAAAATGGAACAAGCTAATTGTATTTTAATGAATATTTAGCAAACTACAGGAAATGTAGGGGTCATACATAACAGACTTCAATAGTTACTCATTATACTAGAGCAAGATTGAACTCTTCATGGCACTGGTCTTCTGACTAAATGGTAGCAAATCAATTTGACTAAAGACATGACAAGGATTTTTTAGTTTCCAGTAACTAATGTATTAATCTTGTTATGAAACTTAAGTGAAACAAGGATGAAATTCACTGACTGTTACTGAAAAGACTTGGTTGCACTTCCTTTTACAGTCATTTCATCTCATTCATATTTAAACAATCTCTATGGAAAAGATATAGAAATAAAGAGCTTTCAATATAATTGTGATGAAGAGGGAAAATCCATTGAGAACTGGTAAATCAGAAATAGTGAAAGTAATTACAGCGTATTGAGCATCTTCCTTTATTCTCATCCACTTGAGTAAAACATTTGCAACATGCAGAAAGCAAAGAAAATACAATAATTATGTCAAAGCACTGATATTTCTTTGGGAACACTGAAAAGTACAAAATAGGGCATTTGCCAGCTAGGAGCAAGTTTTTCAGCAAGAATTATTGACTTTAATTATCTTATGGTAGAGCTTTTAAAATGGAGTATAATCTACATTTCAGAGCACATCCCAGGCTAACTCTCTTTGCAAACTCTCTTCTATGCCTCAGGTTCCCAAAGGGGAGGGAGGAACCAGCCTCAGGCTCGCTCCCTGTCCTGCTTCCAGGAGGTTTGGCTGGTCAAAAGATTGTCTCTAAACAATCCTTAATAGTGTCATGGCTATTATTGAGCTCTTTCAGCACAGTGCAATTCATCCTATTAGTAATTACAGTTCAACAGAGAAGTGTCTTCAAGACAGCTCCCTGTCCTGTAAATCTTTTTATTAAAATCAGTTTTTAACCATGTTTGCCTGGTGTTGGTGCATGATCTGTGTTGTTTGAGTGCTTGTAGAAAGCTCATGCTCTGACTGGCTAACTTCAGCTAGAAAGTTGTCTTCCTAAAAGCCTCCTTACCACCCTCTTTTCTGACAAATGCCCTATTACCTGAGAAATCTTTCATGTTGCAACCTGTTTCCCCCAATCTTTCTCATATTTACAGAAAATTTTGTAGTTCCAAATTGGCTTGTCCCATCTTGAACACAATCTTTGCCTGATTGCAGGAAAGGAAATGGCCCATAAACTGTTTTCTTCCTAACAAAGTACAAATGTTGACAAATGCTGATTGAAGTTTTGATTACTCAAGAAAGGATAATATATGGGAAGCCTGAATGTTGCTTTTCACAAAAATGCAGAAGGAAGTATATCTGCAAGAATAGCAGATGTATATTTTTCTTATAAATCATATACTTTACCATTTAATGTTGGGTTTTATATTTTGCTTCATTTGATGTATGTTGTTTACCTGTAACAACTTAAATAATTAATTGCTGCAATCACTGTATGAGACTTACTTCAAAATTTATAATTAATCAGTTTAAAATAAAAAAAAAAGTGTATAACCACAGGAAATTTCTTCCATTTTCCACTCCTGGCAGACAACTAGCAGTATTTATATCGTCAATAAGAAAATGCTTTTCTTTTACTTTTTCACTACACCAATTTTCTTCTGAGGTGTCACGCAGCTAATCCTCTGATTTTATTAGTAAATTTTGGTGTCAAAAAAATTCTGTATAGGTCAGAAGAAAAGCAGGATCCTGCATTTCAGTTTTTCACGCTGGGAGCTCACTTTTTACTAGTGTTATAATATTGTTTATAAATAAACATTTACTTCTCCATGTTTGAATTTTCTTCCTCCTGACCAGAACTGTCATGAGCTAAAACTTCCAGTTGGTAGGCGGTGTGCCATCTCTCTCTGCTTGCTTCCATAAGGAATAATGCATTTTAAACTGACAGGGAGTAGGTTTAGATTAGACATAAGGAGGAAAATCTTCACTATGAGCGTGGTGAGGCACAGGTTGCCCAGAGAGGCTGCAAATGCCTCCTCCTTGGAAGTGTTCAAGGCCAGGCTGGATGGGACTTTGAGCACCCTGGTCTAGTTGCTCAATAGGAGATGCCCCTGCCCATGGCAGAGAAGGTACAATTAAATGTTTTTTAAGGTCCCTTTCAATCCAAAGCAATAATTATCTTGGGAGATAGCACATCCTGTCAAGTTACAGGGCAGATGGGAACCCGTAAATTAATATCTCATGAAAGTCTAACTATTTCCATAACTCTACAAACTCATATGTGTTGAGGTTTGTTTTACAATGCTCTGTGGGTTTCATTCTGTGTCTTCCCCTTTGTTATACCACTTCTTCTTCCTCTATTTCTATAACATTCTATTTCTATACTGATTTTAGTATCATATATTCATTGTGCACAAGAACTAACTTCATTACATCAACCACTTCCTCCTTCGTAATTTCTTTTTAATATAAAGAAGCCATTCCTTAGCACCACCATGTGAGAGGCAGAAAATAGAAGACAGAAATTTCAGTCTTTGTTCAGAAGTAGGCAACACAAGGAAAGGCTTTGGAAAGAACTGTGCAAGCATTGTTTTACAAGACTCAGGCTGCCTTATTTCTTCTTTTATTTTCTTTTTTTTTTGTCAGAAGGCATTTTCTTATTAGTCACTAACAATACCCAAAAAGCCAAGCAAGACTGGAAAATAATATTTTACTGCAAGTTTCAAGCAGGTTAGCAAAGTTATAAATGCCTTCAAAGTAACTGAGGGGTAAAGATGGAACTGCCAGACCTATTTTATAGCAACATTGCCAGATGCTTTGATAGATCCATTATAAATTCAACTTACATTATTCTAAGCTAAGATTGCTATCTAGTTGGTGTTCCTTGGATATATTATTTCTTTCCTTATCTCACTGACTCTTTTCATAGCATACAGTAAGAAATTTATTAGTAATGTATCAGATTTTCTGTTAAGATATGGTCCAACAAATACTGTTATTATATTTTTCTCTTTTTTCCATATAACCTTTTTCCTTTATAATTTTGTCAGTCTTTTCTGTTTGGGCATCTTCACTGGAGCAATGCTGGCTTCAGTTATCTGGAATAGCATATATTAGAGAAAAATGAGATTGGAATTGTTTGGTATTTCATTAAGTGTTACTGTCTGGGGTAAAAACTTTTTGGGGCACATCCTATTTGTTTTGCATTTCCTTTGAGTCTTTTAAAGGATCCAGTTCTTATGTCTGGTGGATTTTTGCTTTGGTATAAAAGCTAATAGGATATTGAGTAAATATTTGGACAAAAATGCAAAGGAGAAGAAAAGAAATGAAAAATCAGTTATCAATGCATGAATAGTTTGAGGGTCACTTTAAGCTGAAAATAATCTAGAACCCACTTCTGGGAAATGTGCCTTGTGAGTATCCCCAGGTGTAGCCCCATCAAGCAGGAGTGCACACAGCATCTTCAGTCTGAGAACTTTCTGTGCTCTTCCCAGTCCATTCCCATTATTGTGGCTCAGCAGAGAATACTTCCCCTCTCAAATTTTCTGGAATAATCCCTTGTTCAATCTCTAGCCAGTCTAACAGTGTCAACGTGATACCACTTATTTTAAGGGGTTTTAATAATATATTTTTCTAAGCAGTGTGATTTTGTAATGAGTTAAAGCAGGAATAGATGAGCAGCTGGGTGGGTAATGCTAAGGAGGGTGGGAATGCTCAGGCCAGGTACTGACATGAGTCCAAGACAAGGTACATGACTGCACCAGGCAAAACTCCAGCCCAAAAGTATGTGCCCATGGATCTGCTCAACAGCTCAGCCTGTGGAGTGAAGGGCAGGAATCCCACAGGCAGCCATGAACCAACAACCAGCATTTATTTCCAAATAAGGTTCTTGTTACAGACCCCTTAATCCGGGATCTCACAGATGCTGTATGCTGCTTTTTTGGAAGAGCTAGTTTGGCAGGTGCATCTCCTCATTATAACTGTAAAACTGCTAAAAGTGCTTTTTTAAACTTTGATTTTATGTTCCATTTGAAATGCCTATTCTCTCTGCATTTGGAGGTAGCAGCTGTAGCTGGCTCTATAATTTGTTGGAAGTGGCATCTCCTACATAGAAGAGGTTATGAAAAATAAACAAAGTAAAGTAACTTACAGCAGCAAAGAGAGACAGCTTCAGCTTTCATGAAAAGAAGGATGTGATAAATGTGTGCCCTGGACAGCCACTTCATGATATCTGTGGGACACTCAATCAAGACTCCATAGAGAGATATCCAGATCTCATTTTCCTGGGACCAAATCAGAAGCATTTATGTTAAATGCTATTAATGACAATTAGTCAGCTGAAAACTGCCTGCTTAACTTTAACTTTTTGGAACCTTCCTCAGCTCTGCCTACAGGAATAGTTCTTTATAGCAAACATCCAGTCAGTGTTTTCAAAGATTCAAATAATAGCTGTATGTCATACAAAGATTAGTTTCAGCTATCAGCATTAAATACAAACTTTACCCCAGCTCAACAATATTTGGATTGGGTTTTTCACTGGGGCCCCTCAGAGCTGAGTTTCTACAATGCTGATTCAATCCAAGAACCATTTACTCATGGCTGTTTGGTTGCTGGCTCCAGACATGCTGCTCATCCGGTGGAGCTCTGCTCATTGGGAATAACAACCCACAGTCATTATTTCATTTCCTCAGATATTTAGAAAATAAAATGCAATTGTCTTTTTTTAATCTAAATTTCTGCTGTAGCAGTGAAACAGAAACAATAATTAGAGCCATGACTCAAAAACAAGGGTGCAAATATTTACAAATGCTTGTACTTGTTTCTTTCTTTGCTCTCTGGAAGCCAGCCACAAGGAAGGACTAGAAGTTGCTAGCTGATCTTCCTTAGGTAGGAGGAAGCAAAGCAGAATAGTGCTTTCAATGAGATGTGGTGTTCAGAGCTCTGATCTTGCTTTGTTTTTGCCACACACAGCTGCCACAAAAGGAAGCACTCTTCAGCATCCTAAAGAAAAGCCCAAAAAACTCATCCAGCCTGCATGTTAGAATGGTTGAAGCACAGTGTTATCCAAACTCTGCTAATCATGGTTGAAATGAACACACAGACTGTGTTACTCACATCATTATCTGTTGAAATGCATTGAGCAATTGCCAGAACAGTAGGATCTTGAGCAGTGACATTGTTCATACCTTTTATGTGCAAGCAAGTTTTGCTAGTCATTCTGCAGGGATTAAGAAGAAAATTGAGAAAAAGTCATAAACGCACTAATTTTTAAATGATCCTCACTCTGTCTGCCAGTGCAGAAGCATCTACACTGCACTGGCAGACAGAGCAGAAGAAAAAACAGCAGCCATTTTTGTACTGCTGTTCAAATTTGTAAACTCTCAGTTCCTCCCATTTTACAGCAGCCAGTAGTCCACAATGTCAGCAGGGAAGTCCAGGAAGCAGACAGCCTCAGCAGCTGATGTTTGCTAGAGATAATATTCCCCCAACAGATGGAATATTATCTCCCCTCAGCCACCACCAGCCAGCAGGCATCCACCTTGGTCCCAGAAAATGTGGTGCTGACAAGAGTTTGTGAGGATGTGCTGTGACTGGGTCACTAAAATAGTCTCTGTTAAAAAATCTGCCAAAAAAAAAAAGCAGTGACACCAGCACATCTGGTTGCAGCATATGGGTTGAGAAAGACCAGCTGAAGCTCTTTATCAAAATGTTGTATCACCGAAGGGATCTATGGCCTTGGGTAGCTTTCAGACTGTGGGATTGATTTCTACATTGCCTGTATGTACTTTTCAGCATATTTAATTCTCTAGGAGACACTAGAAATGCTGCCAGTCACTGCCAGCACTTGATCCAAATTGGTGGGTGTGGGTAAAGCCTGCCCATACAACTCCTTGTTCTTGAAAATGAAAGCGGTGGAAATAGTCCATCCACATGACCATAAATTACTTTCTTTCTCACATATAGCCCAAGGGAATGCAAAAATGCCTTTCTTCAACTGTGCCTTTAGTAGGAAGATCAGCCTTTAGGAACCTCAGGCCTTTGCGACAAGGACAAGTGTTGAGCAAGGAAGACTTACCCTTGGTGGAGGAGAATCATGTTAGGGCACATTTAGCAAATGTGCAACCGTGGGACCTGATGGGAGGCACACATGGGTGCTGAGGGTGCTGGCTGATGTCACTGCAAGGCCACTTTTGATTGTCTCTGAAACATCCATGGGGCCTGGGAGAGTCTCCTGAAGAGGGGAAGAAAGCAGATGTTACTCCCATCTTCAAGAGGGGAAGGAGGATGATCCAGGGAACTGGTCAGGCTCATTTTGATCCCTGGGAAGGTTACAAAGCAGCTGGTCTTGTAAACCATTTGCAGTGGGTGTTCAGCATGTATTTACAAAGGGGAATTCATGCTTACCCAATGTGACAGACTGCAATGAGGTGACTAACTAAGTGGGGGAGGGGAGAGCAGTGGATGCTGTTTACCTTGCCCTCAGAAAGGCTTTCCACAGTGTCTCCCATAATATTCTCATAGACAATCTGACAAAGCATTGGGTAGATAAATGGACAATGAGTTGGTTTGGAATCTGGGTGAAATGCTGGGCCCAGGGGTCAGCACCACAAAGTTCAGTTACACAAAGGTCACCAGTGGTGTGCCCATAGGGTGATACTGGGGCCATGCTGTGTGACATCTTCATCACTGACCTGGGAGGGGTGCACCCTCACAAGCTTTGCAGGTGATAATAACCTAAGTGGAGTGCCTGATACTCCAGATGGTTGTGCTGCCGTTTGGATTGGCCTCCAAGGATGGAAAAATGAAAAGAGGAATCTCAATGGTCTGGAATCAAAGAATAGTTGAGGTTGGAAGGAACCTCTGGAAGTCATCTCCACCCTTCCCTCCTCCCCCATGCAGGGTCACCTAGACCCTGTCCAGATGGTCCATATTCCCCACTGTGGGATTCTGTAAACATCTGCTGTATGCTGCTATCAAGGCTGAGATGCTGGGTTCAAAGGAGGCTTGGTCTGACTTAGTATGCACTTACCTGCATCCCTTAACAGAATATTCCCTTACTTCATAATATGAGTGATATGTTCTGCTAAAAGATAATTTAATCCATTCAATCTATAATAATCAGAGACTTTCTCCAGTTATAGATGGTCTACTCTATCTAATTATAGCCCTACATTATGCATAATTTAGATGCTATGAACATTGTGCTATGTTCACCATTCTGTCTGCCAGCTTTCTGAACTTGTTCAGCAGGGTTTTTGGAAGAGCAGGGGTATGGCTGCTCTGTGGAGGGGAAACCTGGGCTCAACCTGCTACTTCAGTACTATCAGTATCTTCTGGAAAACCAGCTGTCTGGAAAATTACATGCAGGGACATTTCAACCAAGGGCAAACAGATAATGTGCATGCCAGCACTACAGTAGCTACTGATTGGATTCTGCAAAGAGTCCAAGGACAGAACTGAGACCGGTGTACAGCTCTGGATCTTTGAAATCAGAGTCTAAATGAGAGTCAGTCTCCAATTTGGAATTCCTTACCTGTAGCAGGTAACATCTCTGCAATGGACCAAACCACCTACAATATTTCTGAGAAAAATTAATCTGAAAGGTTAAATGTAAACAGTAAAACAATAATTGCAAGTTAGTCTGAAAATGGCTGGAAAAAGCAGTGTATGAAGGATGTTGTTGAAAAGGTACCATAAGTATGTAACAGTCCTCTTGCTCTTTTTGTTGCTGTTGTCCTTGTGAAGCTGTGTATCAGCCTTTGATTTGCTTTAAATCTGTTGCCCTCTTTTTCAGATGGTACTGATGACAGCTGAATAAAAGGACTGACTGGTTCAATAGATCAATCCAATAATTGGTAGGATGTGTGAGACCCATTTCAAGTGGGGAGTATGGGTGTCTAGAATTATCTTTCTCCTCTGTACACACAAAAGCACATGCAAACTGTGTCTGCAGAAACCAAGAGTAGTTTTAAATTAAAAGTTAAAGTTCCTCTGAATAGCAGTTCTACCCTTCTGTATATAAATTATCTTTATTGTATATAATTTGTGTCTTTATTGTATATTTAATTTGTGCCTTATTCTAAGGACCATATTCTGACAGACTGTCTACCAAAGTATATGCACAGATCTCTGTAGGAACAGTTTTGGGGTGAAAAATAGTAGAGCTTTAAATTTATTTGGGTACTGAATTGCTTCAAGTTTCAAAGGAAGTACCAAAATAGCTAAAATGTTCTAGATCTAAGGCATTACTCAACATAATATTACATCGTTGAAATTTGGGCCCTGAACTCATTTGCTGATATCTATTACTCTGCCATAAAAAAAGGTAGAAAGTGGCACTTGCAAATTATATACTATTCTGGTCTTGTGCATAAGTTACTTCCTCATGAATCTTTGTCAAAACCAGAACAATTTCAAAATTGTAGTGTGTCTGAGTCATTGAGGGGGAGTATAGGAAAAAAATTACTCATGTGAGATTTTTTACTACCGTCCGTCTCGGTTCCCCACCAAAGTCCAGAGACACACAGCACTGTGAAGAGCCTGCAAGTGCTTTACAGGAGTGTCTGTAAGTAACACTTTAAGGTTAATATCAAGGAACTTTGGGCAGTAATCATGGACTGAGCTAGCTGTTCTAAGGTAAAAGGACTTTGAGTTAACTGTTGCCACCTTACTGAGTGGAGAATCTATTCCTAAAGTTTGTGAAACAATTTACACCTAAACTCTCCCAAAAGTGTGTATAGAGCTGTTCTGTGTAGGAGAGGGACTGTGTAATCTCATATGTTCCCTTCCTTTCCTCACACTGGAATTTTCTGTGTTTTGTGGAGTTGTTTTTGGCAATAGTCAAATTTCCATTTGGGTTTCCCAAACTGGGCCTATGTTCCTTCCTGTGTTTTCAGGGAAGAATATGTCTGTGGGTTTGTGACATCACAGCTTCCTAACACAGCCCAGAGGGCTGTGAGAAAATTTGATTTCTTGTTCTATGTCCCTTCCATAATAGTCCATATTCTGTGGCTGCCCACAACACATTCTCAGTGTCCTTCCCTGAATGCCCAGCTTAGTGAATACAACCTGTACTGGCAATTAGGAAACACAGGGAGAGACACTTTTCACCCAGACACTTTTCACAGTTGAGCTAAAGTTCTCATAGAATGCAATCCAACTTCTGTGGGGGTGGACTTCTCAAAGAGGTCTGAGGTAATGGTTCTGGGAACTGCCCCTTTCTCTTCATTAACACAGAGACAGCTCAGGTGTGGACATCACAGAATCACAGAAGATTTAAAGATCATTGAGTCCAACCTCCAGTGCTATAGACATCTTATATTAGATGACATTTAATTAATTTGTGGCATGCTAAAGAACTTGTAATATCTTGCAGTGTTCAGAATTATCCCAAGCTATCTATTTTCAGTACATGAAGAAAAAGAGATCTCACTCAGTTGCTATTTTTGCTTGTTTTTCCTTGTGTATAAATTGTTATATTTGCATTGCTGTGTTGTTTAGTATTTAAAGTTCCTATGCGCACACATATGATTAGATATTTCAGTCATCCCTTCTGTTTAATGTGTTTAGTATCATTTACTTTCCTTCCTCATGCAGTTAAAAGCAAATAATGTGAACTTGAGAAATTATGAGGGTGTCAATGAAGCCCTGGGGATAGCTGCAGTAATGTTGCTGGATTTTTGATTGGGCTGCTATTTCTCTGTTGAATGCCCTGTGTTGACCAAAGGAAATAATGTGGGACTCCCTCCTGTATTTTTGCTTTTACTACACCACAGTTCAGCGCTGGATTTTTTGACGGTATCCAAAAAAGGGAAGTAATTTTCTTACATTTCAATGTAACTGATTCAGGCTGGAAAAGAAGGCTCCTGAGACTGCCAAAAAGGGAAATATTTGTTATTAAATTCTTATTGTGTGCTTTCTATTCTTTAATTCTTGTATAAAATCCCAACAGGATTTGTGAGGCAAAGATCACTGTGAAGCTGGGCATCAATGGCATCTAATGTTTGTCTTAAGACTTTGGTTTTTACATATGAGGATCCTGCACACTATTATGGGCAAAGGGCCTCTCAAACTTCCATACACCTCCTGAGATCAGCCCAAACAACAGTGCTGTGCAGAGAAAGTTATATCAGACTTGGTGTGAAGGTGCAAAAACTGGGTGTTACTATTCAGTCCTAATTCAATAGCACTTGTAGTCCCCAGGCTTTGCTGGACTTAGGTCTGTATCAAAATAGAAAGTAGACTTACAGATCTGACTCCTTTTGTCATGCTTTGCTAAGTCAGCTGTGTCTCTGTTAAAAAAAACACTAATTATTTAGTAAATCCCATTCTTCTACTCACTATATATTTTTAGTAGGTATCTGCTTCTTCCATTATATTAAAAATTGGCAAGGTGTTTGCATGGCTGACTAATCCATATACTAGACATGTAGACCTACTGTTCACCTCTAAGCAAGCAATATTCTGTGTAGAGAAGATTTCACAAATACTCTCTGCAGATATTTAGAGTTTCAATCTATTGCACTTGGACTACATGATTGCTGTTGGCCCCTTACAACTCAATTGCCCTGTTCTATTCCATTCTATCTGTAGCAAGCCATCACCAGCTGCAGGGTGAGCAAGGGACTAGGACAGGACCAAGCTGGTAACAGAGGCAGCCACAACTACCTGAAGGATGAATATGGAGAAGTCTCCATAGAAGGCAGGGAAAAAATAATATATAACATAAACACATACTATAAAAATATTACACAGCTTCAGCACAGGGCTCATGGCTGAACTGGAATGACATTTTCTAGGGATTCTTGATGCTATGTACTTATCTTCTGCTTCCTCAAATATGTAGCCATATCTGAAATATCACAAGCAGGACCTTATAATGATTTTAAATTTTTCTTGTTTATTTTAAAATGAAACTAGAAAAATGCCTTTTAAATATGTTGCGTTAAATTCAGTACATCACAAGCCTTAAGAACTGTGGCCCAATCTCCTTGCCAGAGAAGGTCCTTTGGAGAATTTGTTTTTATAATTACTCCTGCCAGCATGCCATATGGTAGAAGAATATCATGCTTCCAGAGCTGAGTAAATATTTCCTAGAGAGGGAAGCTAAAATATAGAGAGGTTCCCCCTGGACCCAACTAAAGAATCAGTTACAGAAGCAGAACTAGAGCACAAGAGTTTCCAGCTCCCCTCTCTGGGAGTTTTTCATCACTAGAAACTATGGTGGAAAGAAACTGGTGGTTCAGAGCAAGAAACATCTTTCCAGGAATAATTCTTTCCTTATGCTACATAAATAATGGTAACAGCCCCCACCTTAATTCACGTTACAGGGCAGAAGAAAAAGTACTTTTCTTCAGACTGCAATTGAAATGAAAGTTTTGTTCTTGTCAACCTCCTGTTATAATTCCTAACTGCACTGAACAGCTTCAGGAAACTTTTCTGATTTATGTTTTTAAGAAGAATCATTCCAGAAAGCTCTCAAAGTTTATTATTTCTTTAAGTTCTGAATTAGCATCTTTGGTGATGCCAAAGATTTATTTCTACCTCTAAGCCAGAGTATTATTTTCCTTTCCCAAGCATTCACAGCTGTGTAAGTGCCTGGTGATATAAGAATGTTCAGCCTCCATACATTTTTTTAGGTTTAGAGTTTTCATCCTTTGAGTGATTCTCCTGTTCTCAATGGTGAATATCTATAGCTGTTGCTGATGCCTTATATGGGGAAAACTGAGGTGTCAGACAAGCCTCAGAAATGCACACTGTGAGCCTGACTCTTATCCTGGAAAAGTTTAAGCTTAGAGATGGGGTCTTGAGGGGATGGGGATGCTCCCTTTGTGACCTTCGGTGACCATGGAGGGACACCTGAGCATCCGTGCCACAGGCTCCAAAATTCACTGTGTCCTTACAATGCCTTTCCTCCTTAAAGCTCTGGGTTCATGCAGGTTAGGGACAAACCTACCATGTATGTTCTGAGTACTGCAGGAATCTCATGTAACAGCATTGAATCTGCTCAGAAAAGGAGACTTTTTGATCCTTTTCAAGTTCTGTTCATATTTTGCAAGTCTCCAGTCTCCCAGTCAAAAGGTACTCTTATTAAATCTAAGGATGTAGTCATGCCAAAATCCCAGTCACATATTGCAGCCATTTACTGAATGCTTATAAGTATTAATCCAAATTCACCATACCCATACATACAAATGCTCAAAACCATGTAAAAACTGTGCCTGAGAACAGCTGTGAAATTGGTGCTGCTAAAGAAAACTCAAAATGTGTTCTTTTCTTACACAGATGTTTTGGGCAGTATTAGATAAATGCTAGCCTTTTTGCATTTTATTTTGTTAAGGTTTCTTAAATCAAGAACAGAATGTCAGATGTAGTCACTGTGCAAGGCAATTTTTCTTAGATCTACAAAGAAGTTGTGGCGGCACATACAGTTTAATGATCTGATCACGGAGGTACAGGATTTGCTGACAAGGTTTGCTGGCTCCTGGTCAGGTTCTGCTTGATTTCAGGACCATAAATGTCTCCTTTTTCATTATGTTTCCTGAAAATGCCTTTCAGTAGAAAGAGGACAAAGCAGACCATCCACACCAGCAGAAGGGCAGCTCTGCTCACAGCAGAGCTGGAGCCAGGCAGGTTGTGTGCTAACTCTCCTCCCCATTTCACTTGCAACACCTTCCCAAACATGGTGACTTCTACTTATTTCTGGGGCATTGATTAACTAATTTTTCTCCTGTGAAGGAGCTGTTAATTGCTCTTGTACTTCATTTACACCTGAGTTCACTTAGGCCCTGGAGGGGAGCAATTTTGCCAGCCTTCCCATGCCCTGTGATAGTGCTAGGAATTAAGCCCACCCTGAGAGCCCACTGTTTGCCTCTGCTGAAGTGGTTAAACACAGAAAACACTCAGCATTTTTCAGGATAGTCCTCAGGACTATAAAAGATCAGGCCCAAGTAAGGCCAAAGAAAAGCAGCATATCAGTACAAGAAGGTCCCAGCTGCTGATGGATGCTTGCTCCCATAATATTCAGCTCCTGTTACACACAAAGGAGATAATGACACAGCTAATAACTAATTACAATGAGAAGGAGGGGGAAATGGTGCAGTGAATGCTAGCAGGATTCATAAAATCTAATGCTAATAAAATGTAGTATGTGTACAAAATGATAGTTTAGCTCCTGCTGTATTCAAGCTAAGCAAAAGACAAAGTAATATCTTCAGGATGTATTTTACAAAGACAACTGTCCCCTATTTAAGATAAATTTGTCACTGTTTATTTTATTTAATTGTTCTAGAATGTTAAAATGCTAAAATGCATATGAATTGACCTTGCATCTTTGGACAAATTGCACTATAAATATTATATTATTAAAAAAACCAAGGAAAGATATGAGCACTGGACTGTGCCCCATCAAACTGAATTGAATCACAGAAATTGAATCACAGAAGGGCCAAGGGGTGCTTAAAGTGGAACATGAGGCAAGCATGTCTTGACTCTACCACTTGTAATTTCTATCAGCTGCACACCACTGGAATCCAGGAGTGCTACTTATGTGGCTCCTCTTCTATGTGTTTTCTGTCTTTCTATTTCTTTCTTCTCAAAATTTTTTGTGTAACTTAACATCAAACAGACTTAGAGTTTGCTAAGTTAATGCTTTGAGAAGAGTTTTATGTTGATTGAATATTGCACTAAATCTTTTGTCAAAGTTCTCTGACTTTTTTAAGTTGCTAGTAAAGTTTTTTAGTTGTTTTGACCTCTTGAGAATACCTTGTCTATATTTGTCCTGTGCATCTAACTCAGAGCTTACATGAACAACTGTAAGCCCTTTTAAGAGCCATGTCAAGCAAGGTTTTTGGGGGCCTTAAAAGAGTAAAGAAGTTTTTCCTCAAGTTCTGGTGGAACCTCCTGTGCATCAGTTTCTGCCCATTGGCTCTTGTCCTGTTGCTTGGCACCACTGAGAAGAGCCTGGCTTCATCCTCTTGGCACCTTGCCTTCAGATCTTTGTATACATTGATGAGATTCCCCTCTCAGTCATCTCTTCTGAAGGCTGAACAGGCTCAGCCCCCTCAGCCTGTCCTCCTAAGAGAGATGCTCCTGTTCCCTCATCATTTTTACAGCCCTTCACTGAGCCTGTTTCAGGAGCTCCATGTCTCTCTTTTACTGAGGGTCCCAGAATGGATACAGCACTGCAAATGTGCCTCACCAGGGCTGAGNCTTTGTATACATTGATGAGATTCCCCTCTCAGTCATCTCTTCTGAAGGCTGAACAGGCTCAGCCCCCTCAGCCTGTCCTCCTAAGAGAGATGCTCCTGTTCCCTCATCATTTTTACAGCCCTTCACTGAGCCTGTTTCAGGAGCTCCATGTCTCTCTTTTACTGAGGGTCCCAGAATGGATACAGCACTGCAAATGTGCCTCACCAGGGCTGAGCAGAGGGGCAGCATCACCTCCCTCAAGCTGCTGTGAATGTTCTTCTGAATGCACCCCAGGACTGGCCTTCTTGGCCATGAGGCACACTGCTGGCTCATGGACAGCTTGTTGTGTGTGCACCAGTTTGTAGGTGTGCTGTCTCAGGAATGGTGCCTCTGAGGCATGCTTTCTTTGCTCTGCACTGCCCTACCTCCGGCTGGAGAAGCTTCATTCCTCATCCCTGGGCAGTGTGCACATGCTGCTTTACCAGCTCCTTCCTCCCTGGAGCTGCTCTGGCTGCTCCCTGCAGATCGAGCCATGCTCCCCTTCAGGGGGCTACCAATAGAAGTTTCTGTGCTCCTCTCTCTCCCTTCCTGGTGCTTACAAGGCAAACCCAGCATCTGTGAGGAGCAGTGGGTGCTACAGGAGGCTGGTGTCTCTCTTATACATACACTCACACCCACACATACATGTGCATGTGAACCATTATCTCTACATAGCTAATGACAAATCAAAGTGTTCAAAATGTAAAAGGACAAAAGATAGAAATCCTTTTAGAGTCACCTCTTCAATATTTACATCTGTGACACTGGGGACAAATATTTTGGTCTCTTGTGTGGTGGTTTAACCCCATGTGAGTCAGACCTGCCTATTTTGCAGTCTGAAGATGTATCAGACAGTCAGTTAAAAGCACAGCATTGTCAGTAGTGTGACCCTGTAAATAACAGTGTTTTTCTTTTCCTTTCCTTGTAGTTTGAGCCATTGCAGTGTCAGCAACAATCAGAAGAAAATGCAAAAATTCATCTCAATAGCTTGGAACGCATGGGAAATTTTTATATCTGAAAGAAAGCCTGGCTGGAAGTATCAGATGCAGCTTTTTGCAGCTTGCTTTGCAGTTGGCTTCCTCTCCAGCTTTCTGTTTTTCCTTAGCATGCATTTCTCCTTGACACATCATTCCTTGGGGCCCTTACTGATTTCTGGATTCATCTGGCTTTTGCTTTCTATCATGCTCTTTTGTTTCAAGCACCTGCGCTGTTTCAGTGTTCTCTTCCTCCTTTCTTGTGGACTGAAAAATGGCAGGGATGCTCTTATTACTGCTGGGACAGGTGTTGTGGTGGCCAGCAACATTCAAAATATTTTTCACAATCTAAAGGTTCTGGCAGACAGTATAACCTGTCATCTAAAGCACGAGCAATTTGCCTTGATAAAATATTATGTTGAGGCAATAAAATGGATTTATGAGGTGGCCAAGCTTCCTGCTGAGCTACCTAAAGATATAGTGGTCCTAAAGCACGAATTCACACCATCTTATTCAATTTTAGATGATGCATTAAAACAAGAGCTAAATGACACAGAGCAAGAAATCCAGAGAATTGCTAACCAGATATCTTTTATGTTGACTATATTGCCCTATGTAGGTCAGAAAGTATTGCCTATATTTGGTTTTTTTCTAGTTTCTTTTGGAACTGGCCTCTTTATGAAAAAAATTGTGAGTTCTCAGAGTACCAAATTTAAGAATACTTATATCACAAAGCGGTTCATTGCATTTGATGAGCACCAAAAGCAACAGCAAAGACCCTGTCTTCTGCCACTTAACAGAAAAGAGAGAAAAGATTATGTGACAATCCCATCCTTCTTCTTCACAAGAAAGGACAGGAAAAAAATGCTGTGCTCTTTTCTCCCTATAATTATTCATCTTTGCATCTGGCTTCTGTTTGCTGCAGTAGATTCTTTGTTTTATTTGTTAATTCTTTCTGTGAACAAATATCTCCAAGAAGTACCAGGTCTAGATGTTCAACTCAGTCTCTTTCAGAATGTAAGTACTTATCAGTACCATATATTTCTTAGTTTAGTGTTGAAAAATTTCCCTTCATCTTCAGCAGCTGCAAGAGCAGACATATAGCAATGAGCCATCAATTCTTTCCTGGAATATCATTCATTTCAAAAAGGGCCATTGCCTCTACAGATACATATGTTGGATGGAACCAGACAGTTCTTTCCAGAGCATTGTCATATTTCTAGAGAATGGTAAATATTAGAAGAAATATTTTCATTCTTCCATTTATATATATATGAAGACAACCAGAGGCCTAAAGTTGGAAACTCACAAAACTGACATTTGTGAAGCACTTCTTTTTACAGTCAAAAGTCATTGTGACACTGATGTAAGAGATGCCTACCTTTCTTTAACTGAGGAGCTCATAGCTTGTATGCATGGGCACATACACACAAAATAATGGCTTGTTGCCAAAATCTCCAGGTTTCTCTAGCAGGAGCAGCAGCAGCTTATAGAACTATAGATTAACTAGGTTGGAAGGTAAGCCTGGAGGCCATCAAGACTAACCTCATGCTCAAAACAAGGACAACTGGTTAGAGTATGGTGCTAGTGACAGCAAGGTTGTGGGTTTGAACCCCTGCGGGCCATTCACCTGACTGTTGGACTTGATGATTCTTGTGGGTCCCTTCCAACTCAGAATATTCTGTGATTCTGTGGCAAACTTCAAACAGATCAGATTGCTCAGGATCTTGTCTGAATATTCTTAAAGGAGAAGATTTTACCATTGGAGTGATGCCTTTAGTGCTAAGTAAAGCTACCTGGTTTGATAGCTCAAGAATTATTCATTCCAAAATCAAGCAAGGGCAACAGGAGGTCATCATGGGTGAGCAAGATCTGTAAATCTGAATGTCCAGTGGGAGAAATATTAAGAAAGGAGGGAATCTGTGTTATAACCAATGCCTTTTTTCCCTTTTTCTTGTGTAGAAGAATGAGAAAAACTATATCATTTCTATGAAAGAGCATATTGCAAAGACTGATTCTTTCAAGATCGCTTTGGTTAAGCAGAACTGCATCCCTCATCCAGAGCTCGCTCTCTCCGCAACATGGATTCAGCTTGGAGTCATCATCTTCTTCTTAATAATTTTTGGGTTGTTCTCTGGCCTCCTGACCCAACTAAAAATACTCGTGTCAACTTCCTTTTATCCTGATACCGAGATGAAACGGATACATTATTTACATGCAAAATTACTCAAAAAAAGAGCAAAGCTACAAGAGAAAACTGGGAAGAACATGTTTGCAAGAACGGTAAGCCACGAGCTCTGGGGAAAAAAATAAATCTCACTGGGTGGTAGCTAGATCCAGGAAATACTTAAACACTTGTTAATTCAATTATATACTAATAGACTTTCCCCAGTGCTCAGGAGCCAGAGACACATTACTTAATGGTAGGAATAGATCATCTAATAATTTTATTCTCTACTTCAGCACACATGCCTCAGACATGAGCAAGAAAATGCTTCTCAGATTCAGAGTCCTTCAGAGAAGAAACTTTGTTTTCATGAACATATGAAAAGCACTTAGAGTATTCCTGCAATCTAGACAGCAAGTGCTAGCCAGCAAGAGAAGCCCCAAATGTAGAGAAAGATATCCCAGTATTGCTTAGCAATATGGAAGGTGACATATTTCTGTTTTAAAACACAGTGGGACTGCAAATACTATTAGGAAACAGAACTTTTGCTTGCAAAAACATTTATTTTATATATATACACACACACACACACACACACATACACACACAAATGGAAACAACTACTACAGCTGCATATACCTATGGCATATCCAGATAGAAAGTTGCAGACATATAGTTTGTTTAAGTTTGCTTTTTTTACAGCCTTCAATACTGACTATACAGGGTATTAGTGTTTGGGTGATCTTAACTCAGTAGTACTATCATATAGATCATATTTCTGTCTTTTCAGGTCAACTTTTGGTTTCCAATACTTAAGGCAAGAGAGGCAATGAGGAAGAAAGAAAGGAGTGTAGCAGCATGACAGGATGATGTGAAAAAGACCAAGTGAATCTCTGGATATATGGCTGAGATGCTTTAGCTCCACCTGTGTTTTGCACCACAAATGTCAATTCTAAAATGTAAAAATTTCACACTCAAAGGCTGAGCAGCAGTATTTTGGAAAAGATGCCATTGTGGATAGTGTGCAGTTCACCACAGATTACTCTGGATTGCATTAACTGGGTTGTTTTTCAGCTTGGGTTTGCATTATCTGGTACTTGATCTGTTCTTCTGTCTAAAAGCAATAAAATAGTTTGGAGCTTTTAGGACTACAGCAGAAACCTCTTTGGGTTGAGCTAACGGAGGATGTAATGACAGCAGTAGGTTTGCCAGACCCTGAAGATAGAAGACACAGCAGAGGCTGTCCATTTTCTTCTGGGATGGCCAAGAACAGTGACTTAGATGTTTCTAGACATTTTTATCTATTTCTCGAGCCTCAAGGTGTTCAGCCTGGATCGTTGCCATCCCTAGTTTCTAGTTTCCTACCTAGTCTCCCACCCAGAATTCCTTACCTGGTCTTAGTCTCATTTCCACATATCCACAGAGGGTATCACTAGTACAGATTGTACGATGCCTTTGATAATCCTGAGAGGTCATGTAACAGGTACAAGTGGGAATGGTCACAAGAGCTAGAATAGAGAGGAATCAGGTGCTGTGGGTGCAAACAAGGTATCTTTAAAGGGTGAGGCGTGTAAGTAGAGGTGAACAATGTTTCAAATCTTGCAGACTGAGGGAGCTTGCAGAAGAGATAAAAATGGGCTTAATTATGTTGCATAAGCACCACTGACTTCAATGAAATAAAATTGAGCCAATACTGAAGTGTTTCACCTATTCAACCAACATTGGTGATATGACCTTCATATAATACAAGAGCAAATGCAAAAAGCCTAAAGACGTAGGAATAACTTATGTAGCTTTAGAGAGTTAATGTAGAGCTAAAAAATGTACCCAACAGGCAGTGTATTTCTGATTTTCAGTCACAGCCAACGTCTTTTTTTAGTCTGGATAATAGGAAATTCTGCTCTCTTCTTCTATAATGCATGCATGGTTTCAAGACAGCCATTGATCAATGTCTCTGTTATCTGAATGAATTAAGACTTAAAACTCTCCAGTAGCAAGTGTCAGAAGTTGGGTTGAGCTTAAGCCACTTCCACTTAAGCCACTGAAAAACACAAAGACTGTTTTTCTTTGGGCATTCCAAAGTCTCACTTGTCCATGCATGCAGGTGGTTCAGGTTACTGGTGTGACAAAAATTTGTCTCTGGGAAATGGTGCTGGATTAAAGCCATGCATTATTGAGGGTTGTGCTGAATGTCTCTGAGAGGCCTGACTATGTCCTTTTTGCTAAAGTGGGACAGCCCTGAATAGTAGCAGAATGTCAGCTTATATTTTAGGTGCTACTGTCAAGCACCAGTAGCAAGAAGCATTCTGGTAAGAGAGAAGTAATTAGAAGGTTGCTCTAAATTTGGACTCACAGAACAGAATAGCTATCCAGGTACTATTGATAAGAGGATCACACTCTTGTTATCATTGCAGATGAAAGAGGAAGAGTTATATGTCAATAAGAGCTGAATATTTTTGGCAGAGTTCTGACTAATTGCTGGCAGGAGTTGGATGTGCTCCTTTCAATCCCAAAGGACAAGCTGCTGAGAAGCCCAAATATGGGGGCAAGTCTGATTGACAGCAGTACCACAAAACACCATGCACTTGTCACCAGGAGGAAAACTTTGGTTTAGAGTTTCTTGCCTTTCCTGTTTTAAGGTGTTGCCCCTCAGAATACCTTTTCACTCTGTTGTTCTACAAGGAGCAAGTGAAAGCTTTGCAGCCCAAGGGAATGGTTCATCAAAATGACTCAGATGTTGGTCAATCATTGGCAGAGATGCCTAAATCTGTTAGGATTTAGAGTCCTGTAGTACACTCTCAGGACAATGCCATGTCTGCCTGTTTCATTTACTTAAGGAAATTCAGCCAATGTTGAATGTGGACGCTCCCTCCTCTACCTGTCAGGACAATTAAATATTGCTTAGTTTGCCCTTCAAACTGATAAAAAACAATCCTTCTTGGGTAGCTAATTGTAATTCTGTACAACATGTTCAATTCTGGTAAGTATTGTACCTAGATGCTTGACCCCACTACCAGTGACAGAAAACATGGAAAAGCCCAAGGTATTTCTTTGTCTTGGTCTTTGCAGGTAAGACTGATCTTTAGCCATAGACCTCTCAGACCTGAAGGAAAGGCTGGAGCAAGGAAGACTTATCCCTTGTAGTTACAGAGCACTCAGACACACAGGAGCACTCAAACACCATGAGACATGATGAGAGGTATCCATGGGTATCGAGGGTGCTGCCTGATGTCACTGAAAGGTGTCTTGAGTTTTTGTAAAAGGTCATGGTGATCAGGAGGCAATACTGAGGACTGGAAGGAAGCACACGTCACTCCCATTTTCAAGCAGGGCAAAAAGAAAGATCTGAGAAACTACAGATTTGTCAGACTCATCTCAATCTGTGGGAAAGTGATGGAACAATTTCCCCTGGTAGTTGCTTCCAAACATAAAGGCCAGGAAGTTGACTGGTATATCACTGAAACACAAGAAAACTTTTTACTGTGAGGGTGGTAAAACACTGGAATGGGATGCCCAGAGAGGTTATGGAATCTCCATCCTTGGGGATACTCAAAAGCCACTAGACATGGCTCTGAGCACCTCAGAGCAGCAAAGCTGGAGCAGATATCTCTAGAGCTGCTGGACGGCCTCAGCCATTCTGTGATTATTGACATTAAGACATCATATTTCTGGAAAAATACTAGATATGCACAGCAAAAGCTTGTTTTAATTTCTGAATATGCTGTGCCAGCATCAAGGGTGCCACCTGACAAATATTTTTACCATTACACTCAGACAAGGGTCACGTACTTGAGTGGACTAATGCACACTCTGTTTCTGTGATCATACACATGTATGCTGAACATGACCTGAATGACAGGCAAAGGAGATAAATTTCTCTCCCACCATCTCCCTAAACCTGGTTTATCAGGGAAAATGGCACATTCTGCACCTTTTTTTTTTTATAGTATTTTTTTAATAAATCAAGTCCA
>VWZP01004280.1:1533210-1610637 GCA_013396995.1 Dicaeum eximium
TGAAAGCTTTGCAGCCCAAGGGAATGGTTCATCAAAATGACTCAGATGTTGGTCAATCATTGGCAGAGATGCCTAAATCTGTTAGGATTTAGAGTCCTGTAGTACACTCTCAGGACAATGCCATGTCTGCCTGTTTCATTTACTTAAGGAAATTCAGCCAATGTTGAATGTGGACGCTCCCTCCTCTACCTGTCAGGACAATTAAATATTGCTTAGTTTGCCCTTCAAACTGATAAAAAACAATCCTTCTTGGGTAGCTAATTGTAATTCTGTACAACATGTTCAATTCTGGTAAGTATTGTACCTAGATGCTTGACCCCACTACCAGTGACAGAAAACATGGAAAAGCCCAAGGTATTTCTTTGTCTTGGTCTTTGCAGGTAAGACTGATCTTTAGCCATAGACCTCTCAGACCTGAAGGAAAGGCTGGAGCAAGGAAGACTTATCCCTTGTAGTTACAGAGCACTCAGACACACAGGAGCACTCAAACACCATGAGACATGATGAGAGGTATCCATGGGTATCGAGGGTGCTGCCTGATGTCACTGAAAGGTGTCTTGAGTTTTTGTAAAAGGTCATGGTGATCAGGAGGCAATACTGAGGACTGGAAGGAAGCACACGTCACTCCCATTTTCAAGCAGGGCAAAAAGAAAGATCTGAGAAACTACAGATTTGTCAGACTCATCTCAATCTGTGGGAAAGTGATGGAACAATTTCCCCTGGTAGTTGCTTCCAAACATAAAGGCCAGGAAGTTGACTGGTATATCACTGAAACACAAGAAAACTTTTTACTGTGAGGGTGGTAAAACACTGGAATGGGATGCCCAGAGAGGTTATGGAATCTCCATCCTTGGAGATACTCAAAAGCCACTAGACATGGCTCTGAGCACCTCAGAGCAGCAAAGCTGGAGCAGATATCTCTAGAGCTGCTGGACGGCCTCAGCCATTCTGTGATTATTGACATTAAGACATCATATTTCTGGAAAAATACTAGATATGCACAGCAAAAGCTTGTTTTAATTTCTGAATATGCTGTGCCAGCATCAAGGGTGCCACCTGACAAATATTTTTACCATTACACTCAGACAAGGGTCACGTACTTGAGTGGACTAATGCACACTCTGTTTCTGTGATCATACACATGTATGCTGAACATGGCCTGAATGACAGGCAAAGGAGATAAATTTCTCTCCCACCATCTCCCTAAACCTGGTTTATCAGGGAAAATGGCACATTCTGCACCTTTTTTTTTATATAGTATTTTTTTAATAAATCAAGTCCACCTTCTATGCCTCAAAGGCATTGAGTTTTATCTCAGCAGTAGGACAGCTCTTACCCTGACCTACAGTACTAGACCTATTCCTTCAGCTGCCCAGTGTCTTTCTTTAGCTGTATAGATGAACAGGCAGGTCTGTCACTCCCCTGAAGTTACACAGAGATATATTTCTCATTCTCTCCAGACGTTATTTTCTTTTTGTTTTCTTCCATTTGTTTCTGTCATATGAGCAGGAGAAGTCTAGGATTTGTTTATCTTCAGCTGTCTCCTCTGCAAGTTGTTCAGCTATTTCCTTGGCTTCTCTGCTAACCATAACCCTGAACCACAGGATTCAGTTGTTCCTTTTTCTTTAAAAAAAAAAAAGAAGTCTATGCCTTACGATAAAAAACCAGCATTCCAACCACAATTATTTCTGTTCCTCTTCTTGCCTACCCTCTCCTCAGATTTCCCACATTTTATTTTGGCTCTTTTTTTCTGTCATTCATAATCTTCTTTCCATTAGTACATTTTCTTTACCTGCAACAGAACATTCTTCCTCATCCATAAAAGCATGCAATGCTTTTCTTTCTGCTGAGCACAAGGGAACTACAGATGCAGTTGAAATTAAGGATTTTTATTCATTTGTTGATGTAATAGAAATTTTTAATATCTATTAATATCATGTTACTGGGCTTTGTCTCTAAATGCCTCTCTAGGGCTTCTCAGAAAGACATTCAGCACTAAGACCAAGAGTCTAAGAAGTCTGGATTTGTCTTTTGACTCAGTCAACCCTGTCCTTCTCTCAGCTCACAGCAGAACTCAACTTCCTTTTTAAATGTCCTTCTCTCGTGGAGGAGCTGTTTGATTTACTGTAAAAAATCCTCCAATTGGATCAAATCTGGTTTGTAAAATTAATGAAAGGCTGACCTGATTGTCTTGTGAAGGTAATTCAGAGAGACAGGCTAGTGCTCCTGACCCTCCTGGAGTGGAATACAAACAAGGACATTTCCTTTCAGCAGCCGTGTTTATGGACCTCTCCTTATCACCACCCCTACCCCCAAACCTGGCTGGCTTCTAGAGCCAAGCCAAAACAAAAGCTTCTTTTCCTCTGTGTAGTTTTGTTGCAGCATTCCATGTGAGCAGCTGGGTGTGCAGTCAGAGGATGCTGGGTTAGAACTGCTGTCACCGTGACCCCTGCTCTGTCAATATTATCACATTATCACTGTTTTCTTTGCAGTTTAAACAGCCCAGAGACGCAGTTAAAAAATAAATGAATAATCAAAGCTTTTCCTCTAATTCCGTTTTACATCGCAAAAGTGGAGAGTAAGGATCAAAGGATCGCTCTTTGCTGCTGATAAAATAAAGCCTGGAAGCAGGGATGGTATTGTCGACTTTCGGGGCACAGATTCCAAGCCGTGAGCACTCCCCACGGGTGCTGCTGTGCCTGGCAGTGCCTTGCTGCTCGTTTCCCTGCCGATACCTCATACCTGCCCTGCCCTCCAGTGGCCCGGAGCAGCCGCAGGGCCAGGATCGCTGCTGTGCAGAGACCCGCCCCTGATGCTCCAGCTGAAGAGAGGAGCGCTGCAGGGTGGGTGTTCGCACACAGCCCGACTTCCACGGGTGGGGAGCTGAGTGCCAGCAATAAGCGCACACCGTCTGTATGAGGCTGCCTCTGGAAAATTATCGGGATGAAAGCAGGACTGTGCATGCAGGGATCAGATCTCCCAGTTTGCTTTTCTGCTCCCGCCTCTGGAATCCACATCACCAGGGAGAATGGAGTACTAAAGATCCTAAATTTCTGCCTGGGTAGGGAGAGAGATTTAAATATGGTTAACAGAATTTTTTCCTTACTTTAACAAAGTGTTTGAATATTCAACCTTTCTGTACAAGAAAGAGGTGGAAACCAGTAGCGTTCCAAGGAGAAGCATCAACGATGGTGGGGGGTAGAGAGACTGGGAGACCAAACAGACCCCAAAATCTGAGTCCTCTCAGAGTCCAGAATCTGATCAGAATCCGGAGTCCGTTCAGAATCCATCTTTACTGGGAACTTACAAGAGCTTATATACTGTTTCAGGAGACTAACAATGTTTACTACAAAGATTTAGGTAACAATCAAATACACAAACTTATGCATATCACAGCATTTCTTTGGCTGACAGTGGTTAATGAAATTTCCTCTTCCCGGAGAGCTGTCTGATAGGATCTTCTTGCAATCTTGACTCTATCTCAGAGTTCCGTTTGCTTTTGCAAGGCATTTTGTTTATCAGTTCCTTTATGCTAATAAGGTCCAAGGTATTATCACTCTTGTGCATGGCCACAGAGAAGTGCTAAGCAAAGAAAGGATGTTCTGTGTTTTAGCCTTGACAAAAAGTTCCTTGGCTCCTCTGCACAGACACTGCTCCCGAGAAAAAGGGTTTTAATGCAGCAGTATCACATCTCAAAGCAATCAGAGTGACCAAGAGACTGAAGGAAGAGTCAAAGCAAGCAAACATTTTCTCAGTAGGTGGTGGAGAAGCCTGAGGATTATGGCTAAATGAGATAGGATTCAAACATCTGGGAAGGCAATTATTGTCTTACTTTCCCATGAAAGGCTCAGGACAACTGTGTGGGCTGCAGAAGTTATCTCTAAACCACCTTTCCAACCTGGTGTGTGGCATCTGTTGTCTTAGCACAACATTTATAGAACAGACAGAGCAACAACTTGAGAATGTAATGAGCAAATGATAGCACAGGGATGAGATTATGGAATGAATTCAGAAGTCTTGTCAAGGTCTAGAGACTGAGGAACAACTGGGAGACCTGTCGGTGCTCCTTCCAGTGCTCCAGTTCAGGACATGTGCTGATATAATTGTAATTCCACTGAATCCCAAACTATATGCCTATCAAAAAATCCCATGCTACTGTTTTTGGCTCTGCTGTCACTCCTTACTCGTGTTTTAGAATAGAGACCTGGGCAGTCCCAAAATTACATCCCTATGAAGATACCACCATTATGGCCTAGTCCATGTACGTGGAAAAAGAACAAGGATGACAGAGATTTGCAGTCTGACAGTTTCAATATTAGTAGGAGTGCCTGAACAGCACAGTTGAAATTCTTTTGATGTCACACAGTTCCTCAAGAGCTATTACTTGGCATCTTGTGGCTTAAGGCAGGATTCAGGTGCTAGGGCCAGTAACAAACCTGGCAGCTCAAGAGCCAAGTATGCAAGAACACAGCAAATGATTTGGTGTAAATCCCAGTTCACAATATGCAGGTAATTTCTTTCATCTGCACAATAGTTAACACTCACTGGAATTAAAAAGTGGGTATTTCTTAACCAAAAATAATATAGCCCTACAGGAAGAATAATCCATGATACAGAGCAGTAAGTGCTGATATGGGGGACAGGAATTCTTTGCTAATTATACAGGAGGAAGTTCACTCATTTCTAATCTAATAAAAATGAGCAGGAAACCTAAAAATATCATACGCTTTTCCATAGATAATGCATGTTCATAATTCAACCCTTATCGAATTTCTGCTCTTCTTCCAGTGTAGCAACAGATTAATTAGAAAGAATAGATTCATGGTTGACCTGCACTGTTGATGAGACAAAACATAAGAAAAGACAGGCATCCTTCATACTAGAAAGTTCCACTTCTGAGAGGCAAAGATGGGCTGAGTGGAAGGCAGCTGCAGAGTAGAAATCTGCACCATAGTTACACAGCCTGTATAATCTTTGTAGCCAATGGAGACAAACCAGCATTGCAAGAAAACTGCCCCCCTCACCCCAAAGAACAGCTCCAGACAGATTCATCTAACCTGTGTGAGATCTTGATGCAGAGACAAAAAGAAGTTGCAGAAGCATCTCTTTCTTTGTTGATTGCAAAGGGAGACTGGACAACAACTGAGATGCAGAGCATGACAGTACAGAAGTCTGTACTGAGCAGTGAACTCTGTTTCCTTGTAATAGTGCTGGACTGTTGGTTCTGCCACCCCAAAGATAAACCTGAGAAATGGGAACTGGTGTTAGACCTTCTCAACCATACCCATGACTATCCTCCATCATCTTACAAGGAAAATCCTCTTTTTCTGTTTAGAGACACAAGAACTACTGACCTAATAGGAGTTTGTTTTTCATACAAGCTCACACATCACTGAACACCTATGAGTACAGCAGGAACTGCGAGTCTGCTTTCCACTGTCAAAAATAAATGTAATTCTACGTTTAATGTGTATTAACATTAAAGCAGCACTTTCTGTGCCTGTTTGGCCTGTGGGTTGCACAGTACAGATTATGTTGTTTCTACACATAGGACAGCCAACTCACTGTACAGCTGGCTTTGTGCTGGCCTCGTTTCTCTCTGTCGTGTTTTTTGCTGGGGTAGAGTTAATTTTCTTCACAATGGCTATGGTGGGGTTATGTTTTGGATTTGTGCTGGAAACAGAATTGATATTCAAGGATATTTTCACTACCAATGAGTAACACTTACCTAGAATCAAGGCCCATGCCATCAGCAAAGAGGCTGGGCATGCAGAGGGAGATGGGATGGGACACAGCCAGGACAGTTGACTCCAGCTGACCCCAGGAATACCCTAGACCATATGCTCATGCTCAGCCTGTGAAACTGGGGGAAGAAGCAGGAGGAACATTCAGAGTGCTTTCCTGGGGATGCCTGAACACCTGCCTGACAATGGGGACTGAATTTCTTGTTTTACTTTGCTTGTGTGCACAACTTTTGCTTTACCTATTAAACTGTCTTTATCCCAACATAAGAGTTTCCTAACTTTTACTCTTCTGATTCTCTTCCCCACCTAACTGGGGGGGAATCGAGCAAATGTCTGTGTGGTACTTAGCTGCCAGCTGAGATTAAACCATGACACTCTTAAATTTTTCCCAGTGGCAGCTGCTTAAAAAGAAGAGCTATTACATATGAAAGTGCAACTTTAAACAACATTCAAGTTCTCCAAATCAAAATTTGTCTAGACATGGTAGCAGAACCATGCTTCCGAAAGTACAACAACCTCTGAAAATGGAAATTAGATAAATCGAGCAAAAGAGATTTTTTTTTTAAATTAGTAATCCTATCCTACAAAAAACCAAAGTATTAGTTACATTGGGGAAAACCTCACATTTTCAGTTAAAAAAAGGATTTTTGACATTAATGCATTATGGTTTTGCTCTGGTGATCTCACTTCATAAGCCTTCAGGCGATGTGTTTGTGTCTCTCCATCAAGTCAGAACACAAACTCTTACTGTAGGTGAATTCATGAGTATGGCTGGCATAGGTTTGCCTAGGATGCAACAAGGGAAATAGCTGAACCCACCAAAAAGAGCTTGGTGGTGCAGTTGGAAGAGACAAAATATATAAATGTCTTCAAAGACAGTGACATGGAGATGTGGCAGCAGCTCCAAAATAGTGTGTTCTCCTGAATCAGTATATTTCTGTACCAACCCCTTCCAGATAGGGAAAATTTAAAAAATAAAATTTAGCATCTGCTCTCAGAATTCTCTGCATTGCCAAGCACAACAGAGATCTTCCTAACATATAAAATTAGTGAATTAGGATTCATCTCCTGGGACCCAAGAGAGCAGGAGTTTAAAAGATGTTCTTAAATACCATTGTTCATTGCTTTTACTTTATTGGGTACTGATATCTTCTAAAGATAACCATTAAAAAATACCATCCGAACACTTACATACTTTTAAGAACGTACAGAGCTGTTGCCACATTATAACTGTAGAATTTTTTTATTATTATTACTCCATTTTCTAAAAAGAATTTTCCAATTCTTACAGCAAACATATTTTCAAAGACAAATTTCAATGACCATTTTATGTAGGAAACCAAATATAATGCTTATTGGTTACTGTTGTTTCATGTTGGCTCTTGAGAAGTTGATTGTGGATTGATTGCTGGACCCAGAAGGAACTGCTGGTGGGGGCAGCAAGGTCATTTTCATTTGCTTTTATCTACAGAGAAGAAAAAGACAATACGATATCATCTTTCAAAAGAAAATCTCTTCTTTGTAATTTGTCACTCAGAGGTAATAATGGAGAAGGAGTGCTAGGAGCTAGAAAGAATGATTATTGCTCCCTCACTCTACTGAAGCTTTAGCCTTTAGTCCTCTCTATTAGAGAAGCTTTCCCCTTAGGACAGAGAAAAACAAATAGGATTCTGTGCTCTGTTGCTGCTACTGATGCCCTGGATGAAGTTCACTGTAAGGTAGCTTTAAAGAATGATACCATGAAATGTGGAAAAGCTAATTTCACCCTCCTACCACAGCAGGTTTGTTCCTGTCCCATATTAATTAGCACTAAGAACAGACTCATTTTATGTGAGGTGCAAACTGGGGCTTTCTGTACGTTCACCTATCGGGAAATCATTTCTCAAATTAGCTGATCTCATTGTTGGTACACATATGCACCCAAAACTTCAGCTTGGATTTTGGCATGCTTCATGTCACTCACTGCTCCCCCAGCCCATTAAACCAAGTCCCCTGCTGTAGCAGACATTTCAGCTGCAGTTGGCTCACAGCAGCATCATGGCCCAACTGTGCTTGCCAAAGGACTTGCCTAGTTTTTACCTCTTCCTGAAGCATTCCCTCTACCTGTTAAACTGTAAGAGGGTGAGGTGCTGTGGCTAGTCCTTGTCCCCAGCTGCCTCACCCACTCATATGCTGCACTGCATTGATCTTTGCTTGGTTCTTCTGAGAGACACTTCAGCTCACCAAGGCTAATTGATTTCTGCTCACAGAAAGGTCTGCCAAGCACCAGGGCATATACAAGGACTGTCAATAACCAAGTGACACACTGTGAACACTGGAGAGGAGGGAAGGGGGCTGTGGGTGATACTCCTGTTAGCAGTGATGAGCTCACACTAATTCAAACACTGCTGGCACTGCCTGCTGCACCTTTGTTCATGGAATCACAGAATATTGTGTGTTGGAAGGAACCTTAAAGATCTTCTAGTTCCAACCCTCTGCCATGGGCAGGGATGCCTTCCATTAGACCAGGCTGCTCAGATCCCCATCCAACTTGCCCTTGAACACTTCCAGAGATGGGCATCCACAAATTCCCTGGGTAACCTGTTCCAGTTCCTCACCAACTTCACAGTAAAAAATTTCTTCCTTATATCTATTCTAAACCTACTCTCTCTTTCAGTGTAATGCCATTGTACCGTGTCCTACTACTCCATGCCCTTGTAAAAAAAAGTCCCTCTCCACCTCTCTTGTAGGCTTCCTTTAGGTACTGAAAGGCTGCTCTAAGGTCTCCCTGGAGCCTTCTCTTTTCATGAAGACAGCTTTTGTTTTTGCAAAACAAATCTGTCAGCTTAACCCAAACAGCACTTTTGTTGGGGGGTTATTGTCTGCAACACAGGGACACTAACAAATTTAATTTTTGACATTTAGCTGGTTTTTTTTCATGGTTTCAGTTTTTTTTTTTTTTCCTGTAAATTTGCAAGTCAAACAGTCATGCTTCATTTTTTACTCCTGTTGCTTACTGAACTCAGGTTTTGTACGGGCCTTCATACCCATGTCTAAGTCTAGCAGCTAAACTTCATCAGTTTCAATTAAACTTTTTAAATAAAGTTCCAATCAAAATTAGGTTCTCCATGCGTGGGCTGCCAAACTTTTTTGTCAAATTTACAGATACCAAGAAAACTCGGCTTATGAGAGGGCTTATTTCAGACAAGCCTGTCACTAGATAGACAGCCTGACACCCTTTTGGTTTCCTGAAGTTTCAGAGAAGCATTTAAAGAACTCTTTACTAAGCAAAAGAGATGGTTACCTGCAACAGCCAAAACTGGGGAATCAGCCTGTTATTTTCTCATGACAGTTGCTCCTGAGACCATGCCTATATATGGTGCCCTCTTGACAGGAACAGGTTGACATACCTGCAATAAAATGTTTTAAATCTTTCAATATTTTGTCTTCTCTTGCAATTGCCAATTGGACAAAATTGAAATAGAAGTCCTATGATAATCCATCTTTCTATGAAATGCATCCCAATACTTTCATCTAACCTCTCTGGAAAAGATTCCTTGCAGTGGGATTAAACTGTTCAGTTCTCAGCTTTCACCAGGAGCTGGGTGGCTAAATCTGCTCCACACTGTAACAATCCAATTCTAAACCCATTTGTTCAAGAAACAACACGTTCCACCTAATTTTATGGATTCTTCTGTTTGTTAGAGTATTCACATTTTCCAGTGATGTTTTGAATACATCAGGTAAGAGAGGTAAATAAATATCAATGAAACGAAGCAAATTCTGCCTTGTGTGGATACCTATCACTCACTATTCCAGCTGCTGGCTACAGGAGGCTGAGCTGCTTGAAAAATCACTTCTGAAGGCATGCTGATATTTGGGTTACAGGAAAATTCTCTAGCTTTGATGGGAAATGGAAACCACTATGTTCATGGAAGTATTTCAGAATTGTGTAATTATCAAACATCTTATAAATTTCAGTTTAGTTTAGTTTTGATTGTACACACACTGTATTATATGTATGAATGTGCAGGCAGCTCACTACATCCTGTGAAATTGTGGTCTTTGGAAGAAAGAGTCATTCAGCCACTTTTACGTGCCTTTCTCAGTCCATCAAGACAACAGCAGAAAGAAATATACAGAATTATCTTGGGGCATTTCACTGAGCCTTATTTCACATGGATGCTAGTCTGATTCAGCTGTTAGATCCTGCAGTGAATCCCACTGATTCAGGAGATGATTTTAAAATGTACTTAGTGTGCTTTCGAAAATTCTATTCACAGTACACTAAGGATGCAAAAGCTTCATGAGTGCTTGCACAATAAATAGGCACTGAAAATCCAATATTTATGTATTTGAAATATTTCTCTCTAAATAATAGAGAGAACAAAATCTTAAATAGAGTTATCATGCTTGGCCCAGCAGTGCCCTTTGCACATATTCTGTTTTTAACCCATTCTTGCTGGAATACAGCAAAACTTTCAACACTTTGCAGGGTTTAGATCAAAATACCTGATCCATGAAAGAATTAGAAAATTTTAACCCATTCTTGCTGGAATACAGCAAAACTTTCAACACTTTGCAGGGTTTAGATCAAAATACCTGATCCATGAAAGAATTAGAAAATTGTTTATTTGTTCCTTGGTGCAATATTTCTTCCTGCATATGAAATTTAGGCTCTCTGATTTTCAGTGAAATCAGCGATGAAATGTAGCAGTTAGATTACTTAGAAGCAAAACTTTGTCCACTTTTATTGCAAGTAGGACATGTTTATTTTTAAAAGTACTGAGGCTTAGTTCATGAGCTGCACAGACTACTGTAGAGCAGGAACTAGTTTGTGATATTTTTCTGTAAGATAAAGAGCAATAAAATTTGAGTCCTTCGTTTCCTTTCCTCCCACCTTGGCATATTTTGATTAGTAAGGAAAATTACCATCGAATCCCCAAACTTCTTTTCCCAAGAGCTAGTTATCCTCATGTTGTACAAGGCATTACAGAGATTTATTAGTTTAATTAACCTGTTCCCGCTGCCTGACTCGTTTGTAGACATATGGAGGGAATGGTGGACGGGAGACATATTTGCCTTCTCCTGCTGTGACATTGAAAACTCCACCTTCATAAACCACTTTGCCTCTTGAAACTGTCACAACTGGAACTCCATGGCAGACCATTCCTTCAAATATATTGAAGTTATTTGCCTGGTGATGTGTCTTTGCAGATATTGTCCTGTGTTTGCAAAACAACACACAAAAATTACTATGATTCTTGCATTTGACTTCATTATAAAATTTTTATTAATTGATATAGGAAGAAAATTTAGCAACATTATTTAACCACAACACTGTACACTGCATCATACAGCAGCTGTAAAAATAGGAGAGTGCAATAACATTTCATTGAGTGGTAATTGCATTTCGAAAGAATGAAGAGGGAGTCAAAAGGACAGAACTCAGCAGCCTTTCAATGCAAAATCTTCCACTACAAAAGAGATTAGTGGAAAAAAAATCACGTTGTAATATTTTCTTTGAATAACATGATTTTATTTTGCCTTGTCAAGCAAATATCTATGCACAATCCAATCAGAAAAAGCTCTGACCTTTTAGCTGGAATGACTTGCAATTTCAAGCTTGAAAAGCATGGCTGCAATGTTTCAAAGATTGAGTCTCACAAATAACACAAAGACCATTTCATTGGAAAGTCAGTAGATGGCAATGATTTTTGGTAATGCTTCATGTGAGCTCGATTGATTCAATAACTGACAAATATCTTAAGCTGCTAAATAATAATAAAAAAAAAAATAATAATGACATCACACTTCTACACACCTTTTCTCCAAGGGTATTAAATAAATTATAATTTCAGACTTCAACAGTACTCATTTGAATGATCGTCTTATTGCTTTTTGGTATATATAGACCTCATTCTATAGGATTTCCATTTTTCTAGGCAATTTTTCCAGCCCTAACTGGCTACTTAAAGGCAGAGGCAGTGCTAGAGCTCACATTGCTATCTGAAAGTCCAGGCTGTGTCTACTTCCTTTATTGTCTATTTTCCCTACTAAGCTACTTACTATATACTGCAACAACAGACTCTGAATTTCAGTTAATTATTTTATTAACTTCCTGTATCCAAGCTACAGATTACATATATTATTTAGAGAGTTTATATTTTTATTGTCATTTATAGTTTCTGAAAAGAAAGAAGTTTCATGCTTTTGGCTACCAGTTGGGCTTTTTCTAGGATGGGTGCTCATGCAATCAAAAATCTATCATGCATGTATTATAATGCATATACATGCATTCATGTTATTCCAGAGACTACATCTTTTTGCAAAGGAATTATCAAAGTCAAAAGAAATATGAAATGTTAATAAATTAAAATATTGATCAATTTGGAGATTTTTTTTTAACTTTAGTCAATATCCTTATCAAAATGAGAAAACCACAAAAATCTGTATCTTACTTGGAGCATAGCTATTTTCAAAAACAATCATACTAAATATTCAAAATGATTACTTTTAAAGAGGAAAAAAGAATTCATGGAAGGATACTTAGTTTCTTTTCATATCATTCTGTTGAACTAAGAGTAATTGGTTCTGCCAAGCGCTACATTTAAATCTTGGTGGTAACTGACATTTCAAAGTCTATATATATATATGTAAATACCATCTGTGACCCATAGGAATAAAAACTACCCATAGGAATAGATAGGAACTATATAGGAACTAATAGGAACTACCCCAGTCTACCCATAGGAATAAAAGCTTTTCCTTATTCAACACACCTTGGACAGAAAACTTATGCATGTCTGCTCACCAATGTCAGCATCACCTTGTAGGTTCAAGTTGGGAAAAATCAAACCTCTCATGTTTTCACTGGTTCTACTGAATGCTGTCAAACAAATTTATCCATGGTTGTTATAATAGCTCTATTAGGAGTTTGTGGGCATCTTCCTCTACCTTATTGCATTACCCTTATGGGTCCAATTGCTAGAACAGTAAGTAAGAACAACTGTAATATAATAATCTTTAGCATTCTCTGTGTATATATGCTATCTACTTGCACAATAGCACCGGGACATGAAAAGAAAAATGGAAAGGGTAATTTGAGAAAACCCAGAAAAATATGCACAATCCTTTATCAACATGTGAGCTGTTTAAATGGGCTAGAACAGGATCAGCAGAGGTAACCATGCCTCAGAGGTAAGTACATCCTTCATTTAAAGATACAAAATGAATGGAAGTTGGTACATTTAAAAGTAATATCCATTTGTACAAATAAACTTTGCAATAGGACAAAACACATTTCCAGAGCTTGCCTCAACAACGAACCTCAATAGAATTAATTTACAACTCTTCTGTTGAAACAAGCTGTTGATCATGCTGCCCTTTGTGAAGGTGAAATGCATTTTCCCTGATGGAAATCACCAAAATTTGCCTGTGATTTAACCCTTTGACATTATCAATGTCAGTAAAAGTTTCAGGTAATAAGCAAGCAACCAAATAGAACTTGATGGTATGTTTGGGTCTGCAGCTCACAGTTCAGCAACCTTATGCAACAGACTGTTTACAGCTGTATCACCAATTTCAGTAGCAGGAAGCTTAGCAAAGTTCTGATGTTTGTTCTCAGCTAATGGCAAAAACAGTTTTAACCTACTAATAATCCAAGAAACCACAACTGCCACCATGGTAGAGTACAATTTAGCAGCTGTCTCCAGCATCCTAAGTGATGCCTGACATAAGGGGTTACTCAGCATGAAAGCAGATTCTGAGTCCAGGTTTCAAAACTTTGTATTGTATTTTTAAAATAAAACTTGTAAAATTATCTAATTCTGGTTATAAATTGCAGTGGCTCTTGTTTCAAACAACCCTTTCTCAAATGGAGACTGATCAGAGCAATTCCTTCAACATTTAAAAGAACATTCTCCTCTACAAAGAGGATACTCCAAAGACATCAGGTGCTATATTGTTCTTACATCAGTGTCTCCATGCAGTTCACTTCAGCTGCTTTTGATACACGTGGCCTGCAAAGGGATTTGAAGCTATTAATACATACATTCCCATTCCTCTAGTACCAAAGAGGAAGACATGCTTCTGAAATTGTCTTTTTTCACCACCATACTTCTGTCCAACTAATTTAGAGTCAAAGAGTAATTGAGTAATTTGCTCTGTGTGAAGATTCAGTGGCTAGTAGTACTGTATTTATTTATGCTCTGTGTGAGAAAGGACTTTACAGCCACTCCTAGAGTATTGTAACTAAAAAAGCTACAGACTGCAGCTTGAAACTTGAAAAAGAGCAGCAGCTTAGACTAATGCAGCAACATATAGGGTGAAATTCGAGACTATACAGGTTGTCAGCTCAAGTTATGACCTAGAACTTTGTTAAGGAGTTAGAGGGACCAGTTTTCATCTCAACAAACATATCCATGCTTCAGTCAGAGATTGAAACAGTAAACAGTGAGTTACAGTTGGGAAGGAGGGGGACATGGATGAAAGGAAACCATTAGACATTAGAGTGATCCTTTTTAGTAGGATCTTTAGAGTAGACCTTTTGTAATGCATAGGACATGAAGCTACATCAGCTCTAGAACCAAAACTTTGACTACCATAAGGATTGTCCCTTTAATTTTCAAGGTCACGTAAGAAGCAAATTAATTCCATTCAATGGAAATGGCTACATACCTCACCCAGATTTGTTTAAAAATTTCAGATACAGGAATACAAAGGAATGCTGTAGATGACAGCCTTTAGGCAGGAATAGCTGTTCAACATCTCAGTAAAGGGAAGACACCTATTTTATAATCAATTAATTACCTAATTTCAAGCATAGCAATAAAGTCTGTAATTGAAAACAGCTGCTTTGTTGACAGCTGCCAAAGAAAACCAGTTTATGTAGGAGTGAGTATTTGAGCAGTAAGTAACTTCTCTCAATGCTTATAGTGCACTATCTCTGAGCTTTTCAGCGCTGGGGGTAGGTGGGAAATGCCACTTTGCTGAGGACAGTATGAGGCTTTGTGAGTTGCCTCTTCTCATCACTTTCAGATGCCTTTGAACTCTACATATTGTTAACTTGCTTTTCTAAAATCTAGAAAAAATAAATCTTTCACCTTTCTGTGTTTTCTGAGTCACCACTCATTTAAAACGATAATTAAGAGTTTTATTAAAAAGAAAAGAATGGGAAAAAGAAAATAGAGGAAATACAAGAAAGTCTTAAAATCTGCATGTAAAAATGCTAGCTATAAGCCTATAATGTGGATTAAAAATCTCATTACCTACTTTATATTAAGGAATTGCAATAACTGCACATGCAAATATATGCAGGCAACTTTTTGTAAAGTTGTGTTCTTAGCCTCTTAAAAATATCTCCAATAAACATTACTTTTGAGTAACCATATGAACTGAGTAGATTTGTAGATAAAAACAGATGCAAGAAGAGGCAGGAAGTTAATGTTTGGGAGCTTCAGATCAAAGTGACTTATCTGAAGAAATGGGATATTTATTTCATGCAATCGTATCTCCTAAAATGCATAATTTTAAGGAGGGTAGACAATGACAACTAAATAATTTTTTAATTATGGTAAGTAATTTATTTGTCAACGATATTATCCAGTCTGATCCTACCAATTGTTCCAAGCTGATACAGGATGGAAGTGAACATTTGTGAAAAACTGTGGGCAGGAGAGAAGCAGTAATGAGAAATTAGCTTGCAGAAAAGCATACAAAAAGAGAAGAACACAAATTAGTCCATTCAATGATTAGAGAAGATCTTGAAGTGTTTACAAGGGAAAAAAGTCAAAATTATGTAAGGGGAAAATAAAGAATTATTTAATTGTTTGGGTAACATTCCTGAGATTCACTTCTGTGAAGAGACCAAGTGACATTTTGGAGACAGCAAGTTACTAGGGAAACGAGCACCATGCACTCTCAGAGAGGCTTATCTTGTTACAGTTCACAGAACCAGTGTGAGCTTGGAAAGCATCTCTCAAGATCATCTATTCCAAGCCCTCTCTTCTGATCAGGGTCAAAGTAGGCTTCTCAGGGCCATGTTAAATTGGGTTTCAAGTGCCTCCAAAGAGGTGATCCACAATCTCTATGGGCAACCTGTGCCAGTGTTCGATCACCATCACAGAAAAACAATATTGCTTATCATGTTGAAAAGGAATTTCCTATATTTTAATTTGTGCCTATTGTTTCCTTCCCCCCATTTTCTTAATTTGAGATAAGATGTCTTTGGCAGGATTCTGGTGGATTACTGTGCATTTATGCATGCACAGTGCTTTCACTTGTGAAGAAGAACATGGGGCTATTGAAAATGCCAGTACATACTTGTCCTATGCATAGATATTTGTACACCCATTATTTCATTTTGTCTTATTGTGACTAGATGCAGTCATCCAGATATTCAGTATTCAAAATTATGCTCATTCATTAAAAGAGTAAGACAGTTGCAGCATTATTTATTCTAATCTTCTGCTAACATCTTGGTTTCCTCCTCTCTTACATTACTAAAAATTACAGGCATTTACTTGGCAGAGTGCTTAAACATTGTAACATCCCCACTTAATCCTCTGAGGCTGAAGACTTGACTACAAATGAGACAGACAGGCTACAGATTTTGGTTCTAACAAATGCAAAAGATTTAGTCATGAACACATCTACATGGAAGCAAAGGCTTTGAGGGAACATATGCCAGAAGACAGGGGAACTCTAACATTTTGCTGATTCACAGCCAGTCACCACTTCCCTTAAAATGCAAAAATACTAGAAACAAACCAGAAAACACATCTTCCTCTGTCATGTCAGGCAGGTAGATTACAGAGTGACCTGTCCTTTTCCTCCCTCCCATCCCCAACTCAGGCTTCCCACGTTTCCTGCTGGTCAGGCCCCACTCTGGCAGTACTGGGGCTGCAGCCACCACTGCCCTGCCCAGGGCTAGAGCCCAGCTCCACCAGCACATGTGGGGCACACACTGAGCCTACCAAAGCCCAAAGAGGATGGGGCTACCTGCACAGCCAGCTCTGCCTTTGCAATCAGAAGTATCTAAATTCTCAGCTGTATTTAATGAGGGAAAAACCCTGGGGAGTGTGGCTTCCCCATTTGCATGTTGTTATAATGAAATGGCTGGACTTAGAAAGTTAAACACTGTTCTAGACAGGTTTTTTACCCTTATGGGTGTTTGATCTTGCGTTTGGGACCTGATCCAGAGTTTACTTGCAAGGCTCTAACAGGCTACAGTGAATTAATTGAGCCCTAATATCTGCTGGGACCTGGATGTCTCTTTACAAGATCTTTAGGACCTTCTGCCCCTACTTTACAAGGGATGTTCAGTTCTTTTCACTGCCTGAATTGGATACTGCAGTATTTAGGTTCCTTGCTGAGCATTTCTGAAACAAACCCTAGAGATTTTATACTCTTGCTTGCTTTCAAATAGCTAAAGGCACCAGCTATAGAGGACAATGACTCGCTGTCAGGTGAAATTCCCTTTCTCTTGCTTACTCTACTCTCTCCTCCTGAAAAAGTCTTTACAGTTGCTTTTGTTTCACAGACTTGGGACTTTTATATTATTTGTGTGCAGTTGAAAGAAGTCAGTGAACAGTATTGATCAAAGCACAGATTAAAATAAGATGGTACAATGAGTACACATTTGCTGCCTACATGCATTTTCCCAAGGAGTTTTCACAGAACAATCCTGTTTGCACAGACTGTACTTGGGATGCTGAGGGTGTTGAGGTCTGCAATACGATATTTGCAAGCACATAGTTTGCAATAAACCAACAGATCCCTTTTGTATTTCTGTGGCCTTTGATGAATGGAATAAGTATAAGGAAGCTAATGAAAATACCTACTTTGGCAGGACTTACAACCCATCTTTTGTAATGCAGTTTCTGACCAATTTGTACATTTAATGCTTCTTCTCAATAATGCTTGCTGTCATGCAGACCTGCTAAAACCAATATTCAGATGCTTTTAAACACAATAGCAAATGTGGTAATTGTTGATATAGTATTTTCTGCAGAAATTACCCGAAAATGCTACAGAAATAGGCCAATCAGTGAAGCTGACACTTAAAAGGAAAGCCTCAGCTAGAGCAGCAGAGTGCTGGAAGCAGAACCTTAAATTGCAATTGCTCCCAGTTTGCAGAGCCGTCATGTTGAATTCATTAGGGTTTTGTGACCTAGAAAGAGAAAATCCTGAATGCTCAGATAGCACCCAATGTTATTGTGCAATGATGTGGGCGGGGAAACGCAGCTGGTTTTGTAGGGATGCAAGTTTTTGTATGAAAGAGCTGCACTACCTTTCTAAATGATTCTAGAATCTTCTGTATAGCTTTCCTCTAACAGATAGTGATAAGATCAATTCCTCACAGCAATACTTCAGCAAGTGTCTAACTCATTAGGCTGGTATCAATCAAAATTTCAAGACTACAGCAAAACAACCTCAAACCAGAGCTGGAAAATTGCATTTCCCTCTTGCAAGACTTATGGTTGCAAACAAGAAAAAAAGTCATGCACAAAAGAGGAAGAACTCAGCAAGAAACAGGAACAAGCCTATTGTGAAACTGAAAATCACTCCCCAGAATCAACAAAGCACACGAGGCTGCACCTTGTGTAACATCTTAAATGGCTGAAATCCATTAGCTAGATCCCTTTTTTCTGCTGGGCTGTTTATGCCCTCTTCAGGATTTGTAGTGAAATTAATAGACAAGTTCCAGTGAGATTTAATTACACTTTCTCATATAGTTCACAAATTTGTATCTGCAGAGAGACTGTTCCCAGCAAACCCAAATGGATAAACAATGGGAACAGTACCAGATCAGGAAGAAAAATATTGGCTGAACTTAAAATGAGCTTGCTCATTAAGAAAATACAGTTTGAATGTTTAAAAAATGCTTAAAGAAAAACTGCATCTTCATAGCTGCAGTGGGTGAAAAGGCAATTAGAGCATGGGAGAGAATGAAGGGAAGCAGAAGGAATGTTTGAGAGGCAAAAAAGATAATTAATTACAGGAGCTGACAAAGCACCTTGAGAACATTGTCAGAACTCTGCTATCCTTCTAGATTCATTTGTCCTCAGGCAGAGCAGAAGAGAGTTCAGAAAACAATCCTTCAGGGTTTTTTAAAATCAGAGTTCACAGCTTCACTGTCCTGAAATAGCTCAGTGCTGGTATCTCAAAATATGCTTGCTCAACATGCCAGAAGGCATAATGCACATGAAAATCTCCCTGACCAAGCACTGGGCAGGCCTCTATACTTTTTTGGGTTGTTGACACTCCTGAAACTTCTTTTGCTGGTGCTGTCAGTTTTTTTTTGTGGGACTTCTGAATAGCAACCTCCATATCCCCAAATATTGTCACTGAAAACACAGAAGACTTCACACTTGCACATGTTTTTGGTACTCATTAATATACTGAAATGAGTGAGAATTACATATCAAAAGTCAAAAAACCAGAAGATTGGTCAAAATACTTTTGTTTGTGTAAGGTAAATCTAGGATTGGGCAGAGGGTGTGGAACATGTTATCTCCTTGGCTACCAAAATCAGACATGTCCAGTTGCATTTCAGAACTTTCCTACACCATGAGCAGAGTAGTCAGCTTTTTTCTTCCCAAAAGGCAAAGGCTGAAAGTACAGTTGTGTGGTCACACTGCTCAGTAGAGCTCAGCCCAGGAAGAAGCTGCTACCCCAGAACACTTCCTGACCTGCTGTGCTGCTGTGTGCACGGGTGGTCACAGGGAGGGCTTGGCTGTTAAAGTTACTGCAGATTTAATTACCTGCAGATTTAATTTAAATTTAATAATTTAATCACAGCACTGGAGCGGTGGAGATGCACTCACAGAGCTCGTGGGCATCTCAGCTGAGAGACAACCCCCCAGGTGATCTGCCTATGTGGCAGACAGCCATCAGACCATTTCCAGGCAGTTCAAACAAGACCAGGATGGGCACAAGAGCTAGAGCAAGACTCAAGACATAATTCCTGAAATATTTACAGAGTGGAGTTGGGCAACTGTGGAGTTGGCTGATGGTGTGAATATACCTGAGGACAGGAATCAGCTGTAATGCACAGTATGCTGTGTGAGTTGAGGCTCCAAGAAAGACACTTCATGCTCTTTCTAGCAAAAATCTACCATGGTATCAAGTCATGCAGGGTGAGACACCAGGACATTGTTTGTGCATCTCTCAATGCAACAAGCTCTATTCTAGCAGAATTACTGTGCACACAATCAGAAAACTCCTTAAATAAAAGAGTAAGCATGAAAAGATTGAGATTCAGAAGTAAGTTTAATCCACCTCTGAACATGTTTTAAGTGGCTCTAAGTTCAAACCACAAGTTTGTAACAGGTCATGCTGCAGCAGGCTCTTTTCCCTGCCCTTTGCAGTGCAGGAATTCAAACATACTCCAGCACTAAAAAGAGTTGCTCTAAAATCCCAAAGGAGTTTTTTTTACTCTTAGGATATCAAGCCCTGGTTGCATAATGTACAGACTTTTTAATTTTTGCACTTGGTCAGCAATCAGAGAGAATGCTTTTTAATCCATCTAGAGATCAAAGATCTCTCCTTACCTACACTATTGTGGGAGACAAAACCCTGTAATTAATTCACACGAGGTGCTATTTAAAACCACCATAACCTCAGCCAAAGGCTTATTGCTGTACAAAGGCTTTGTGATGCTTTTTTCCTGCAGAAAGGCTGGATGGGGTGTGGGGGGGAATAACTTCCCATGCATACCTTGTAGCTTTAGGATCCCAAATCACAATGTCAGCATCAGAGCCCACAGCAATTCTGCCCTTCTTTGGGTAAAGGTTAAAGATTTTTGCTGCATTTGTGCTAGTAACAGCTACAAATCTGTTTTCATCCATTTTTCCACTATGCTGCAAAAGAGTACACAAAAGCAAACTCATTACTTCTTTAAACAATTAAAGAAAAAATGCTCTTCTTGTCGAAAAACTAGGATGAGTGACATCCATCAATTTTTTAAAATGTCATACTGAAGAGTTTAGAAGTAAAAATAACTATTTGTCTCAGATGGCCATAATGCAATGTGCTTTCACTAAATACATAAATAAAAAAAAATACTAAATACAGTAACTTTACCTTATTTTATCCCACAACAAAAAGAAAAAAAAGACAACTTTAAATCAAACACTCCGTAGATCCAGCCTCAAGTCAACTGAAATCAAATGTTTTAGCTTTAAATCTGTAGTCCTGCTCAGCAATTTCCTCAGGAAATGTAACATTTCTTGAGTACCTTGGTTTTGAAAATGGTGACACAGTATCAAGGGGAACCTAGAAGGTGATAATGGCAAGGCAAGGTACAATGTGCAATATAGGAAAACTGATTTGCAAATTTCTTTAGCAATGGTGCAGAGTATAGCAGTGATCAGTAAATGCTGCAATCAAGTAGTATAAAAACAGATTTGCTAATGTGACATTTCAGCAAAATAGCAAATAGCAATGGATATACATGTGTCTTGGGACTGTCCACAGCTGTGTAACTAATGTAATCCAGCTTCCATGACCGTTGTTTGTTTGGAAAGCCACCTACACTGGCAGTAATATTGTGCACAGTCAGTCTGGGAATCAGAATGCCATAAAAACATGTTTATGGTGGCCTGTGAGCAGTCATCTGAGAAGAAAAGTATAATGAAAATGGTGAACACTGGTCTTCTAAGTAATGGTGTGTAGGAAGGGAGGGAAGATGTTCAGACAAACTTACACAGCTGTGTGATATTTTACAAGTGAAAAAATGGAGGATATTATTAATTGAAAAACTTTTAAAAAATTACCTTGCCCAACAGGATGCACTGTACAAAAGCAACACTGATGAACACATTCATGTCTCAGTTTCATATGAACCACAAGCTAGATTTCTGTTTACACCATGAGAAATCTCACTACAGCTGTGCCACAGGTGAGTATAGGCACAAGTGTGTGTGTTTTGTTCATACCAGCTGGAGCTGAAGCTCAAATACAGATAAACAAGAGACATCATGAACCACATTCTTACCAAGTGTGTGAGATAGGTAATTATACTGTGACAAATGAATCTGCTTCACAGTGCATCATCAACATGACTTCACTACTGCAAGAGAACTTAAATAGAACTAGAGCTTTCAGAATGAAACAGTTTTGCATCAGCCAGAGCAATCATAACACCTAGTATGCAGCAGGTTCCCTGAGAGATTTCCTTACTTCCCCCCTCATCAGACGTTATCTGAGAAGCACTGACCATTCTTGTGTTGGTACTGAGAATCTGAAGTCAATGGGACCCAAAGGTGCTCATTTCATCTTATCACATGACTGAACCACACATTAGAGAAGCATTTCTTAAAACATAAATTAGAAGTCGACAGGCACACCACTGTGCAAACTTCTCCAATGTCTAAACTGGAGAGAGATCAAAGAGGAAAAAATACACAGCTGATAGAGTTGAAACTGTAGGCATCTCTTTCCTTTTATTTTCATTTCATGAGTTGAAAAAAAATGCTTCAAGGAAATATACTTGCAGTACCACTGAAACAATAGCAATCCCTTACTGCTAAACAATAGAAATGATTCTTTAGTGAAATATTTTAAACACCAAGAATCTTCTTCCATCTTCCATGAAAATAAAGTGAGAGCTAATAAGGAGTGTTATAGTTTCAATTGAATGAGTTATCCCATGATAAACACACTTGATAAAACTGAAGAGTAAAACTGCTGAGAGATTATGTTTTGTTGGAGAAATCAATTACCTCTATGTTTGGATATACTTACAACGCCTTTTTCCCAAATGACTGACATCCTATCCTCCACACCATTCACTCCATTAGGGATTTTTGTGAAGTCATCTTTGCCCATAGCTTTCTGGCATATGTCAAATGTGCAATTGTCAGTCCCTGTCACAGAGAGGTCACCACTGCAGAGAAACAAAGTTCTTTATGAACCAGAGCATGTACCAGGCAGAACCACAGAGGAAAACCTGTTGTAAGGCTGGGTAGATCAAGACATCCACCCTTCAAGACAAAAACTGTGCCCTGCCAGCCTGCCTTCAGTCTCATCCTCCAAGACTGGCTCCACAATAACAGCCAATTGCCCTATGAAGCAGTTTCCTCTTCAGAAACCCCCTCAGAAGAAAACAAGCACCAACACTGACACTTTTGCCCTGGATATGTCAAAGACATCCCACAAATGGAGGACTTTCCACTTTGCCCAGGACAAGCAGCTTGGTTTCATCCTCACTTTGAGCAATTTTAGTCTGTGTCACTCCATATAACCTCTGAAATGACTTTGGATCTGCACAACAGTTAGCCTGTGCTCAGGCATATCTTTACAGGCTCTTTGGTCAAAATCAACCCTTTTTTGGAGTTGACTTCTGCTGGTAATGAGATACCAGCAAACCACACATCTTGTAAAGTGCAGATATCCTAAAGAAACTTATTTTTCCACTTCCTCCTGAAGTAGATGTTGTGAAATGGACACCTTATTTGTACCTTCAGGAGTTAGCAGGCTTAGTTTTTATGCACTATTTGAATTTCAAGTGAAAAAAGAAGCTGACAACAAACCCCAGAAAACCTAACTGTGATCTCACCTTTTGCACATTACCCACTGACTTACAGCCTTACTGTCTTCCTGGTCATGTTACAATTTTTGCTGTGGTATGAGCAAGGCAAGGCATATTGAATAAAATCATATGTGGACATAAGAGTTCAGAGAAATAAAATATGAAAATAGAAATTCTTTCCATCAGTGATTTCACCCCCCCCATTTCTCCTTTCTGATAATGTAACCTTCTGTACTTAGAAAATCCCCAGAGCATCAGGCTGGTATTAGGTACTCCTGACAAAACTTGCTGTGCATTTGAGTATCAGTGGTCACTGTTTGTTCATCTGCTTACTTGGCCAGTAAGTTCATGAGGAAACCAGGAGTGGATGGATCTGGTCTCAGTGGGGGTCCCATCACATATGCTGCAGCATGAGCCCAGTCTTTATTCCAGTAGTGGGTGCCATCAGTGCCAAGACTTGCAGCAATAGGCTCCCCATAAACCACCTTTCCTGAAAAATGTAAAGCAAAGGTATCACCATCAAACCATATAAAAATGCATCACTTGTATTTTCTCTGCTGAGGATCTTTTTGGTGGCAATGAATTTAAATTTGAATGAGTGTTCCAAATTAAACACCAACATATGGAAGGACATAATAAACTAAGCTATAACACAGCACCTTTGTTCTGAATTTTCTGCTAGTGATTTTCCTATATATTTCCTCCTAAGAACATTGCTTGGGCAAGTTTTTTAATTAAATTGTTGACAGATATACTATAATGGGTTTTACACATTGTTTACTAGGAATGTGACTGAGATTTCAAAAGGAACACAGTCCTCAGTTGCATTAATTATGTTTAAGATTCATACACTTGGTAGTACCTGTTTAGTGCTCTGAAATTACTGACTACATAACAGTGTAAGTTAATATATACAGCATACAGACTTTGCAAGGTGGTACTTTTAAATGTCAGGCTATAATTATGCCAGGAAGAACAATATGGCAGGAGTCATAAACCAGAAAGTATAGAAAGATTTCCCAAATCAAGAACTATAAATAACTTAATTTTAAAAGTTATCTCCCAAATTTTAATATTTCATCCTTTGCTGCACAGTATTCTATTTTCCTCAGAAGAGAGCACCAACCCAGACTAGCTGTTAGCCTTTGGACAGAGCTAGCATATTTTAACTACTTTTTTCTCCTGGGTTTGAAACTCATCAGAACAAGATGTTTCACTCCCTGAGCGAGTGGTCCAGACACTTTGCAGTTCTGCAGCTGACAGGTGGTAATGCCTCCAACTGCAGTGGTCACTAAAGAACCAGAATGAGCTGGCACCTCCCACACCCACTCAGAGGTCACCTGGTGCTGGTTAAATGCAGCCTCTGCTGGGTCCCAGCAAGAGCCTTCTCCCTCCCCTGATCCCTACAGACAGTGGGTATTTTGCTTTGGATGCCAGATTTCACTCCAGGCACAGTTTTTATTAGAACCATCACTGCATTGGCCCAGCAAGGCCACAGCTGGTGGCTGCTTGGTGGTACAAGACTGCAACCTTTCTCTGACTTTCTGCATGTAAGTCGTGCAGTCATGGCACTGTGGGAAAACAAAAAGCAGAACTTTGCAGATCTCTCTCTGTACATTAGACTGCTACTTCTGTGAGCTACTGGATTGTAACTCCTGCACTGGCATAGGTAGCTACTGCAGAGCTCAGTTATTTTCAAAATACATTTCTCATTGCACTAGTGCCATTCCTGAAATCTTTGGTGCTAGATTTGAAAAATCTACATACAATTTTATCTCTACATGGTGTCAAGATCTGCTTTGGTGTTACTGTATTGTACATTTATTATTCCAGGTACTACCTAGTACAACTTCATCCTAAAGACTTCCTATTAGTGTTACTAATTTGCTACAACCACCTCAGCACACTCTGACATGCTCAGTGTGCTTGTCTCATATTGATGCTTTGGCTTGGAGCATTCTAAATTCCCAGTCCCACTTATCTACTTATGTTAAAGATTAATACTTGAGCTCAGAGGGAGACCACCATTTTTTAGACTTGAAAACATTACTTTGGAAGTTATTTACTGATTTTTTACATCTTATTTTCAGAACTCAAAAGCACTATGACAATGACTATGGGGCCATGCATGGAAGTGATCTGACCACTCACTAACGAGGAGATTTGAGTGGGTAAGTGTTTTCTTAATTCAGAGCTGAATGATGAAACCTAAGAAGAGACATGGATAAAATAAGAAGAATGGATGAAATTAGGATGAAACCTGATTCACCTTAGTTCAGGGTCTTCCCTGAGTCTTGCAGGACCTCTTGGCCTTCTCTGGCCAACTCCAAACACTGTATTTGAGGGTAGGCTGCCACCAATTGAGATATATATTGGTATATATAACCAATCTGTCATTAGCCTTTTGACCTATTAGTCTTTCGACAAATTTTTCATAATCAAAGCCACCAGAAAGGGGAGGGAGAGGGAAGTGTGGTTTGTGTCTCTCCTACTGCATTTAAACAAGCTAAAGAACCTTTCATCCAAAGTAAACCTGAGCTATGAATCATTAGGACATAGCTACAAATTATTAAAATTAAAATTGCAGGAAAAGAATAAAATTTTTTGCTTAATAAATATTGCAGAGAATACTAAGAAAATAATTTTCTCATCATGGTTTCACAACATGAAAATGAAAAGAAGTTTCCAAGTTCCCTGCTGGATATGCTGAACTGATTCTAACTCATGTACCATAGCTGATGACAATATTTCTGCAGTCAGAGCTTGAGCTGACCAGCTGCCTTTGTTCCCTTGAGTGGGGAGGAGTAGAAGTTATTCCCTCAAGTGATTTTGAGTCTGAACACTACAGTTTCAACAGACTATCTCTGGACAGTTCTGCTGAATGTGCAATTTCTTGCATTTCACTTGGACCATGACTAGCCAGACTGAAGGATACATTAATATCAAGATTCTGCTTTAAACCTAGGAAAAAGGAAATTCTGCACTAAGGCTCTTTTAGCTCAACTGGTGACAAGGAAATTCTGCATTAAGTTTCTTCTAGCTTGACTGGCTTCTGCCTATAGGCATAAAAGTGAAGTAATGCAGTAATAAATCATGTCTTTCAAATTGTTGTATTTTCCAGCATTAAATTTAAAAAAGGAACCACCAAGTGTTCTGTTGTTTGGTCTTCCTGACACCTATGAGCAGCTGGTAAGCAGCTGTGTATTTGGTGACTTTTTATCAGATGCCCAAACTGGCTAACCAGAGTTATTTTTAATAGATTACTTTATCAAAAAGAAGAGCATTCAACTGCAATTTTTTTTACCACCTACCAGAACTCAAAAAGAGTTGCAACACTGATAAACACCAACTAACATTTACAGATTTGAAAAACTGGTCCATATGTTCTTATTCTAGCAGAAGTTTTAGAAGCACTTAAGATAAGGTCATATGGGGCAAAGATACTCCCAAGTTATTCTCTGAAAGGAGCAGAACTGCAAAGCAGAGTTTACTGAATCAGGGGTAGCATTGCATCCATTAGGTTATGCACAGTCTGGACCTGAGCTGTCCTGCATGAGACAGCTAAAAAGTTGGCATTTTTAGTTGCATTACCGTGCTCAGAATCAGCTTGAGAGTTTGTATTCCCTCAGCAATGGACGTGCCTTTCCTCTAAGAGGAAAGAAGAGACATAACCCGTGACTGTTGGTAGGAAGCAATCTTGTAAGCTAAGTAAGCTTCTTAGAATCTGGCCAAGGACATATTTTTTAATGCACTTTTTTAGAAAGGAGAAACTTTTTTAAGAAATTACTTTTTCTGTAAGATTGTGCTCTCCAGGTCTCCACTAGAAAGTCCCATTTCCTGGCTGTAGCATCACATTAAATGAGTAAAGGGACATGATCTTTAATCACCACACTGAATGATCCTTAAGGTCCCTTCCAACCCAAGCCACTTTATGATTCTAGGTCTCCAGCTTTAGCTGAGATTTAGCTTAGATTGAAAGCATTTTTTAGGGGGAGACAGTATAAATCATGTACCCCTAAATCACATTTTATTAGCCTTGCTCTCTCCACAAGCATTTCTGGTGCCAGGAATGGGTGACAAGGCCACATTAATTTTCCCCAGTAATTTCACATCAGGTAATCCTAAAAAGGAGAAGGAGCTGCACTGCCTGACACGAGAGCTCTACAGCCTTTTATTCTCACTGGAGGGAAGATTCTGTACCATAGCAGGAAGAGAAACCCTTTTGTCTTCCCACTTAAGGGAATGAGAGTGTCATGCACACAAATATATCAGACTGCCCTTCTGTAGAAGAATACAGTTCCTCTACCTACTCTGCCAAGACTCAAGGCCATATTTTGCACTGGGATGCAGAAACAGCCCACTGAGACAAGCAAGGACAGGTCTCACAGAGGTGCTCTCTTTGACCCTCTCAGTGGAGAACTGATGAACCATTGCTTTTGGCAAACAGGCTGGTAGGGCCCCTCAAAAATAACAGGATGGGGGCATGAGTTAGCCTCCCTCTCCAACATGGTCACAATGTGGAATTTTGGGTTCCTTGTTGAATATTCAGCAGCTATTACAGATGTACATGAAAAACATGCTGCTATAACCTGGAGGTTTCCTTCCTTGAGTGGTGCTGCTGGAGATCAGAGCAGACATAGATGGAGAATTCTGGCATGGAAGAGAGAAGGAAAGACTTTTGCTCACCTCATTCTCTTAAAAGTTTGCTTAATCTAGAATAAGAACTGCTGTTCCTTTACAGTGTGTATGACTGATTTTAACCTTCAAGGCCTGAGCCATAGCTCACTGAAGACAACAGAATTATGCCTACTGTCTTGAGCAAGCTCTATCAGGCCCTCAGCTAATATTAGCTCTCACCTTGTATAGCTAAATGAGGGACAAGGAAAATTGGGCTCTGACTTACATTTTTGACTAGGAAAATCACTATCCCATAAAATTTGAGAAGCAATCCAATTGCAATTCAATTCTGGTATCACACTGCCAACCAGAAAATAGATTTCACTCGCTGAAGATCCATTTTTCCCCTTCTGAGATCAGTGATGGAATTGGAAGGGATATCAGTCTTCTTCTGGCATGGGCAGGGGTGAATATGCACACACACTTTGCATTTCATACTTGGAAAGGAACATGAAAAATTTCACAATTGTGAATAGCAAGAAGCTAGCATCAAGACAGGGAGAAATGATCTTGAAAAGATGCATAAACTGTTTTAGAGTGAATATTTTAAATGCTTGAGAATTCCAGTGTTTACATCCAGTGTTTATGAGTTTACACAACTTTCACATTAGAGTGGTTTTTAACCTGTCCAAATTGAATGTCTTTCATCAAAATATTTGAGTTTATTTTATACCATTCATACAATACTTTGAATTTTTTATTACCACTCTTAACTGAAAAATAGAAAATAATTTTTATTGAAACCAACAATAGTGAATTTCCAATTACCCAAATTTATACAGATCAATCTCATTAAAAACTACAATTCTTGTAACTACCTCTGTGGTACTCTAGTTATCTTTTGAAATTTCTTAATCAGTCTTAGATTTCTTCTTTTCAAACAGTATACTTCTATACAGATCAATATGAATTATGAAGATATGTTATATGTTGCTTTGCACAAAGGAAAGCATTGGTAAATCTGAGTCAGCAGCCCAGGAAGCCATAAAATACAATTTGTATCACAATGTGCATCAATTGTCCCAATTTTTTCTTAGTGCATATTGGAAAAGCATACATCTATCCTCAGTTATCAAACTGGCACTGCAGACTATCCTCACAACACACACCTAATCAATGTTTTACAGTATTTACTGTCAGCATAAAATTCTTTACTTGATCAGTGTATTATAAAACACTGTCTTAGCTCTTTTATATTCACAGCCAGTTTTTCATCTTTAATCTGGGTATTTTAACTGTTGTCATAGCTTCTTGTAGTTAATGTTCACACGATGCTTGTGAATGTACAAACAAGGGATGGATATAATCCACATTCCTGGCAGCACTGGCATCTAGTGGAGGAATTCCATATAGCACAGTGCAAAAAGATGTGCCAATAAAATATATTCTGGTAAATTCTTTTACAAACTCGAATTACTACTAAATGTTACTGGAAGTCATGGTCATTCATATTGTGCATAAACATATCCATCTGTGTTAGTACAATGACATCACATTGCTTTGATTTATCATGATCTCATACTCTACATTTGAATATTAATAATCTATGCCCCCCTGTGTAGGCATTATCTAAAGACAAGAAATTGGGAAATTGAGGTCTGTATGAAATCCATATCAAGTCAGGTGAAAAACAAGCTGTAAATGCAAAAGATGTAAAAAGATAATGAGGACAGATAATTTTAGGTCCTCCAAATCATGGGCTCCTGCCCTGCTCTTTCCACCTTGATAATGTCTCCTCACAATGCTGTTGTTCCATGTGCTGCTCTGGATGAACTTATAGATGAGGAGATAAAACATCCTGAATATCTATGGCCTTCAGGCTGCTTCTAGTCTAGCTAACAGATGGTCAGGAAAGTCAGGCCCCTTTGGCTGACCAGAGTTATTTGTGAACACTGCAGAACAAACCTGAGCAACCCTGGTGGAAATCAAGGCTTTCAGACACTGTCATTTGCACCAGGACTTTTAAGTGCCCAGGGAATAGGAGTCATGGTCACATCATGGCACTGTCTGTAAAAATATGGTGTGGTCTCTGTTATAGAATTTCTCATCAAGATATCTGGTAAAGTCCTGCAGACAAACTCAAGAGAGGAGAACAGTAGAGTATTTATTGTCCTGAACTGGTCACATAACTTTTAATGCAATAATGCTGTCCTGGCCACCACTTTGACCTTGGAGGTACAGTACAAAGAGAAAAAACTTTGCTCTGGGGAGAAGGAAAAGTCTCAATTCTGATTGCTGTTCTTTCACACTGCTCCCCTTGGGCCCAGCAACACACACACAAACACACACACACACACACACAGACACAGGATTTAGGCATCCCACTCCAAGAAATTCACCCATGATCTGAGGCTTATGACACCCATGAAAAGACAGACACTAATGCTGTGTTTGGTTTTCCATGTCCCTTCCCCCAGTGCCATTGTCCAAGCATAAAAGAATCAGGACTTTTACCTTCTCTTCGTGCATTACTTATCACCTTCGCTGAAGATTTACTCATGACATGGACTACATAAAGGGGGCAGTTGACAGCATTTGCTATGGTAATCGCTCTTTGTGTAGCTTCAGCTTCCACTTCTTCAGGACGACACAGCTCATGACCCTCAGGGCCAGTTATTCCCATTGCCAGCATCTTCTTTGCACCCTGAAGACAACACAAAAACATGTAAGAGTCAGTTAAAGTGTATCTATGGTGTCACAAGCATGCTGTCAGTCAAATGGATTCTGAACCAGCCACTGCAGCCAGTTCAAGCTAAAAAAAACAACTAGGCAGTTATCATTCTTTTCCAAAATAAGTTACTGTAGTTTTATCTGAAATCCATTATATCTCTCAATAAACTTAGGTCTCAGAATACCTAAGTAAATTGAGGGAACACACTTCACTGGTTTGCAGGATTAAATCACTGCTCTTGAAAACCCTACCCCTCTCTCAATATGTACACTTAAATATCATGGCCAATGATGTCCAACGATGCTACTAACCCTCATTGGAGAGAAAAAAGGGGAAATTCCTTACTAAGCACAAAGATGCATACCCAGAGCCTTGGAAAACTCCAATATTTTAAGAGGCAAAAGATTTTGTCCCTACTCTGTTCCAGGAATTTAAGATTTGCTGATTTGAGATTATTTAGCAATGAATTAATTTCTGTTACAGGGCAGAGTCAAAGCGCTGTTGACTGGAATAGTTGAAGAAACTATTCTGTTATAGCTGGAATTATTAGTGATGTCCAGAATAACCAGTGTAGTTATACCCTGAGAACTCCCAGTGTCTCCACACAGCACTAAGGTGGCAGTGGCAAGAATGAAGTGAAGCTAATTGTGCATAGAGGGATGTTGAGACCTCTGTGCCCCATCAGTGAAGCTTTCTCCATACTTCAGGATTTGCTTCTGTTACATGAGCTGACTATGTCAGGAGACACCTGGGGTTAGGACCATCTACATTCCTGACTTTGATGGACAAAATGTCAGATGTGCACCTGTGCAATGAGTTCCCCATTCTCCGCATGGACTTGAGCAACGGCCCCAAGCTCCTTACAGCAGGAAAAGGCTTCATACAGCTCCTCATCATTGACCATGTATATATCTTTATAGGCCATAAACATCTTGAAGGAATTGACACCTTTGTTTTGAACAAGACTTTCCATTTCTTGCTTCACCTGAAAAATACAGCAATTATATTTTGAATATTAATAATTTTATATAAAGAAATTGTAAGTATAAAGGGTGAGCCTTTACTCACCCATCAAATGTATGTTCAGTACAAACAGCCCAAGTCACATATTTAAGATTGGCTTAGACTATTTCTCTTGTATCAAATTGATTCTCAAATTTATAAAAGAGTAGCACTGCAGTGCAAATATTGGAAGCACAGCTAGTTGCAGGAGGGAATGCTTTTTACAGAAAGTAAGGAGGCTGAATTTTATTTCAAATAAATCTCCTGATGTTGAAAACACCCATTCTAATATCACAGTCAATGTATCCAACTCATAGAACATGGACATATGTGCAAAACTGATTTTCAAAATTGGATTGCAGTGGGCTGCAGCTTCTAGCAAACAACACAGTGACAGAAAAGATTACATCTTTTAGAGCTTTCTCCTGACTCTAGACAACACACACAGCCTTTTGAAACATTTTATTATCAAACAAAACAGCTCTAAAATGCTAAGTGCAGGCCTGCTATTTTTTTTTTATATTCACTACTTGTTGTGATTCCCTGCTTGTGCTAGAGCCTAGGAAGCCCAGCAAAACCTTACATCACAAAGAAAGGAAGACACATATTTTAGTCTCAAAGGTTCTTGCACAACTGGTTAGCTAGAAACATATATTACATAACTTTGGCTCTCCCTTCCCAGTAAAATGATGGTTACAGTAATTGATAGGTATCTGTAATGCTGTTACAATTTACATGGGGTTAATTAATTTCAAAAAGTAAAATATTATTTTTCATCTTCTCTCTAATGATCTGTTTGGGTCTACCCAAGAAGGGTAAGATATATAAAAAATCTCAAGGAAACTTTTTTAGTTATCCAGAGGAGGGAATGGAATGGGAACACATCTTGAGTGGGAGTTATCAGATAAATACCTGACAGAAGGCCCTGCTCTGGCACAAATATAGAGGCATGTCATTTATCCTCTTCACTGTTTACTACAACTAACAGAAGGCATTGTAAAGAATGTATGCTTTTAATTAATAGTTCAAATCCTGATGAGATGAGAGCTGATCAAATGGGCATGACATATCAGTCTTTTTCACCCACTCCTTTTACAGCTACAAAATGCCCAATCTTTCTATTTCTTTTAATCTTGGCCTTTAAAACAGTTACATTCTTAATATAAACTAGAACATTTCATTGATTTACACCTCCCTAGTTTTATTGGATTTGTCAGTATAATTCCACTATTGTCTGCTGAGGCTGTTTCAAATGCACATTACTCAAATTTTACTGGAGAATTTATTTCATGACTTTGCCTTAAGTTAGAAGTTGTGGTCAGCATATTTTAGCACTTAGTACACAGAATACCAAAGATGGATTGTTTGTAGAGTGAAGGCTTTGGTGCATATATTTTAGAATATATTACATATATTATTTTAAAAATTAGAAGAAGTACTCATACATAAAATAGGAATTTACTTAATATATCTGTGTAATGCATAGTTGTCTGAGAATCCAAAGTCATCTTGTAAAACATGGATCTCATTCCAAGAGCTATCAAACACCTGAAAAATTAATTTATCAGTAAAGCTTTCAGGCTATCAGCAAACATTCACTCAGACTCAGCAAAGGTGATTCTCCCATATTTGAAAAAGGATTTTTAGATTATTTCACATTCAATGTATTGTTGGCTACAGTCCTGCTTTACTTTAAAGTGGTTTTACTGCAGTCACCCAGGAAAAGAAATCTTCCTCTACAAATGAAGTCAAGTACCATATTTTCATATATACGCTTATTAAAAAACAAACAAACAAACAACCAAACCCACCAAAACTTATCAGAAGCATAAAATATCAAGTGTTTAAGCAATAAAAGACAAAATTATTGTAAACACCTCTTTCCCCCTCTGACCTGCCTGGTCTTTGTCTTGTACAATCCCTACCTTTAACTTTGTGCAGTATTATCCAGAGATGTAGGCTATCTGCAGACTTTTTTCAAATACATTTACTCTCAGAAGGGTGTGGGCTATTTAAAATGTTGTTTTTAGTCACAAAAAACTGATCACAAAACCAGCAAGCTATATTTAGCACGTGAAGACTAATTCAAAGCGGTGTGGTACAAATTTATGGAATTTAAATCAGCTCTTGTGTCTACCTTGTTGCTCCACCATGTAACTGCCACGTGCAATGAATAATCACAGCAGACTTTAGGGTCTGCCCAGCTTTTCCATGTATCAAAAGCTTCAGTGAGAGAACAACCTTTCTGAGGGATGGCAAAGTCGATGATCATAGTGGTTCCTCCTGCTATAGCTGCCTGAAAAGAAGAAAGTTAATATTTAGCAATCAGAAACAATGCAAATTTCTTCCCACCCTCTCCAACTCCACTACATCAATTAATCTGGATACACTGAAAAGCCAAAAGGCTGAGGAGCTCCCCTGAGTAAAGTCTAGACTGGAAAAATTATTATGGAGATTAATTTCATTTGCTTTGAGAAAAATGTTCTCAAAAGCATGTTCAGGAGAATCCAAGTGAAATTCTCACGCTGAAGGAGAAACTTCTTCTTGTGTACAAAAACTTATCGAAGATTTGGAGATGTGTCTGTACTGTTCATGCATCTGTGAGTTTCCTCAGGTGTGTGGAATCACTGAGGAAGAAGAGCACAGTCAACTTGAGACATTCATGCTTCCTCAGAGTCTGTGTAGCAGTAAAAACAAGCCTGAGTGACAGGCAAGTACTAAGGGGCAAATACACAACAACAACAAAAAACCCTATTGAGTTTGAAAATACAATATGAAAACTCTCAAACTCTTGTCTAATACCAAAATACTTTAAAAGTGTTTAAAAGTGTATTTTTATTAGAAACAGGATATCATTTAGAAAAACTGAATAGAGGATTTTAAATAGAATGAGGAATTTACATCCTCTACATAAATGTTGTCAAGTAATAAAATAAACGACAACCTTATTTAACAGATGAATGGTGATCAAAAATTGCTTTTTAACCAATAATTTCCGCTCTTCTTTGTGGACAACTACATTAGTACCTTTCTTGCCTTTGGAGGGGAAAAAAAGTCACTCAGATGCCAGATCCTTGACTAAAAGAAATTGATACAATACAGATCAGCAAAAGAGAGCAAAAAAAATCAGCTTCCAGATTAGTAAAAGAAATCCTCTCTATTGCTCTGAACAATGTCCCTTTGCAAAACGGAAACAACCAATTCAGATCAAAATATGCCCAGTTCAAATTCACAGGATCAGAGAGTCACAGAATTAGCTAGGTTCGAAAGGACCTTTGAGATAAGTCCAACCTATGACCTAACACCACCTTATCAACTAAACCATGGCACTAAGTGACACATTCAGTCTTTTAAACACCTCCAGGGACGATGACACCACCACTTCCCTAGGCAGCCTATTCCAGTGCCCAGTCATTCTTTCTGTAAAGATTTTTCTCCTATGTCCAGCCTAAACTTCCCCTGGTGCAGATTAAGACTGTGTCCTCTTGTCCTTTGCCTGGGAGACCAAGCTGTACCCTCCTTTCAGGGAGCTGCAGAGAGAGATGAGATCTCCCCTGAGCCTCCTCCAGGCTAAACAGCCCCAGCTCCCTCAGCTGCTCCTCACAGGGCTGTGCTCCAGACCCTTCACCAGCCTTGTTCTCTCCTCTGGATGCATCTGAGCACCTCAATGTCCTTCCTAAACTGAGGGGCCAGAACTGGACACAGCACTCAAGGTGCCCCTCACCAGTGCTGAGTACAGGGGCAGAATGACCTCCCTGCTCCTGCTGGCCACACTGTTCCTGATACAGGCCAGGATGCCCTTGGCCTTCTTGGCCACCTGGGCACACACTGGCTCATGTTCAGTTTGTTGTCAACCAGCACCCCCAGATCCCCTGGGCACTGTCCAGCCACACTGTCCCTGTCCTGTAACGCTGCAGGGGGTTGTTATGGCCAAAGTGCAGGACACTGCACTTGGACTTGTTAAACCTTGTATTGTTGGACTCAGCCCATCTATCCAGCCTGTCCAGGTCCCTCATGCTATATTACTCTTCCTTTTTTACAGCAATTAATCTCTTTCTTCCTTCTGTGCACTTAGAAATCAGAAGAATAATTGTAAATATGTCAGTATATTTTGCAAAAAGAAGTTTGGAGAGTGACACAAGTATTTGTAAATCTGTAATGAATTGAGCAAACCATTTTCTCCAGAAAGAGTTATTCAAACTTTTGTTCAGACTTTTTTTAAACTGTTTTTCAACTAGGACATTTTTAAACAAGACTGATTGACTTATATGTTAAATAGAATTTAAAGAAAATTTAAAGACTTCAAGGAAAAAAAAAAGTAATGGGTTCCACAACTCTCTTTGAAGTCTCTTTTTATTCCCTACATCTCCCCCCCCACCCCCCAATCTGTAAAGAGAGATGCCTTTACTTATTCAACTGAATGGGTAAATCTTAGCTAATCATTGCAGCATATTTCGCAATAGTTGGGATACAACTCTGTCTCCTTGAATTTCTTGCCAAAATATTTGTCAGAGGATGACCTTCAGTGAATAGGTCTAAACACGTTCCACACTTTTACCTGGGTAAAGAATAGCCACAGTATCTAACTTTCTGACATCTGATTGCTAAGCTGGACCTAGAATCTCCTTGTAGGCGCTGAAGTGACTATTTGGCCATCCTGTTTTGGATGCAGCCTCTTTTTACAGCTTCCCCATCCTATAAGTACCTCAGACTTACTCAGAAAACCTTAAAATCTTATTTTTTGCCTTTTAGTAAACCCCAGTTCCCCTGTGAGAGGAACTGGGTATGACAGTCTCTGTGAAGGTGATGGCTAGCAGACAAGCCAAGCAGGGCCGTGCCATCCTTTCTGGGAGGAAGCAGGGCAATGTTATCCAGTCTGCACAACAGAGCTCTTAGAAAAGTGCCTTGAAAATTTTGGTTATGGAAACTGTATGGAGATGATGCTTAGTACTGTTAATATGAGTAAGTGGTACATTATTCACATGCAGGGAATATAATAAGATCAGCGAAAAAGCTGAAAAAGCCCCACTCCAACTGTAAAACTGGGAGAAATTAGGTACTTTCATAAAGTGTATTTGAAGTGGACTTTCACTGAGAGACACAGTAAGCACCGAAGTGAATGACAGAAGAAATGCATTCCCCCAAGCTAACAGAGGAGAAAGATCAGATTACCACAGAAGTGCTCAAACAGCACAGGGGAATTAACCTGTTGCTTTAGTTAACCTTTGCTCAGAAATGTATGAAGCTTGATGCATGTACCAGAGCAGGTTGTAGTCTGCATGCTGACAGCCAGGATAAATGCCTGCCCCACTTGGCCCCTGCAATCACAGTAGTTTCTGAAGGAGCCCAAATAACATACAGGTTGAGGGTGGACCTCTGAGTACCCCAACTGCTTTGTGACAATGTCCCTGTCACAGGGACAGGAACAATTGGCCATGCTTGATTCACACTCTATTCCCTCTTTTAGAAATAATAGTGGATGACCAGCAGACACCCCTCTCTGAGAAAGCCTAGATGCACACACAGATGTGCCCATGTGCACCCACCTTGGTTCCAGTATGGAAGTCATCTTTTGACCTGCTCCCCATGAAAGGGAACTCCATGTGTGTATGAGTGTCAATGCCCCCGGGGATCACCAGCTTGTTGGTCGCATCCAGCACAACAAGTCCAGTTGAAGGCTCCAGGTTTAGATTTGGTCCCACTTGCTGCACCACTCCATCTTCCACGTACACATCAGCCACCACAGAGAGGTCATCATTTACAACTTTTCCCCCTTTGATCAAAAGTCTCTGCCGAGCCGGGGTTTGGGGTGGCATGCCAGCAGGTGAGAGTGAGACCTCAGCTCAGGAAGTTGCTCTTGCCTCAGAGTACTTCACTGCCCCTCCTCCCAGAGCAGCAGCCCTCTCCAGATGACCCTAAACACGCACCACCCCAGGCTCTTTAAACAGCAGTGGAGGAACTGCCCCCTCTGCCCCCGGCAGCTCCACCTCCCGTGCAGCCAGTGACAGGGATGGGAGCAGGGCACTGGCCTTGGGCCCTTTCTGCTCCAGACTCTGCCGGGACAAAGCCAGCCAGGCTTTCAGGGGCTCTGGGATGTTCTCAGCACATGCTCCAGCCTGCTCTGTGCACCTGGGGGTTTGCAACTTGCCAAGTTGCTTTGAAAACGTGGCTATTTTATCATCTTGTGATGCCCAAAAGCAAACGAAGCTTTTTGCAGCCACATTTGAGTAAAACAAGGATGACCTGAGCTCTCCACAGAAGCAGCCAGAGAGCCCAAGGGTGACCTGATCTTCCTGCAGCCATGTCTGGGGAGCCTGTGGGGTCAGCCTGTGCAGAGGGAAAGGCAGAGTGCAGTGCTCTGGTGACCCAAGTGTTGCATCCTTCTCAGAGGAGATGGTGAGGTCCACACTGCTCCCAAGCTGTTCCTCAAAGGATTTGGGACACACCATCCTCAGGAACCAAACACAGCTCCCCCCTGCCCCTGCGATGACCCTACATGGACAGCGCTCTGGCCTGAGGGGGAAGCCGGGGTGTGTGTGCCAACATCCACATGAAAATGACATTTCAGTATCTGATATGGATCTTTTCAGCCCAGCTCCATCTGCCCCAGGGCCCTGCTGTGCCTGCCCGATGGGCCCGGCCCGTGCTCCCACAGCGCCCTCACTGCTGCCCCTACAACCACTGCTGGCCCCTCGAATCTCCCTGCCCCAGGGAGCCCTTCCCGAGGGCCAGGGGGACGTCAGGATCTTCCCTGGTGGGTTTCACACAAGGCTGGTGTGACCTTGGCAGGATGTGGCTTCTGTGTTTCAGAATACACACCTGAAAAAGAGGTGGGAAAGTAAAATGAAGACAACTGGAAAATGAGGTAAAGACTCTGGAGCAGAAGAGGCGTGAGTGACCTGCTCTGTACCATCTCAGAGGCTCTAGTTTCCATGGCATTTTCCCACTTCTCCCATAACCCTGGATTTGCATGCTCAGCAGCAGCATGGCACTGCTCAAGTGTGTCCCTAAATCTGCTGAGCACTTGCATCTTCATCCCCTCACCTCTTCCAGTCCAGAGGTGATGATTTAGCAGATAGAACATTGTCTCTGAGGGCTGTGAGAGGGTGCACACACAGGGTACCAAAAAGCCGTTTAGACAAAGGACACAAGATTTGGAAAAATCTCACCTTCCCATCAGCATGTCACCTTTGCTCCTTTCCTCATGATGGTAAGAGAGCATTACCATACATTTGCCTTTCTATCTGCTCATCCCAAACTATCTTGGTCTTACACCTCACCTTTGTGCAATGGAACAGAGACCCACTGGGATTCATAACCAGACACAGCAACAGAACAGGTCCAAACTCATTTGGAAAAACAGCTTCACTTCACATAAATTAAGTGACCTTTGTTAAGTGAGGAGAGGGGGTAGCAAAGTCAGAGGTTCCTTTGATCATGTGGGGTATAGCAGTCAAGTTCCTATGCCCACCCCAATGGATATTTAATGATTTGATGTAGAACAGCATCAACAGATTTTACAGTATTGGCAAAGAGACTTCACACTGAAATTTCAGTACCTAAACTGCCAACCTAAAATAGTCACTTTCTTGTAATTTCTCCCTGGCCAATGATTACTTAGTATTTTCTGTGAATGGAGTTTTGACATGACAGACCTAGATAGTCATGTCTGAGTATGCTCTTGGGCTAGTGGCAGCTGTAAACTGCTCCTGCTCAAATCCTTCCGCCAAATTGGGCAGGGGGAGATCTGAAAGCAGATCAGCCACATCACAGCAGATTGTAGTGCACACTGGGATATCCAGTTCCCTTTTTGGGTGTGTTGCACAGGAAAGAGCTGATACAACTTTCATACACAAATGCATGAAGAGTAGCACAGCTCAAAATCCTATTTATGTCTGTTTTTGAGCAATGGGCTTGAACTCTGTTTCCCCTCCTCTGATTTCCTCTTGGGTAATTTAGACTTTGTGGACCCTACTCTTAAGCACCTAAACCTTCCTATCTGTAACTTCATGTCCATCTCAGAATTCAGAGCTGCCCACAAACCAGCAGCATAACATCTTACAATGCTGTGCCTAGGAAAACTGAATTCATCCCACAGGTGGTTTTGAACACATTAAATAACGTACTGGTATATAACAAGGCTCTATCTAAACAGCCCTTTTATTTAAACCATTTGGACCAAAAAGATAATCTCACATAAGATACATTTATGTATATTTGGTAAATATTTAATATTTCACAGCTCAGCTGTCCCTAGAAAAAATAGAAATATTTTATATTTATTATATTTATTATATTTATTTTATATTTATAATATTCCCTAGAAATACCACTGGTGGAACAGAAATAATACTTAAAATACTGAGAGAAGACAACTGGCCCTACATTCTTGGTGATCACTGAATATCCACTGCTGCTCCAACACGGCTTTTGGCTCCTAATTGACTTTGTAGTATTTATGTACCCACAAAACATTTTACTTTTTTATCCTTCTCTGTTTGCAGAGTTTAAAGCTTTGCTTCATAATTAATATTTGACTCTGCACTGTTGTAGTGGTCTGGGCTGGAAGAGTTAAACTCTGTCATAGTACCTGGTATTGCTCTGCGTTTCGCATCTGCGCTGGAGGCAGCGTTGGTAACAAAGTAAAGTTCTCATTATTGCTGAGCAGCACTTGCACTACATCAAGGGCTTTTCTGCATCTCATAGTGCCCCACCAGTGAGGAAGCTGGGGGTGCACAAGAAGCTGGAAGGGACAAAGCCACGACAGCTGACCCCAGCTGGCCACAAGAATACCCCAGGCCATGTGGTGTCATGCTCAGCATATACAGCTGGGGAAAGAAGAAGGAAGGGGAGGGACATCCAGAGTATAAAGCATTTGTCTTCCCAAGTCACCGTTAGCGGATGGTGGGCTCTGCTTTTCTGGAGATGGCAGAACATCTGCCTGCCCCTGGGAAGTGAGGGATGAATTAGATCTGCTTTGCTTACAAGTGCAGCTTTTGCTTTACCTATTAACCATCATTATCTCAAACCCACGAGTTTTCACACTATCACCCTTCCAAATCGAGTGGCTGTGCAGTGATCAAATACCAGCTGGGCTTAAACCACAACCCTGCAGAAAAGTTTCCTGTTAGGAAACATTTACTGACCCTAAAAGGTTACATAGTAGCCCAATAATCTGAGAGTCATTGCGAAAGTCTTCCCAAACTCGCAAATCTGAAGTTGAATAATACGCTAATGCTCTTGTTGTGTCTAGCAAAGCAAATAATCCTAGAAATCTAAATATGGAGTGTTTTGTTTAGTGTAACTATTGCAGAAGTGCAATCGTAAGAGGTTTCTTAGTAGCCTAATGATTAACTGATTCCATTTGAACAACCCTGAAGGAAACATAATCCACACCCATGACTTGTGAAAATAATTGGAAATAATTTAGCAAATGAAAATAATTTAGCAAATTTAGGAATAAGTGTGCAAGAAACAGAGGAGTGAAGTTTGGAACATCCAGCAGACCCTGAGGACATCTGTAAGTCATTATAATGCAGACACCATCACTTCAAAGTCTTCTGAGACACACATACTCTCACCCACTTCATCCTGGAACCTTTAACTGCTACCTGCCTGCATAAAATTCTATTTATTTTTAACTTCTCCTTTAATTATCACACCTTACTCTTATCTTCCTTTTGCTTCCATTTTCACATTCTTCTTACCAAATCCTAGTGCTGTAAAGCTTTTCTACTATCGCAGTCTTCAGCTTTTTCTAAACTCCAGGACTCTTACTGGCATTAACCTTCAAATTAAAGTTGGTGAAGCTGAAATGTATCTCAAAATGCAGGAGCAGCAGAAAAATAGGCTTTTGAACAGAGACCATTTGTGAAGGAAACCAGAGGTTGACAATGAACAGCAGAAAGAAAGCTTAGCTAATGAAGATGTACAATTAATAATATTACTTATTTTTGACAACTTTCCTCCAATGAAGAAAGATTGGATCATGAACCACATTTTTAACATGATAAAATTAATAAAATGGTACCAATAACTTTCAGTAATGATGGATAAAGCACTAGGTTTTGGAGAATTGGTAAGTTTGAGGTGTACTCTGGATTTGCAGAGAGGAAAGAATGGTTATCTTTTGCCATATTCAGAAAGTCAGAAGGACTGAATACTCAGTAGGCATTTCTTTGCAACTCCTATAAAAAATCCACAATGCCTGTTCACCTGAGATTTACTTTCACACTCCTCTGCAGTGGGAATTTAACACTCACTCAATAAAACCAGACTGTCTAAATGCAGTTGCACCTGTAAAGTCTTCATAAGTGTGAGACAAGTCAGGTGCCCTTGTCAAAACCTCACAAATTCTCAGAAGAGTCTGCTGGCTACTTTCATGAGATAGATTTTGAGACACAAACAAGCAAAGTTTCAAAACCTAAGCTCTCAAGCCTTCTTCAGTTGTAAACGCTTCCCAAAACTAGCAGGCATGCCCCATGGTTTTCTATAATAAAACAAGGCTAAAGAACAGTAAGAAAGGAATTCAATCCTCTAGTTCCACATCACCTGAACTATTATAAATATGCTCTCTTAAGTACTGGGCTACATCCAAGATCCTAGTGTCAGTCTTTCCCCAGATACACTAGCAGTGATGAAGCCCATTAGCACCCAACCTTGGGTCCAACATATGTGACACAAAAGAAGGCAGCCAAAGGTGTGTGTGGCTGAAGACCATTCTACTTTTTAGAGAAACAAGAAGTAGTGACTGTTCTCTCATTTTCGTAAGGCCAAGTGCCTCCTCCTCTTTGATCAACACAAATGGTGAACCACAGGCAGTACAACCAATAAAGAAAGAAGAATGACCAGGAATCCACAGAGGAGCAACCTAGAAACCCTCATACTCTCTCTCAAAGTGCTCTTGCACTTTTCACTATTCATTGGCTCAATAAGGGTCCAATAAAATGTCTAATTTCTAAATATGTGTGAGACAGTTCAACTCAGGCATTGAAGTTTGAAATTTCACAGTGCTCTGGGAAAAAAAAAAAACAAACCTCATCATACCTGTTAGTTACTTCTTAGTGTATAATCTCAGTCAAAGAAACTAAGCTTTTAGGTGGGATTTTTCCAAACTTCAAGAAACATAACACAAAAGCATAGGGATTAGCTATCTTTGGGAACTGTTATTTTCCCTAATGCATTATCTAAAAAACACTGCAAAATATTAGCTGTATTTTCTCCAAGTCAGAGCTATACTGCTGGCCAACAGAGTAATGAGAGAAAGCAAAACTAAACACCTCTGTTCCTTGCCATACCACCACAGAAATACAAGGTCAGTTTATGACATTCCTCACTATCCTGTATATTGCTCCTGTTTTTCCTCTGGTGTACCAGAACTTCTTCCTTCAACTGTGGCTGTTCAAGGTGGCTCTTTAACCACAGGAAAGATGACAGACTTAAACCAATGTATTTTACCAGTTGTTTTTCCTCAATTTTATAAACCTGGAGAAGCAGATAAATCTATTTCTTAATTTCTGTTGGCATACCTTCAGATGCATGATTATTTAATTGCAAAGGTACAAATGCAGTTCTACGAAACCTCTGTAACACAAGTCAACAGTGATGTGATGAAATCTGAGATTTCTGCTCTATTCAGTCACCTGCCTCTGTTAGACAATGTGTACAATGTATGCTTATTTCAGGGATCATGTCCTTATTCCTTAAAACAAGTTTATTTCTTTGTCCTTTACATTTTGCACAAGAAACTCTTTATTATTTGTAAGGAAGTCCACACTATACCATAACTCCTCCTTTCATTCTCTTATGTATTTCTGATTTGACATGTCCTACCCATTATGACATTTTTGGGAAGGTCTCCTGCAATTATTTGTCTCAGAAAAAAAAATCCTTTGTGCAATATAATACAATTATATTCCTTTACAGTGTCTAGTCTGTTTTATTACAACCTTTCCAAAATTCAAATTCAAATTCTAGTGACTCATCTTTTAATCTTTTTTTTTAAAATTTCCTGAGTTTTCCACCCATTTCTTTCCTGTACAAGCAGCACAAAGGGTAACTGTGATCTGAAAAAAAATCTCAATCTGAAAAACTTCAATTGCATTTGAGTCTTTTCTTTGGTTCTTTGATAACAGGATGCAACTTGGTCACAAGGAGAAATTAATGCTGGAAGCTAACTCTTCTGGTAGATTTCAGTGTGCATGTAAAAATATCACAAACACTATTTTGTGCTCGGATATTCACAAAGATTAGCTAAATTTTGTTTACTGTAAATGCCCTTTCTCAAGATGTGATTAGGACTCACTAACTGACACTGCTCAGAGCAATGTGTCTTACTTGCTCCATCAATGATGTGGGGAGTCCATCTGAATTCTTAGATAATACTTCAGTTTAGTGAATACTACATTCTCTTCCCCAAAGCTACTACTCACCAGACAGTGGGTACTGCAGATGAACAGAAACCTCAACTAGACATACTGACATCAATGTTGTGCTCTAAAACTTCTCTGTATCAAGTCCAATAGTTATGGACTTAAATGTACTTGAAGCAAAAGCTAACTACAACAGTGAAATCTCAGTGGAGGATAGAAGGGAAAGAGTTTTAACCACCAATCTGCTTACCTCTAGATACATTTGGTGACTTGGCAAAGGGACAAGACAGTCTTCTCCCGTGTCCTTTCAGAACAAACCCCATTTTGGGCAACTGACTTGTAGCTGATGTCCTGGAGGAATTCAGTTACCAACTGCTTATTTTCAGAAACTCAAAAGGGAGGAAGAAAATAGATACAGTCAAGAAAACCCCACAAACTGACAAAACACTTCACAAAAAGCTTCATCGCAACTGGAGGAAGATTAAAACTTAAGACTTAAAACAAAATTTATGGGAAATGTGCAGCACTTCCTCAGAACAACTGTCACAGCTGAATATCTGGAGATGTATACAGGAGAATAAAACACTTTTCAGAAAGGAAGCAAAACCTCATCCCAACAAAAAAAGCCAAGATTTGACCTGCAGTGATTATTTAATAAATAAACTTCACTGAAATAGTATCTGTGTCCCAATCTGAACTTGATTTCCCTGGACTGAATCCAAGCTTTGGCACAAATTCATGCTTTGGCATTCAGACAGAAAGTGGAACACATAATACAGTAATGAACTCCAGCATCCGCTCCAGCAACTCCAGCAACCTGTTTTGAAAGAAGGGTTATCAGCAACACTTGCTGAATTTGTACTAAAAATGAACTTCACTTTGGAAACAAAACAAGCCCTTGCACCATCTGAAGCTCAGTCAGCCCCCTCTAATGGTTCAGTGCAAATCAAATGACAAAAAATGTGTGGTACGTGAAAAAGAATGATGACAAACTCTTTCCATGTTTAAATAACTTTACATGAGGAGAAAACATGCCTCACAATAACCTAGATTCTTCAAAGCCTGCAGATGAAAGTGATTTATTACAGAAAACAAGATAATTCCACAGTAAATATTTCTGACTTTTTTTCAAACTGCCCTAGTATTGTAGCACAGCTGAATCAAGAATCAATTAAACAAAACACTAATTCAAGCTCTCCAGCATAAAAAGAAACAGAGTAGTAATGTATTATCGGAAACTTCAATAAAACCAAACCAAACAAACGCAACCAATCACTCATACGTTGCTCCAAAGAAAAATCAACTACTCCTTTTAATATCACCAAGAAAAAAAAATCACTGCAACAAATTCACCTCATACAAATATGAATTTTATTTACAATTTTCCAAATTATCAATCAAATCCAACTTCTCAGTTAAATGTGTAGCATTTGTCCTTTAAAACAAATTAAACATTGTGTTCTTTTTACATCTGCAATATGGAGTCCATAGGTACATGCTATTTGGGGCATTTAATGGAACAAATTTAGATCACTATGTGTGTTAAACACTGAAGGTATTCTGTGAAGACTCTTGAAAATTTATCTGCCTCAGGGACAAGCATTTCCACAACCACTTTCTAATGACAATTAATTAGGAAGGTTTAAAAACCCAGTATTTTATACCAGGACATACTGTTCACATATACTTCAGGGTGTGTTACCATGTTCCTATTGCAAAGCTGCCTGCTCTATAAGCAATGCTACTGAAATCAGACTAGAGATTACCCACAGATTTAGATATTATTCAATGTGAATAAAAATGGCCATTGATGACTTTTACTTGAGTATGTAATTATGGGCCAACTTGTACCTGATCTGGTACCAGTGTGATGTGATCTGTTCTGAAACTTGAAACCGCATGGGTCATTATAATAAAATCTTTTACAACTGTATTGCACATAAGGTTCCTCAAAAGCACAAATCTACATAATTGCATCCTGAACTCAGAATTTACCTGCTAACTCTCGTGAAAAAATCAACCAGATGGTAAAATTGTTAATTTTTCTCATCCCAGTGTCTGTGAATGAAGAGAAGAGGGAGAAGATATATACACTTTGGAATCCATTCAATTGTTTGTTTCTTCTGCATGTGATTTGTACTTCAGAGATGAGGATTTAAAAAAAATAAAAAGCCAGACAGACCTTGGATTTATCTTTAAAAGTACCTCAAAAACATAACAAAAATTCAATTTAATTTTGATACATATTAAAATTTTAGTCAGTTCTGCCCGACAGCATAACACGACAGAAATGCACAAGACTTTAAACATGCTTTAAAATGACATTCAACAAAGTATTTAAAATTTAATAAATAGCATACAATCACACACAAATACATTTCATACTGGATCTTTAAGCCTACTAAAAACAGACTGGCAAAGAATAAATAAAACAGTAGTTGACAGTTTTGTTTTCAAAAGGTGTAGTTTCTTGTTGTCACACAAGTAGCCACATATTAACCTGTTTATCACAAAATTGGAAGTTATGAGCTTTTTTTTTCTCACTGATCTGTTTTGCTCCAACATGTAATAGCTAACAAAAATACACTAAAAGGGTTTTCTTTTGGTTTTTTTTTAAACAACCAGTCTGTGACTGAGTAAACCAGTTTTTAAATACAATGAATAAATAGGGAATTAGTAAAGCAAATTCAATTGCAACAAAAACGCAACACCCCAAGAAAAGAGCCATGGAAATATATAGCCATTGCAATATTAGACAATAATAGTACTTAAAGTGATAGTGCTTGTGCACTAAGCTCATTAGAGACCTTAATATGATTTTAGTGCAAATCCCTTGAGTCCAAACAAGCTTTATACCCTACAGTATTAGGGAAAGATCTATTACCAGTTGGAACTTATTCTGTAGTTTATTTGTACATATCGGATATTTAAAGAACTAACATATATTGTAATATCTTCGGCCCTTTTTTACTTCAAATCAAAAAGACTAATGACTGGGGATTTTACATACTATTTGGCTTGTACCATATTAAGATTGCAGTTTGGGAAAGTCAGTGCTAAAAAAGCTTTTGCCATCAGTTTATCTATTATGCCTAAACTTCACATATCATTGCATTTTGTACTTCTGAAAGAAAAAGAATGTTCCTGGAGAAAGTTTCTCCTCCCTTTAAGTAAGTTCACATTATGATGAAATTCAAGAATATTTAGACAAAGTGTTGAATAAACTCAAAGAAAAGTACATATTTTACATTAACGATCCTTACCAGTATTTAGTATATTAAGTTACGTATGTTGGCAATAATACAACAGAGTCAATTCCTAAAGGAAAATAATTCTGTACAAATCCACCTGTTAATATGGGGTTAAACAGGCAGCCAATAAGTCTTGAGCAGCCATGTTTCAGGTTTGAACTATAGTACCAGGATAAACTAAATTTGAAACTAGTGGGGAAAACTTCAGTTTAAAGAGTAATCCAATTATACTGGATACACACATTGTGTATTCAGAGCCATTAAAATGTTCACTCTTACAGTTCCATAATGTCATCCAGTATAAGAAAAGTTTAATCAACCACACAGGCTAAAATAGCTTTAACATAACATTGTCCTGGATTTTTTAAAACTAAAAACTAATTTTAACTGTGAAGTACAAAACAATGACAGATATTGCTCCAACTTGTACACAATCTTTCCTAAACAATCCGTACCTAGCAGAGTAATAATGCCTCATCGTCACTAGTTTCGCTTTTCACTGTTGCCTCTAAGCAAGTGTCGGGTATCTGGGCAGTGTGTACGATGCCACAGCTCTCACAGGGGCCATCTCGACTGCAGGACCTTACACTGTGATGTGTTGCACTGTAAGGCTGTCTAAGCCCTGGTCCTTGATCTGAGCTGAGATCAAGTAGAGGTCTTGAACAGTCATTCATGTCAAAGTCTGATGCTACATCAGAGACTGGAATTAACATTTCAACATCATCATCCTCTTCTCTTCCACTTACCCCATTATCAAGCTGTCTCAAAGGACTTTGGTTCTGATTCACTGAGCTTGATCTCCCTAAAGTAAAGCGTACCCAGCGTAAGCCTTGAGTCATGCGGCTTAGTGCGCTTGAGAGCTGGTGGCGTGCGGGACTTGTGCTTGGGGGCTCTACACTTGTCACTTCTCTTCCACCATCCGTGGTACTGCTACTGCTGCTCTGAGCAGAGGAACTCCCACACGCTCCCACTGCTGCTTCTATTGCTGTTGCAGGAGGGACTTTTTGAGGCAAAGCGGCAGCAACACCACCAACTGCTCCTGCTGTGTCTCTTCTTTCATTTTCTGCGTCTGTATCATCAGATTCAACTGAAAACAAACTTCTGTGAGTATTATTTCTTTCAGCTTCTCTATTAGTACTTTGGCTGGCAACATCATCTCCGTCTGTCGAGACCAATGCCAATGATCCAGAATGACGTGACCTTGCAAAATTAAAAATTCGATTCCAAATGTTACTTGATCTGCCAGCAATAGGAAGTCTGATTGAGGTAAATCCAAGCTGAGATCGTACTGCCAGCCTCAGGTTTTCCAGAACTGAAGCCTAAATGAGAAGACAAGCAACAATCAAGCATTGACAGTCTGCTGATACTGTGCTAGCAAAGAAAGAATGATAACTATTGCGCAAAACAGCATTTAACAAGGTTAAATGTAGAATCTTAAATATTACAAAATGTTGCATCTTTCTTAATAAGGATCTGGTATATGTAGCAATAGGCTATTTAAAAAAAAAAGTGGGCATGACAAAAATCTAGATGCTCTAGAGGAAAAACATTATAAACAGGCAAATTAAGTGGAAATACACATGCAAAGGCAATAAAAGCGCAATGACTTTTATACAAGATATATTTCTGCCTAATCAAGGATCTCTAAATAAAGACAATGTGAAACGCAAGGCACTACAGTCTGGATCTAGAACACTGATTAAAGAAAAGTACAACCACAGAGCTAGTAGAGCAGGCATACAAAATCTATTACAGTCTTACCAAAAAGGTAATCACTGTGGATTTTAGAGTACAGCACATAGAAACATGTCTCAAAATGCTTAGGATTTGTAAACAAAGTTATCCAGAAAGATTTAACAAAAGTGGCCACCTTCTTTGTCCACTACCACAGGTCTGCCTCAAAAGGACTAAATTAAGTATCTTCTTCAGCAGAGGCTTATACTTTGATTTTTTCTCCCTTCGTGGTATAATCAGTTAATTCCAGTTTTAAAATGCTTTAATGCTTCTGTTTAAATAGAATTATCTTATGTGTTCTAAACTATAAATTTCCCAAATTCAGCATACATTTTCCAGTTATCAAGCTACAGAAGAATGCATGCCTGAATTTTCCTATTTAAAATCCTGTATAACTTTTCAACTGTAAGTTAACACAAACATAAGAACACAAACTCCTTTGTTTTGGGGATCCCTAACTCAAATGTAGAGAAAACACTGCCTCAGCTAAGTAGTGCAATTCTCAAATAGGGCAGAAGATCTTCCAGATGCCCATCCTAAAAATATTCACACGTGTTTAATCAGAGGATAAAGCCCATATTCACAACTTTTCATGAAGATTATGGCAAAAAAGTAGAATACTCTTCAGAAGAGCCATTCCCCAATTAAACCCTTAACATATATGCATGTATTTCCCTTCATTTATAAAAACTGAAATGCAGTGTTCTCTTGCTGTCAACTTTATCTCCCTTCCACCATCCGTCAGTCAACACAGCAGAATATCCGAACAATACCTCATGCACAACCTACCTCTTCCCTTAGTTCACAACATGACTGAATTCAAGCATGCAGTATGTGTGTACAGCAGCCTTACTTCCAAAAGCTACTGAAGAGACTGCTACTCATCTTTGAAAATCCAGCTCTGAAGGCATGTATCAGTTTTAGGCAGAAAGCACTACACTGAAATTAGGGCATCCAGCATTCTTATAGCTAGAGACTTCTAGCAAATCTTCAATAACTATCTTCAGTCCTACACAGATTTGCAATCTTAAAATGCGTATTTTGCTGAAAACAAATTTCAAAACACCTTGACTTAATACTGACTTCCTTCCCCCAACACTTTACCTTATTAAAAATCGAGTTTTATTTTTTATAGAATTCAATTTACACTGCCTCGAGTTTTTACTAATGTCGTCTCTTCTGAAAAACAAAGATTTTAAACAATGCAACTTCATGGGTTAAACATGAGTAAAGTTTTCATCATGGAAGCATCCATGTTCTAGAATGACATTTTCATTACTTTTGATGACTTGCTCACTACTATTTCTTATTTCTATTCTAGTGAATTGCTTGGTATAGTTACTTCAGTTTTCAAGGCCACAAGTCTTATCTGAAATACTGGTGTTCATAATGGGAATTCAGTAACACTCTCACTGTTTGAAACTATTGTATATGCATCGATATTTTATGGAGCGTGAAATCATGATTACATACAAATACTACGAAGCAACTATACTTTATTATGTTTAATTACGAAAGTTTGCCATATAATTCCAATATATTCTGAAATGAACTTAAAATATATCCAAACAAGCAGTGGTTAATTCAATTTAAGTCAAACTAAAGAGTAAAGAAAATTTCAGTAATTACACAGATTTTTTATAAGCTCCAGTACCAGTCTCTGACTGCAGCCACTACATGTCTGGGTTTTTCAGAACTGTCCTCTCTGTGAGGAGATTTCATTTTAGTAAAACCTAAGATCTTTAAATCACCTTTATGGGATTTCAAGATGAAAAAAGTGTCTGAGCAAGCTAGGTTTTTCTAAAAATCGTAACTGTTCCCACACATATTCATGTACACCAAACCTGAAGTGTCCCACACAGGGTAGGCATCTTCAGGAAACACTGGTTTGTTCCAAGTTACCTGTACTAGAGGACTTACAAATCTGGGCATGGCAACTGCATTGTCTGCAGAGACTTTCTTGAGTTAACCCTACCTCAAGAGACCTGTGAACATAGATCAGTCATAAACTGCTGAAGGTTCATTTTTGGAAAAGAGGACAGCAAGCCAGAGTTGTAAAAGTATACAATTGGTTTGAAACAGAAAACATACTGATCTTTATTATAACCACAGTAACCCACTGAAAAAGAACAAGGGATTCTAGAGTGTTCACTACAGACATTTATTAAATTCATTAATGAAGTTCAGTGCTAATTTAGCTATCTAAAAAATCTTTACAATGTTTCTAAGATTTTTCTTCAATTTCTCACAAGAGCTTTATAACCGAAAGACATTTTTAACTACTTAATAAGTTTTTTGAGAGAAATTCATTTATCAACCAAGTAAGAAATGCACTAATCATCCACCTCTGAATCTGGATGAATAGAAATTATTAACTGCCATTTACTAGCTCTTGCTTTGTTACTCTTTCACAATAATTTTATATGCACTTACACCCTGTCTTTCTCCATCATCTTCTTATGCACAGCAGGCATGAATGTACCTACACACTGTGCATGTGAACTACCATTCTGCATTAGAAGTCTAAGTCTTCTTTCCCAAATCAGAACGTGCCATCTTGCAATCTTTATTTTCACAACAGTAATAAAGAAGACACAATTAGATCTACCAATCTATTACTTTTCATGCAAGGGGGGGCTCTATAGTGTGCATTACTGGCATTATCAACAAAAGAAAGCCTGCAAAAGAAACTGTGGTGTTACTGTATCACGATTTTGTGCAAGGGCTAATCATTTGTATAACACTATTGACTTGAAAGGAGAAAAAAGAAATGCTATAGAGGAAAAGGAAGCAGATGAAAGTTAAAATATCTTTATTTCAGTCTACTTAAAATATAAGGGGTCTGCCTGCTATTTTGAAATCTTACCTGATTTGGGGAACAAACAGGGAAATCTTCAACTGGTGGAATTAAACCCTGGGCAATTAATTGTCCATAGGATGGAGGAGCTTCTCTTCTTAACAGTTCAGCCTCAACCCTTGACAAATGAGTTTCAAATGATCTTTCAAAGAGAAAAGAAATTTCAGAATACATAAGACACATATATATAATATATAAGAATGAAAGTACATCAGACTATTATAATCTGAAATAACAAACTTCAGAAGATGAAGTTTGGCTAATTTAATTGGCAAAGAATATAAAGTCATTCCTGTGAGTCTGTCCAGCTGACATGAGAGCAAAAAAACCAACCCAACAATAAATTCCTTAAAAACAAACAAACCAACCAGCCGAAACCCATGGGCTAAATATAAAAAGCACCAGGAGTAACACTTATATTATTGTGAAAGATTGAAGGATATGTAATCCTGGTATGAAATAGCCTACAAGAGAAGAAACATGCTGTTATATACAGAACTGTGATATAAGTTGCAAATTAATTAACTGCAGTTTTTCCATACTTCCTTTTTGGTAACACCCTCTGAAAGCTTTAACCCTCTATAGTGAAGTGATCAGAATACTTCTATCCCCTTTTCTTCACTGGGAGAGAAGTCATTCCCTGGAACAGGCCCCCCAGGAAATTGGATCATGGCACCCAGCCTTCAGAGTTCAAGGAACAGCTGGACAATGCTAAGCCATAGGTCTTAGAAGGTTTAGCTTCAGATGTCTAGCAAGAAGTAGGGAGTTAGACTTGGTATTCCTTATGGGTCCCTTCCAACCTGATAAACTCTATGATTAACTAGCCTCTTTTTACTATCAAAGAAAAAGGAGCAATGTCTTTACAAATCATGTGCAACAATATCCACATGGCAATAAAACTACTTCAAGTGGTACAAACAACAGAAAAGACCAAAACATTTAATAAAGTGGAGTTCTACTTACCTTCGCTCAAACATCCTGAGTGAGTACAATTTACAAGTACATCCCAGCGCAATGACAAGCAGCAATCCGCAAATAAGACTCCCAATGACAGCTGCAGTTATCACTCTAGTGGGCACAATCACTGGGCAATTCTCTTCGTCACTGCCATCACCACAGTCATCTTGAGAATCACAAACCCAGCTCTCAAACACACAGCGGTTATTTTTACAGTGAAAATTGCCTGGCTGACAGAAGAAGCAATTCTTTTCATCTGAACCATTAGGGCAATGATTCTGGTAGTTGCAGCGGTCTGAACGAGGGTAGCAAACGCCATTTCGAGAGCAGGGAAACTCATCTCTTTGGCACATGGTGCAGTTGGTTTCATCTCTTCCATTTGGACAGTGCCAGTAGCCATCACAGCGTTGCTGCTCGGTGTAGCACCCCCAATTTCCACCACATGGGATTTCCCAGGGCAAACAGAAACCATCAACTTGATAGGTTGCATTGAACCCCCTTGCAGCGTTCACTTTGTCAGCACAAAAATGCACTCTTATCTGTCCTGAGGATGAAACAACTGTGAGGGGAGCGTGAGAGTCAAATGCTGTCAGTACACGCAACAGCCTCCGTGGATTCTCCTCTAATCCATCATATATTTTGACATAGTCTCCATAACCTGTACCATCAAGTTTAAAATCGGTGAATCGCAAGATTACTTTGCGATGGTCACCGGTGTCTATCAGCCAGGTGCAGTTGCTGCCAGGTGGATAGAAGTCAGGATAGTTGGGAGAACTGAAAGTACCATAAAAGTATTTTAACCACTGCCCACATGTTGGCACATCACAGTCTATTTCATCTCCCAGGTCAAGACAATCAATGTTACCATCACATTTTAAAGATTCTGGAAGGCAAGTGTAAAGCTTGGTGAAGCGGGAAAGACACTGGAACTGATTGTTTACACAAGGCTGAAAGGAAGAAGCTGTTGGAGGATTAGCTTTGGCACAGACTTCTTCGTCTGAGTTGTCTCCACATTCATCCATATTGTTACATTTCCAACTTTCTGGAATACACTTCCCGTTAGCACAATGAAACTGGTCACAATCACAACTTGGCTCATCAGATTTCCCTGAAAGTAAAAAATAAAGTTTTCTTAGAGCTTAGCACTTTATGGTTTGTGTTGCATATTTATTTGCTGCACCAGGTACCTCAGAAGGGCAGAGCAAATGCCTGAATTGTCTTTAAACCATAGCAACTTTCAGCAAATTTCAAGACAGAACAAGTTTTTCAAGTCAAAATTCCATCAACACATCAGCATGAACCTTATCCTTAGCTGATTTCAGTCAAATAACTTTAACCCAAGCAAGAAAACAATGCTCATTTATACCTATTGAGATATCAGACTTCTAATATGCTAAAAATAAGTTAGAAAAACACTCATCAATCACTCAAAATACAGAAACATTTTTTGCTGCAGTACCAGTTATCTCCTCAAATTCATTCCCAGAAAAGCATTCGGACTGTCTTCTGCTTCTGAAGGTTCCTACTTTGTACCAAAGGATCTAAGGCAAGAGAGAAGCTGACAGCTGAAGATTACCTATTACCACCAACCAAAAAAAGAAACCTCTGTCCTCTCCTTTTCCCACTGTTTGCTCCTGTCTCTCCTGCAGCAACTAAGATGGGAGTGCAGCAAATGCAAAAATGCATGCCTGCCTTTACTTATTGAAGTTCCAGCCATGTTGAACACAGAAGCATACCTGGGATCGAAGTTATTTCTGCTCTGCAACAGTTCAACTGAGTCAAACACTGCTGTATCATTTTTAATTACTGTTATTTCTACAAACCACAGTACAGACGGTAAAATTTGCTATAAAACGAACTGTCATGGTCAAAATATTTAAAACAAGTCTGCAATGCAGACGGTCCTACACAGCCGTAATTCAGAAAATAAACTAGACAAATATACATTCATTGTAAGGAACACTATACCTAAGGTTTTAATAAGGAAACAGGAAAGACAGAATGATGAACTCACTGAAATCCTAATACTCCCAGGAGAAGAATGTTCTCTTTTTTTACAAGAGAACAATTCAGACTGGAATGGAGGCCATGTAATAAAACCATCTGCTCATAACAGGGCCAGCTGGTGTTCGACTAGGCTCTTCAGGGCCTTCTCCAATCAAGTATTTTTAAAGTTCCAGTGCTTTCCTATACAATATGATAAAAGTTTTCACGGCTAGCTTGAATTTTTCTGGCTGGAGCTAATCTGCTGTGATAGGTCAAATCATATCATACTTCTCCTTTTTTCTACTTTTTAATATCTCTTAGAAAGCATTAAAAAACAATTTAAAATAGTAATTTTTCTTTAGAAAAATACAACACATTTTTTAAACTTCACAAATATTAAGGCTTTTAAAAAGTGAATGCCGAAAAAAATGAAATCATCAAGAGTGATAAATGTTATATGCATGCTGAAGAATGTTTAAGTCTACAAATTTCCTTTCAGAGACTGAAGAATTAAAGGAGAGCAAAATGTATGTGCTGCCAGTGACAAATTTTCAGAACATGTTCGTTTCACAAAAGAAAAAATCCTAAGAACAGACGCAGTATAAATGATACCACCTTCTTGTTCTGTTACAGATACATAAGAATTTATATGTATAGTACACTCACACAGATACATATGGTTCACAATATTAGTATGGCAAAGTTGGAACCTTGGCCTTGAATTTAAAACCTGTAAAACTCAACTGCTGGACTAGTCCTACCTAAATTGAATGACTAAGCTCCAGAGGTAGAGGTAATAGAATAGTAGGTAGGAGGTGGCAGAACTGGAGGCAGGAGAATATGCATCATTGAACCTGTTCAAGTACTCATTATAATCTAGCTCAGTCCTTTTGCACTGCAGAACCTGGAAAAGGTTGAGAAGAAAGCTGTAAGATGGAATTATAAATATTGATGGGAATATTGCAGTAACAAAACAGGATACAATTTCAACCCAAGCTCTTCCTTTGACAAGCTTTTAAACATCCCAGAAAGGAGCTGGGATACTTGATCCTGATTTAGCATTTTTAATCACCAATCCTGCAATCCTTACATGAAGAAAATTTACCAATGAATCAAAACTTAGAGTCTTAAAAAATGATAAGAGATGTACTAAATAAGACTAACTTGGGGAGCTGTACCACAAAAGACTACAGGATAGCACAAGATCATTAGAAGCACCCATATACAGCTGTAGCCAATGGACTAACACAATTCTTCCCTGCATTTACAGTGATCATTGACCTCTGTGCTTTTAATAACTTTATTTTCCACCTTACATCACCATTATCAAACTCTGTCCCATTTCAACTCCCATAATTAAAAAGACTGATAAATAGTAAGTAGTGGGAGGAAGACAGAGGGAAGAAAGACAACTAAAAGTGGCACAAAATTTACTTTCTAGTCCAGTACCCTTCCTACCTGTAATGCTTTTTTCTTTCCTATTATTGGTTTAAGTTAAATACAAATATTTACCTATTATTTTCCTTAAACAAGAATGAATTGAAACAATGCACATGACCTATCTTCCACATCAGATTTTAAACATGGGGCTCCTCAGTGGTCACTTTTGCACTTGGAATCTGTAGTGTTTCTATCATTCCAGCATAGATAGGCCTCACTTGCATCCAAGTAACTAATGCATTACTGTTTTTCCCCTTTTTCTACGATGATTTGCCAACTTTGAGAGTAGCCTTAAAAACACTGAATCACATAGTCTATTGAGATGTTAAACTGAGATCTACTGCATCATGCTGTAGATGCAGATGAGAAGAAACCAAACATAATGGCACAGTTGAATGCATAGCAAAAGTGTTAGCATTTCAGGAGCCTTTTTTGATACTCAAAGGCAGAAATGACCAGAAAATTACTTAAGGAACTGCAAACTTTTCTACGATATACAGGTTAGTTTAAAACATTGAAAGACCACTCTGAGCACTGAAATACTACACTTTCACCTCAATTGTGAAATACTTCCTAAGTATTGTATCAAACATAGGGAGCAAACTCAAGCCTAAGTTTCAGTAAGGCTTGTTTGTTAAAAAATGAACAAACCTCCCCAGAATAAATTTTTTTTTATTTAAAAAAAGACATTTATAAACATAGGATTAAAGTCTTAAGCACTCTAATCTACAACACAGAACAGAAGAAATAATTAACAGAATAAACTGCTTATTATTGAAAATCTGATAGCTTCTTCCAAGAGGGGTTACATAATGAAATTGTCTCAAGATCAGAGAAAAAAAGAGTAAAGAGTCTTCAGAAAAAATCTACAAAGCCCATGGCTTACCTCTGCTACCCATTCCACACTTTTATCCAAGGTATCCTTCCTTCTCAAAACCCCTCAGGAAGGAATGCTGCCTTTCCTCTGCACCTTCTTTGAGAGGAAGGTGAAAAGGGCAGAAGCTGATGCCTGACACAGGTTAACAGTGTTCACTTGGGCCATTGGCAGAAACAGCAGCACAGGATGCCTGATTAGCCAGTGGCTTCTTCCCTGCTCCCTGACATGTTTTTTGGTGAGACAGTGCACAAAACCCAGGCAGAACACTGCCCTGAAAGATGGGCCAGCATCAAATGCAAGGTTGCTTTACTTCCAAGACCTGCTAAAGTGCAAGGAGATGAACCACAGAAGGAGCTTTTTTGTAGACTTGAGAACAGGTGATAGAGAGGGATAAGCCTGCTTGGAAACTTGTTTGTGAGAGACTGACACAGTGGAGGAAGCTACTAGGTAAGAACAGTGCAGAGTACAAACCAGGAGCTTAGACTAGAGGAGATCGGGTGTAGATTTACTGAATCTCGCTGGAACAGTTTAGAAGGTGGGTAGCATTGGATATGCTTACAAGTGTGAATTGCTTTATGGAGGAGTCAAAAGTCAGCATGCACATAGATCTGGAGCAGGTCAGTGAGTGGATACAGGCACACTCAGAGGGAACATGAAATCATTGTGAATAATTGAGAAATATCTAATCCAGTATTTGGGATGACCATTATGTAGAACCCCATAATCATGCTACTACATAAAACTGTAATACCTCTTAAAGCCAGGAAAAGTTTGGAACTAGTCTTGATCCATAACTGGATTCCTCCTCTCTCTTGGCAACCTCTAATATAACAAGAATGGCTCACAAAACAGTCTGAAACTTTTACTACTGCTAACTAGTTTTTATCACATCCTGTAATTACACAAGGAAAATTTTGCATATACAGAACCATGTCTGCACTTGGCTGGATTCATCTATCATATTAAGGTGGTGGAGTTTCTAAATTTTTTAAAAAGATAGTATGCCTTCTGGAGATGGGAAAAATGATGCAAATTCTGTGAGAAATGTAAAAAAAAAATCCTGCCATTTTTTTCATCTCTCACTGTATTTATAAGTAGTTTACCCAACTACTTTAACAAATTTATTTTAGTCTGATGAAAGCATTTCAAACCTTACTATGTTAAAAGAATTTCCAGATGCTTAGCCACTACTACTGGCTAACATTTTCTTCCCAAATATCATTCAATCTGCTTATTGTTACTCCCGCTTTGAATATTCAAATTGTGCACAGGATCGAAATACATTATCTAATCTGTATTTTCTCTGATTTCAATAGACCTTGAGGTGACTACAGGAAAGACCCATAGTCAGTACTGTACCCTGTTAGAAGGAAGTAATTCTTGAAACAGGAAACAAGAAGTGAAACCATTATTATACTAGATAAATATAATTATACTACGTATCATTTGAAACATACCAGCAAAGTAGGCTAATCTGAAGCCTTTTCTGGAGATGCTATCATCTGAATGAAACCTTATCCAAACATGATCCTGTGAAGAGATGTATGGTGAGGGAATGGAAGAGCCACATGCTCTATAGCCTTCAGTGTTCTTGTAGCTTCCAATTGTTAACCAATCCGAGCTGCATCGTCGAGATCCCTGAACATCAAAGTCTTGAAAGCTGAAAAAGAGCAAAGGCCAAAATTGCTACTGAACTGAATATTAAGCAAACAAGCTGCTGAATTACTACACATGAAAATTATCTTTAAGTTCTTTTTGAAATAAAGAAATACTTCTGAAACAAAAAGAGCAGCTTCTCTACCCATGTAGAAATAGGATTTAACCTTGTGCTGATACTTTTATATTACAAGGACAGCAAGGATCTATTCTGTCAAACAAAATATTGCATCCACCACTTAAAGAAATGCAATTTTGCTACAAAAACACACACTGTCCTAATCTAAAATTCTGGTAATGAGATTGTCCTTATGTGTTTCATTTAATGACTTTCATACACTAAGTGATTTTAACTTAAATTTCACCAAAATTTTAGCTAATGCTACTCTTATGGCAATAACATGATTTGACATAAACACAGCTAAATTGTTCACAATTCTGTTTTCAGATTAGACTTTCTCCCAGTTGCTACTTGGCTACTCAAGCATTATGTCATGGGCTGCCATGGTATGGCTGCACCTGGTCAAGACAAGCTGCCACAGTAATGATGTGTGAGGGGGGACTGTGCAAAGCACGTCTGTATAGACAACACAGCACTGTCAGAACTGAAATGTGCTATGTATGAGTGGAAGAAAACAACATGAAACAAAAAAATGGAGTTTTATTAAAAATAAACAGTATGAAAGGTTTAGAAAGCATTCTAGTAGCTGAAGAGTTTTACCTACTTTACATTGCATTTATGCCAGTTAAATATTTAGTAGAAATTGTTTTAAATTAAGAAGCAGAATTTAAACGAGTAACTGATGTCAAAGCAAATACTTCATAATGAAGAGCAGTTTCTCAGGTCTGAACTGGAAACTGAAGAAAATCTGCAGGTAATGCCGTTTCATAATCAAGACTATGAAGCAGTACTAACTTGTATGTTGATGCTAAAAGCAATCAGTAATCAGAAATGGACTGATAACCTGAATCCACAGGTCTTTTTTACATTACTACTTTATAAAAGTTACAAGATACGTGAAACTGTGAGGAGCTCCCTGCATCACAACTCAGCCTTTCCTAAACTGCAGTCACATCTATTTACTCACTATTTGTCCCTGACATTTTTAAGCACACCAAGAGACCTCACAGCAATGAAGCATTACAACATCTAGTCACATTTAGTTACACACTTCTTAATGAAAAATTCCTATGTTCCAGACATGCTGAAAAAATTGAAATAAAGGACCACACTGGAATTTTTTCTAGTCACCGATTGTCCAGCTAAAAACAAATGCTACATGGCTTTGTAAAGCAAATCAGATTAAAAAAAAGGCAAAAACCAGACAGAACTGAAATCCTTCATTTACTGGAAGGAAGAGAAAACTGGTATGTGTACAAGTGGCAGTTAAAAATGTCTGGTTAGTACTTCTATCCACATGGGTAGTACAGGAACACTTTTACCTTATAGTAATGATCTCCCCTGGGTTGGCATGGATGTACCAGCTACAGTTAATTCGGGCAGGATACTCAGAGGGCCACCCTGGACTTGTGATTGTCCCGCTTGGTGATCGAATTTGTTCTGGAATATCTCCACAAGCTAAAAAATACATATGTATTGAAAGTGACTTGGTTAATTCCAGTTTTTAAAAGCCAGTTGGACAAAAAACCCCACTCAACCTAATCAGCACCTAATCAGAATATCAGAGTGAGTTAGATGACATATCAATTTAAAAACCCACAACTTCCTAAAGGAGTTTGTAATGGGGTCATACAAAAGATGTTTTCCAACACTGCCAGTGCAGAAGTTTTTACTTATGTCAATTACTATTACAGATTAAAAAAGATTATTCTATGTGGACTTTGACAACTTTATTAAGGTAAAGATTTTTAGTCTCTACAAAGATTCAGTTCAATTCAATTGTGCATTAACACACTTATACTGACAACTGCATTAGAAGGAGAAAAACAAATCAAGCCTAAATAATCAAGCAGCTGAAATTTTGTGTCTTAGGTAGACCCAGTGTTTAACCATCATTTAAATACCTTTCCCCTTACAGTTCTTGGCATGGAAATGATCTCCATACATGATTCCAAATGCTTGAAAGGAAAAGAGCACTTACTGCAGCAGACAGACCTGCATAACTACATTTCTGATCATGGACTAGAAAGCTTATAAATGTAAGTCTAATTATATGCAACCGAAGTAACTCAGTCATTTGTACTCTTACTTTATTATAGGTGTAGCTTTCTGCACTGGCCTTAAACTCAGCTGCTGTTCCTTCCACAGCTCAAGTGCTCTCAACTCTTCTGACTTTATTTGAAATAATGCACTTACACTTAACTTTGTAGATTTTGTTTTCCTCTTTTTCCCCCCTCTTAGCAATCTCATATCCAACAACTGTCATATAGTTTATACACAACCTTCACATAAACAGAAAGGCTAGAATACTCTCACTGCAGAGCTTTAAATTATGAGCAAGTCTCAGTGGCAAGAAAACACATTAAAAATAACTGCCCCCTGTGCTTTTATTTTTCAATTTTATCACTGATAGTCCAAAATCTGCCAAGCTGTCAAAGTTACTGGTAGCCCAGTAAGTTACACTCACTAGTCTGAACACAAGAACTACTACAAATAAGGAAGCACCTCTGTTATTTTCTGATCATCTTTTGATGCTTTCAGAATTCCTATTAGATTAAAACAGCCAATCAGAACTGATGAATAAACATGATGAAGAATGAACTGCATTTATAACAGTGGAAAAGTTGCAATAATGTAATCTGTGGACAGGTTATTTTTTTCTATGTTTATACACAATCAAGCTTTTAAAATAATTTTGAAATACTATAGGGACCTAAAATTATAAGAAGTTAAAATGTTAAATTATTATTACTTTAAAGTATTTCTATATGGCATAACAAATACACTTTAAAATATATTTTAGAAGGACTAAAAGACAAAAAAGCTGACATATGTCTGAATTTTTTATATTTTATATTTAATGAAATAATATTTAATTAAATAATATTTATATTTTAATACCACAGCAAAAATAACTCAGGAAATTTTCTATTTTCCTGTTTATCTGTAAGAGAATAGTGCTTTAAATGGTTTTTCACATGTCCCTTTTTAGAGCTTTACTCATGCTTCACAGTTAAGTATAAACATACCTTAACTGTAGGACACAGAAGCTGCCCCAATATCTCGGGATGAAAGTCACAAAACACAGAGAGGTATTATTTCATTCAAATATGCAATCTTTCATTTTCTTTTTAATTTTTGAGCAAACCCTATAGGTGGTGCTCTAACACCATGATAATTTGGAACACAGCTCCTGTGTAAGTGATCTTTTAATACTTAACATTTGTTCAGGCAATACATGTAAGGACTTGAAAGAAAAGCTGGTTATTCAGTTGTTAAAGTAAAATAGCAGTTTTAACAAAAACCAAAAAACATACAGAAAAAAAATGCAAAAAAGTAGAAGAATGTATAAGACACTGTACCAAGCTTGCAAATGCTGGCAACCATTCCACATAGTACTTGGTTACTACTGAAATAGTCCTTAACTTCAAAAAAGTTGCCTGGAGGTGAAATTTACACTACAACATACACCCGCTATCAGATAGTTCCAAACTGACAGACAAAATTTTGTCACTGAGAACCTCTAAAGAAGCTATTAAGTTTACCTGGCAAAGGAAACTTTGCATTAAAATATGTAATATTCAACATGGCCTCTTTCAGTTTTACAGAGTTCACCTCCAAAAATGTTAACATGTTAAACTCTACAGCAGTACAAACAGTAACGTATTTGTACACAAGTATGAATGGAAGAAATTCCACATGAAAATCTTCTATAACCAAGGCAGCGCTTTCAGAGCACATGAAAGCTTTCAGTTATACCACAACTCAGGATTTTTTTATCCTTTGCAGAACCAACCTTATCCCTGTAACTTCTATATTCTTTTATCTAGATGTCTTTTTCTCTGTTTCCAGTAAAGCTCACACTACAGAGCTGACAGCAAATGATCATTTGCAACAGCATCCAATATGGGGAGAGAGAAGCAGACCATGCACGAGGAAGCAAGAATGACCACAGGCACAATAATACTGGGTGAACAAAACTTCTTCTACAGCACTTGTACAGTTTTGTTCACCTGCTGTAGAAGAGAAAGCACTGAAGAAAGTATTCATGTGACAAAGTGGGGGTTCAAAAAAAGAAGGAATGGACTTGAAAAGCAAATTACAGCTTTCTTCAAGTTGGCTAGACAAGCTAAATGCACTTGCATACTTGGTATATATTCATGCAATAAAAATCTCTTAACTCAGGAGACAACAGAAATCTCCTGTTTGCTTAAAAAGTGTATAAAGGTCAAGACCAACTGTGCAGAAGCTGCACTTCAGAAGTGCAGTCTTTTTGAGAGAGAATAATTTCTCAGAGAGATTTTTAAAATCAAGGATAATCTTTTGAAATACAACAGCTTTAAAGGGAATATACTTTATAAAAACAATAGCAAGCCTTTAAAATCAGTTCCTGACCCTCTGCTTAACTAGGATCTTTCTCCTACACTATAATGTAACATACATTTTAGTCATGTATTTGTAAACATGCAGAATGTAAGCAACATCACGAAGGACATGGGATAAAAAAATCCAACTGGCAGCATGTAAAACAGAAATGCATCAATAAAGGCAAACATCCTTACTTTAAATTGAGGAAAATTTGGGTTTTTAATCTCAATTGCTAGCAGCCCTACAAGCATTTGTCATACAGGTCAGTTGTGCCTAGGACAACTTAAAATTACAGGAAAATTGATTAGGTTTAGAATAATTTATTTAAAATATTAAAAATACATAGAGAACAGCAGAATGAAAATTATACAAGTCAGGATAAAAGGAAATGAGTCTGCAATCAAGGCAGAAGCACAAAAGAAATTGAGAAGGTTGCATTGCAGAGAAGCAAAGACACCCAGTGATGCATGCCCAAGATGTTCTCAAATCTCATGCTGGTGGCTGTAATATTTGGAGGGGGGAACAAATTCCTCTTGCACAACCCTTTCTACGTGAATGTTGTGTCTGCTTACATTCTCTTCAATGCCCTTGGGATTCTTTGGCACAATTCTGCTCATCCAACTCCTACCTGTTTCAAACTCTTTCCTTTGATAACCTTTATTCTATCAAAAATCTATTTGCAATTTTGTTTGTTACTCTGATATAACTGTTCAGTAAACTGCAATACTGCAATTAGGACTGAGGATGTTCCACATATTACAGTGTAAAATAATGGTCAAAAGAGCTTGCACATAATTTTCTGGTGTATATGGATTTTTCTGTAGACTTTTTAAAAACAGATGCCACAGTTTTTCTTATTTCCTTCTTCCTGAAATTTGTTTACCATCACACATTACAGACATTATCATGAACTACAGGATGTTGACTGGTAAAGAGAAGAGAGCTAATTAAAAAATTTACTGTACCAAATTCAACTAGCAAGTTGTAACAGGAAAATAATTAAGAAACCTATGCAAAAATTCTGTAGCAAGATCTAGAGAAGTAAAGTACCTGTAGTAAGAGTGAACAACATGTCAAGGAAAAAAGTCACTTCAGAAAAGCAGGGAGAGGGAGATTAGGGATTTATCTTCACAGTAATGCCAGGAGATTAGTTGAAAAGATAAAAGAATTAGCGTTCAATGTGAACCACAGGATGATAAGGTATGCATTATATTGGACATGGTAAGGACATGAATGCAGCTGGATAAATGATCTGAAGGTGTTTAAAACAGCTTAGAGTAAAAAGAGAATAATGTTGTGATAAAGTCTAAACCGTGAACAGGAAGGATAATTATTGCATTGTAACTCTCAGGAGCCACTGAAAGTCTTATGTGGAGAACTACAGGGGAAGAAGGCATAGGAATCTTTGCCTCCAGGTCAAGCCAAAAAGCCTTAATTTAAAATGCCCTTTGCTCTGCAATACAGAGACATACACAGGAAAAATAAATCATTTTATATATATATATATATATATATAAAACAGTGCTGCAGGTTGGGGAGATGGGGAATTGGTTTTGCAATTGTGATAATCATGGCTCAACATACCTCAAAGAAAGACCTGAAAATATTTCTGAACTCTTCAGATTTTAAACACTTGTTCTGTAGTGATAGCTTATATGCAAAGAGACAACATTCCACTAATTGCTCTGGCAGAAAAAGCATGCTCATGTATTAGAGGGCTACCTGTAACTTGGCAATATAGGATACAGCAGAAGCATAAATACCAAAGGCCACAGAGGTCTGTGCTATTAAAACGTAATTAAGTAAGGTAGGTAATGCAGTCTTACAGCAGCAGCATGACATGAAATCTGCCATCAAGACAAAAATTTCATTTTAAATCCTGTCTCTGTACAACTGTCCAAGAAAATTGCTTGCTTGGTTTCAACACCAAGTGAAAGTTGGATTTAGAAAGATTAAAGGCCAGATTTCTTTGGTTCTATTTTACAGAAACTTTGCTTAAAATTGTTCTGCTAAATATAAAGTTATCCAGGTATGCTTGATGAAACATATAACCTGCAAGTTAGAAAATATGTTTGGGAGACCCAATTTAATTAAAAGGAACTAAAAAAAAAAAAATTTAATTCATCACCATCTTTTATACTTGGGCTATGCACTTAAAATTTAAGATGTACATACAAAGAGCAGTAAGGAAAATGCTACTGGGTCAGTCTATATGCTTTCTTCAAGTTGTTCTTAACAGATCATCCATTCCCCATTACCTTGAAATTCCCCAGTGAAGAACTTGCACTTTGTATTAAAAAAAAGAAACTTAGGAGTAGAGTATCTATTTTTTCCCATGTGGAAAGCCATTTAAAAACACAAGAACATCAGAGGGGTTTTTTGGTTTTTGTTTATTATTATTATTATTATTATTATTATTATTATTATTTCTAAATGGATCTTTCTTCTCAGCAGTTAAAGCTCTATCTACCAGCTGCTGTTATCTTGTGTACAAAGTACGTTGTGTTCTGCTCTTCTTGGCACTGCCTATTCAAGCATGCTGGCCAAAGTACTGGAAACAGAGTCAAAAATTCCATTCACCTCTTGCCCAGCAGATGCTTTTCTGCCTGTATTGTGACCTATGACACAACCATTGCAGTAAACAAAGGCGTGAGGGGCTGTTAAAACATACCCTGAAAGCTGCATAGCGAAATTTTAGGCTGACTTAGTGTCTCTCATCCATTTCAATTCCAGCAATAATTGTTCCAAGAGGGGCAAGTAGCTATGTTGATATTTATTATTTACAGTATGCCATAAATGTAGTATATATGATACTTGGTGCACCAGTACTGTTAAAAAGCAACAGCATTCTTCATGATGCAGCACACGAATAGGCAAGAAAGATCATCTATAAATAGACTTTTAACAGTCTTCGAGTGGAGAACAGTAAAAGGGAAGTAGAAAGCAGTAGGTGTGACAGAGACCATCCACTGACCATAAATTTATCCAAAAACTCAACCATACAAGTACGAATAGCAACGTGATGTTTAAAGCAATACTGCAAGGGCAACTACAGTGAGATGTACAAGCTGTTCTTAGAAAGGACAACTTTGCATTTTGACTCTTATTTTAGGAGAAGGGGGTGTGAAAATCAGTTTGAATTCTAGGGATCAGAGGCAGCTTTCCCAGGGAAAGACTCAGGCTTGTATTCTGCTACCTGCTGAGGAGCCTTTATCTCCCTGTTTGCACATATTCTGGGTCTGTGTAGGATAAACCACGCCCAGCAGCTGCTGACACCGCACAGCATCTGAAGAACAAAGACTGTGCACCAATGCCTCAAGGGCCACACAGTCCCATCACTAACACACAACAGACCCGACAGCGGCTGCTGCCCAGAAGAGGCCTAAAACTGACTTATTGGAAGAGAACACAGAAACCTTTGAGCAGTGTGTGCTGCTTTTATGCCCCATATTCTCCCAGCATCTCATCAGTTTCATGAGTTCTAAATTTTTTTTCTTGTATTAAGGAAACTGTGCAGTCAAGTGTACAGTCGTTTCAGTTAAATCTCATCAGGTGAAATGCATAACTCTTGGATTTATGTTATTTGATAGTAGCAGTGTCCAAAATTACATTACAGTAAATTTCATTTCACAAAAACTTTACTGTGGAAAGAAAATATCAATTCAACTTAAACCAACTTTTCTCTTAGTTCAATGTTTGTATGGAAAAATAATTAAGCAGTCCACTTAGAAAGGCATAATCTGTTCATGAGCATGCAGGTATCAGTTTTATCTTATGAGAATTTTTCCATGTTCCAGTTGCTTCATTCCTTATTACATGCTGCAAAAGGCAGTAATAATTTTTATAGCCAAATATCTCTTCATAAGATACCAGGTGGCTTTCAATATTTACTATTTAAGTCATGCATGAAATTTAAACATTACAAAAAATGACTTACCCGTTGACACTCCTGAAATATGCACATTTTCAGAATGTTCTGCAAGAGCACCATTTCCTAAAATTAAACATAATGAATAAGCTAATTTCCAAGATAAAATTTGTAAAAATTCTTCAGATACCTTTTTACAGAACAGAACGAACAAACCTGAAGTTATTTTAATTAATATTAAACATGAAAGGTCCTACATAAGTTTTATCATAAATTAAAGAGAAAAACTAGAGAGAAAGTTACCATACAATAAAAAATACCCCCACCCAAGCATTGTTAGTTTACTAGGAACAATTAGATATACTAGAAAGTTAAGGAACAAGCAGAGACTGACACTGTCACTTTTGAGAAGCTTTATGCTATGTTAGATGGTAGGCTCTGTATTTTGCATCAAGTGCTATTTTATTTTCAAGAAAGGTTTGTTTCAATGCCTCTCCCCCATCTCCTTCTGGAGCAAAATTTGTAAGTAAATGTTATGCAAATAAAGACATCCAGGGGACTATATCCATCTATTTCATAAAAATTGCAGCCTATACCCTTTATCCAGAAAGATGGCTCAGATACAGCAGGGAACCAGCTACGTTTGAGAATAACTCCTCACCCATGTTCCTTAAAATGAAGTAGACTTGCAAAGATGAACAAGACCCATGTGGTCATCAATAGCAAGAGACCAAATAAAATTATCCCTCCAAACCTCCTACTACTTTGTACGCTCTTTGTACTCTCCAAAGTAAAAGAAGTCTGCTAAAGCCAACATATTTGCTGGCAGGTGGCAGTCCTGGTACATGACACGACACATCAAATTGTATTTGTGTGCATTTCCCCTCTCCTTTATCCATCATTTTTTCTTTTAACCTTTACAACAAATTTTAGTAAAATCTTTCAGAAATTTCATGAAGAAAGAGCTACTTTGATACATAAGCTCCTTTGGACACAGGCAGTGAATCTAAAATGTAAAATACTTCACTAAGAAATCTTAATATCACAAGTCTTAATCTTTCAAAGTTTTGTAATATTGAAGATTTGCCACGTCACACAGATTTTCATGCATGTGATATCAATTGTTCTACCAGCACTGCAATGTCAGTGCACTACGGGTAACAAGAACCTTAAATATATGAAGAAAACAGAAATTCCTTTTGTACCAATTTAAAGACTGTTACGAGCTGACCAAGAACATAGTATACCCAGGCCAGCACCTCAGTGCTCCTCTGGCACAGTGATTACATGGAAGATGTTTCAGAAACTGCTCCCATGGTTGACACCAAATACAGAAAGCCATAGTTTTTAGCTTCTTAAGAACACAAAACAATGTATCACCAGCAACCTGATCATCAGAATTTGTAGAAAAATAGCAAGTTTAATTTATTTATTTTAAAACTAAATTCCTTGGCTCTTCAAAGTGACATGTTTCCCACCCTATTTTCAAAGTACTAATTTCACTGCATATATTTACATACCAAGTTGCTTTGTCTCAGTTGTTAAAAAAATTCCACACTGCAACAATTGTCCTCAATGTCCAAAACACTGAAGTATTTTTAAAACAAAAGCTATTTAAAATACTGTGTTAGTAAGTAACTATTTTTCAATTAAACTATTTTCAAAGTAAAATATACATCTAAGTTTTAAAAAACTGTTCTCCAAATAATTTCTCCACTTTGCATATCACTGGCATGCCAAGGGATATTGCCACTCTAACTTTGTGTGTACAGTAACACTTAGCTCTCAATTTACAAAATAAACATCTTTGCTGGAAAATTATTTTACTTGTAACTAATTCTACAGAAGCACATTTCCAATTGTTTTGTTTTCCATTATTTCCATTAGCATAAACAAAACATTAACACATTTCAAGACCTCTTGTCTAACCTAAAAATAACTTACCGACATTTCATCTTTCAAATACACCAGGGATTATTCACATTTTTACTTGTAAAAAGGGGCATTAGCACTTAGAGCTATATCTCTAGTTGTTATTGAATACTAAAAACGAACATCGTGACAAAAAAGAAGGAACTCACAAACATCTAGAAATATGAAAAACCCAGAAGTAATTACATTGAAGACAGTCAGTATCTGAGCACTCCATTAATGCTCCCAGAATCTGAATTCCTGACAAGCTGCCTGTACATAAAGACCAGTAAAACAAAAAACCCAGAATACTAATGAAATCAGTGCTGATAAAAATACAATAATACATGAAAAGACTGACATAACACTGAAGTGATGGAAAACAAAGTAAAGTGTATATACATCAAAGACTGACAAAAACTATAAATCAGTAATAATGAGAAGCATACCAAAATGGGAACTTGCATCCAAATCCCATGAGTTGACTCAGAATTAATAGGTTAAGAAACCTTAAGCCAATACCTAAGGAGAGAACACTTGAATATTTTCCATCTAAATATGCTTTACGATCTAACAATTAATCTCTTGAGATAAAGTGATGTCAGATTTATTGTCAAACTAACTTCAGTGATTAGTCAGAAATAGCACTAATGTGTGATGATGAAGCCTGAATTCAGATCCAAGTACTACAGTATCAAAATAAGGCCTTTTTAAAAAAATAAACTCCCAATAAACTTTCATTACATTAAAGATGAGAAATCTCTCAGATTATTACTTCCTCTTTTATTGAAAACTGTCATTGAAACAGAGAGTGTTCAGATGCCATTTAAGTGTTACTAAGTGCTGACACCTTTATGAAATTTTTAGGCAATGATCCTTATATGATCTCAATAAATAATCACATGGTTCCATATAAAGTTAGCCTACTAGAAAATCAATATATCAAATAACAGATAAGTGATTTCCATTAATATAAGGGAACATAATTATCTTTGAAATTCCTGCTTTAACACAGCAGAATATGGAAATGTAAAATAAAATTTCTTAGATGACCAGTAAGTTTTTATATTTCTTTATGTCCTAAAGAAATATTTACTATTTATTCCCATTTCAACCTGAAGTTTTAAATTGAAACAGGTGTCACCTAACAAAACTTAGCACTAGGTTTGTCCATATCAGTTACAGGAGTATGACAACACGGCACTGGAAGCTACACACCAATAAGATCCTGCCTTCTGTACTGCCTGTGAGAAACCAGGATTGTTTTATTTTTAAACCAACATCTTCCATCGCTTGTGTAACTAGGACTATATCCATCTTCTTCACATCCTTTTATAAACACTTAGTACAAATACAAAACAGAAATGTATGTCAACTTTAGACTTGCAGCTTAAGGTATGGTCAGCAACCGCATCTAAGTTAAAAATTCAAATGGACAAGGATCAAGATAAAATCAAGCATTTAATTAGTAAAATAAAGCTTATTCTAAACAAAACAAAATAAATTAATAAACAGAATATAAGATTTTAAACTATTAGTACAGTTTAGGCAAAAATATGGAAAGTGCTTTTAATGGCTTTCTACTGAGGTGCACGTGAGTTTGTTGCCACCATTCATGGTAATATCTCTGAAGATTGCTTGACTGCAATATAAAAAAACTCATCCAACAGGTTACTAAATGAGTTGGACTCCTGATAGAATGTTTTACAGCACAGAACAACCTCCAACTTTTGAGGTGCCTTTCTGTCTTCAACACATTTAAAAATCTCCCAAATGTTCAAAGAAGAATGGTTACGTTCAAAGTTGTTCACCCATTTTTACCGATGTATCAAAACAATTTTATTTCACTTTCACAGCACAAAGACAGACCTTTTGACCTCCATCACTCTTTTCTGTTCCACTCAAATCCTCTGGGCTGCAATGCCACCTCCTCTAAGGAGCAGGCAGAAACAGGCAAGTAATTCCACAGACACTTGAATTAATTTGTTTCGAGTCACATCTCACAGTTGACCGACCACAGAAGCAAGCAAGATGACACTAGGTCTGCCTTCAGGTTTTACAGCAGTTGGGGAATTTCTGTCCTACAAATCCATATGAAACTATGGTAAACATCTCATACCCCACCCAGAAAATCCTGACACTGTCAAAAGAGCAGTTCCCAATATCCTGGTCTAAGACTCCTAGACGTAGTCTGGAGAGGTGAACAGAACTAGGCAAAAGATAAAACCCATAGCCTTGGAAGGTATTTGACTCACTAACTACTTCTGACTTCCATCACAGATAGGAGATTAAATACAGGCCAGGTGAGTGGACTGGCAATGAAGAAAATGTGGCAGCATTCAACTAAAGAGCAGAGGAAAAGAACGCTTTTACACTTTAAAAACATGACATGTTTGGGAAAATCACCTGTCAAGTTCTATATAGTTGAAACCCAGACAGCAGCAGTGATGCTGAGCCTCACTGTGGAGACTAACTACAATGTAGCAGCCTTCATTTTAGGATGTTACACCCCTACATCCATCCTTCCCCACAGCCTATGCAGCACAGTTCTCTCAAAATGAGATGAGTATCAGACTCAATGGATTATGTGCATATAACTTCAGAGCATAAAACTAAGCCTACGGTCCTGATACGAGCTACTCCTTTGATTTTTACCCAAATTCATGCATTTAGAAAAAGCATAGCCAAACAGATCCCCACTTACCTCCACCCTCCTATAATTCAGTGTCCCTTAGTCAAAATATTCAGATTAAACAAGACAATCCTCTGCTTTCCAGATACACGTGTGTGCTTATATATATATATATATGAACTTGAAGGCTTCAGACAAAGAACAAGTTCACCTAAATACTGATATATTTAAGACAGCAAATAATGACTCTTAAATGAAGCAGTTTTGATTTCAAATTGACTACAATTAGTAATACTAATCTAATACACTGAAATGATAAATACTGCAAAAGCACACACAAAGATCTGATACATGCAGCTTTGTCCACTGTGATTGTAAAATCAAACTCTGTAACTTCAGTTTGAAAGAACATAATGTATCTTCAGACTAAATTAAATCCAGATTGTTTTACAGAAAAACTGATTGTTGAAATTAAAAAATTAAAAAAAAATCACAGTAGCAAATGCTATTTAAGTCACTTTATTTCTGCTGTTACATTAAGTAGTTACTGTCCACTAAGAAAAATCACACACACCTATCTCCATTGAAGCTAAACTCTTCTGTATCAAGATTAAGCCTGTGCCATTATCCTCAACAGCCAAATTACAACCCCCTATAAATAGAACTGTATAAATTGAAGAAGTGCTGTAACTGAACAGCTACGAAGAGAGAGCTTTTTCTAAACTACCTTGAGTTAAAAGGTACTGTGGTATATAATGGATACTACATAAGCAGACTGGACAGGATATTTTTCTTGAACCCCAATTATCAAGGGCAGGAGATCAACAACAGTTCCTGTGTATTATGTGTTTCTAAACACCCTTTATTGTGATATGTGTTCGACTTCCTTTACGTTAGACAATTAATTTCATGACCAAATGCCCTTTCTTCATCCTACTCCCAAAATTCCTCCCACCCTGTATCTTACAAAGCTGTCTCTTGTCCTGAAGTTATCTTGCATTATTCCTCACCAAGTTTTGCTTCTAACTGACCAAAATAAGGGTACTATTTGCTCTCATGAACGAATTCGTGCTGCCTCCCATATCACCTCACTAAAAAGGCACTTAGCAATGGTACTTTGACTACTGTGTACAAAAAACAAGAATAACCTTCTTCATCTACACACATGGGAGCTGGAAAATCCATGATGCCTCTGCAACATTCCATCAGGCTTCTTGGAATGACCCTTTTTGATAGCACATTTTGTGACAGACCCAGCCAGTAGCCCACTTCTGCAAACACCAAAGCACAGCTGTGCAGGAACAAGCTTCCACTGAGGACGCCGTGTGTCCTGCTGAACGACAGACAGGCTCCTCTGCCAAGCCTGTGGGACAAATGTGCAAAGGCCACTGCCTGCCTACCACACCTATGGTTAATCCATGGTTATGATGTTACAACTCAGAGCAGGGCATGTGGGAGACCAACAGAAAAACAAGTACTACTACTCTTCTTCAGATAAACTAGATTATCTATAAAGGTTCCTTCCAACACAAACCATTCTATGATAAAAGCATTAGTTCAGTATGTAGCCCAAAATACTTTATTGAATTATTTACTTGTGGGGCACCTGCAGTTAATGAGCCAAAACAGTTAGGAGCCTTCTCAGTCTTTTGACTCATCATTTACAACCTCATCTCTTAAACACTTTCCTTGTATCTGTTAAACTACTGTACATTTAGAATAAAATGCATCAGCTGCACGAATTTAAAGCTGTAACCACAGCCAAGAACTACACATGTATAGGTATATGGCCATACTGCTGCCAAGCTCTCCTGCATTGTAGAAGATCAGTACTCAGTATATTGAGAGTACCAAATGAAAGAAACACTATCTGTAATCTTAGATGGACATGAGCATGCAAAAAGAACTAGATGTGTTTTTTCCTCATTTATAACCCAGTGTCTCTAAAATGATGGTTTCTCCTGTAGTTACTTTTCTATCTGTGCACCATGTGGTCTCCAACCACTGCTAAATCAAACTATAGAAATTCAAATTTTTTCTTCCTCAGAAGACAGGAAGAGCTGCATGTGCACTTCAATTTAAATGAGTGAAGGAACTGAAAGTGAAGCAAACAGTAGAGCAAAAGGAAAAAAAAAGATTAAGAACAGTCTAATAGTTTGAAACTTACTCCCCCATGTACAGTCCATGAAATAGGGAGTTATTGTTACAGGGAATGCTTCAAGCTAAGGTGCAGCAAAGCTCAGAACATACAGCCTCCACTAAAGCCAGGCAACCATTTGTAGTATCTTCACATCCAGGAAAAAAGCAAAGCAGCAGTATCATTCCCAACTTTCTACAATACCAGTCCCAGCCTTTACAAGTAACACCATTTTACTATTTTCTGCCTTCTGACAGCTTAGTTTGCAATCACTACATCCCTTCTATACAGATATGCATGAAATAAAATTAGTTTGTGTACCAATATGTATTTGGATCAACTACCCAGAATAGGATTCACAAAACACAGTAATCTCATATTTTCCTGTCTTCACTGTCTTTTTTTACATAATACGTTGCACTTTGACCACTAGTTTTTGTGCTACACCCAGCTGCTGCTTACTTCCTTGACAAAGGGCAACATGCAACTCATGACAAGAGGCAATTTAAAAAGCATCACGAGAAGGGATGATACTGACTTTCAGGCATTAACTGATCAAGAATCTCCAGTGTAGCTGCAGAATCTCCAGAAGAGTTATTGATTAATTTTGTATTTTTAAATCAACAGTTGGCATTAACTAGTTAAGTTCACTTTTTCTGCTTTATTTCCTTAGGGTTAAGTACTGGAGTCATAAGAATTTCCAGTGATCGTTTGTAAATCATATATAAAATGCAAGATGCAGAGTATCCTTTATGGATGGATTAAACAACCATTTATTTTAATAAAAAATTACACATGCAATACACAGAAACACTGAGAGAAAGCCTTACTGCCATACAGGCATCAGTCAGAATTTTCTACTAAAGGCAAGCAGAGCAACAGTGACAACCTTTACTCTGGATTTCAGTTAGAGAAGAATATCTGCTACAAAGAGGATACAGTTAATATATATAAAATTTCAAAGAGTGAAAGCCAATGTTCAGACGAAATGAGAAAGTGTGGTATATGCAAACACTACAATGGCATAGGTAATTTCTTTAATTAAGAATAAAAATGACTAACAGACAAAACTATACTGAAATAGTGGCTTGTTTAAATGTTTAACAATACAAAAGCTAGAAATAAGCATATAAAATTTCACTGCAAAAGCAGATTAAGCACAGAATTTTACAATACTCAATGCTGTTATTTTATGTTGCACCATTTTTATTTTAGACCAACTGTGATGTAACGTTATTTAGTAAACTAAGACAAAAACTAAAGAATCAATTCTGCAAAGGAATAATTTTATGTAGGTTTTAGATAACTTTTTAACCTTTTACAACAACCAGTATCTACCATATTGTTCTTAGACAATTATTCTTGGGTATAACATAATGGGTATGGTGCTGCTGAAAGTCTGCACTGGATACTCAAAACTTGTCTAACATGGTTTTCTTTTAATCACTTCTCTATTCTTCACAGCCTCACAGTAAAGAATGTCCTTCTGGTAACCAAACTAAACCTGCTCTCTTTCAGTGTGGTCATTACCCCTTGTCCTGTCACTACAGGCCCTCTCCAGCCTTTCCTCATACGAGAGGTGCTCCAGCCCTCTGATCACCTCTGTGCCTGAGTTATGGCAACAAAGGTAGGTGTGATGTTCACTCACATACTGATTAACTCTGGAGCTTAGGCTTTTTAGAACAAATGTGGATTTGCAAGCTTCATGACTGTTTTATTCACCAAGAAATTAATAAAGACCTGTTTTTCAAAAGTGTCTACACCAATTATGAATGCCATTGCAACACACATTAGAAATTGTATAAAATTCCCTATCATCTGAGATGTTAGCAGAATACAAACTTGACATAGATGCTGCCAGGCAGATGATGCTGGAGTCTTAAAACAGAGTCCACAGCATCATCAGGAAACATCAAGCAAATGTTTGGAAGATGCTGCAGTCTACAAATCATCCATAATCCTGCGTCAGAAGTGAGGCTTCCCAGTCACTTTCCACTCTTCTTTGTATTTTGACCCTGCTATCATTAAAATACAAAATTTTAAAGCTGCAGCTAAACTAATTTGACTTGAGGATTTTTGTGTGGAAGTTTCAGAACAGCAACAACAACAAAAAAATAAAAGCTAAAGCTCCTCAGTTGCTGTTTTAAAAGGCAGGGATAGAAAAGAACCTGACATTATTTTTTATTCTCAGTCAAAAATTCCACAAACTATTTATAGACAGCTCTAATATACTTGGCAGCAAGCAGTGGAAATTGGAAATCTAGCAGAGACACTGGCTCAGCTTCAACAAGATTCCTGATTTTAAGCACATAAGTAGTTCTATTCATGTCACACCCTACCCTACTTCTGCCCTGCCAGGTATAAAGGAGGTTACCTGACTGACCACTGCCTGAAGGTTGTACATATTCTCAGGTGGTAATTTAACACAGCATTTTGCCTTAGAGTAGAAAAAAGCCCAGATTACTAAACCAAAATTAAACAATTCAAACAGTTAATTCAGTCACCTACATTACAACTAAACCTCAATTTAACAAAAAAGATTGATGAAATCAGAAGGGAGTAGATCTGAAACTAGCAGGGGAAGCAAAAGAGACTATACTGCTTACCCATCCTTAAATGAGCTATGTCAATTATGAAGCTTAGAAGCCTATTCTTAAGTGATTAGACTCTATCATTAATTTGAACCTAACGCATTGCCTTATTTGGAAACTTCCACTGCTATATTACTTAAAAAACTAGAAAAACCCCAAGGTTCTAGCTATTTTAAACAGCTATTTAAAGTACTAAAACTCAGTTGTTTTATGAAAGAACTGCTTAGCCCATTTGTACTTGTTTGACTGCAGTAACTATCCTCTTCTGAAAGGCCATTTCAGAATTTAAACTACGTCACATTTGAGAAGTGCCAGACTAGGGGAAAATTTTGATGTGTGGGCTGCACAGTGCTTATTCAGTACAGAAAGAGCCTTGCAAATTTGATTCATACTTTTCACATGCTTCATACTTTTACCTATTGGTTTCTTTAAATTACTATTGCAGTACAAAAACTGGTTTTGTTTTTTCGTCATGCCAAATTGTTTCTCATCTTAATTCTTAGTAAGTGCAGGAACAAATGTTAGCACACAACAATCTATGTAGAGCTGGTGTATTGTATTTTAAAAAATTAAAATCAAAACCTCATACATGTACAAACCAATAGAAGACTTCACTACTCTGTCACAAGTTAGATGGTAACGCAGGACTTTATCAGGTAATATATTCTTAAAATATAATACTGCTGGTTATCCTCTTTTCCTCTCATGATTTGGGCCAGTGCCATCCTGAAAAAGTGCTAACAGAAGAAAGTAAATCATTATTTATAAATAGTAACTGCAACCATCAAAAGGTTATTATAAAGTTGAAGAAATGATAATATAATCTCCACGAATCTCTAGAGGAACTCACAAAACATCCAAGCTTCTGGTTCCAGATTACAATATGACTCAGATTTACAACTGATTCTTTTTTTCCAAAAAAGACTGAAATAGTGTAGGAGTACTTGATATTGGAGAGTGGGGAAGAATCACGAGGGTTTCTGAAAAGAAGGAAAACACTGCTCTACTGCTGCACCTTTATTAGTGAGCCTACATGCCATGTGCCCAAAAAAAAAAAAAAA
>VWZP01004280.1:1610647-1628527 GCA_013396995.1 Dicaeum eximium
AAAAAAAAAAAAAAGCCCTAAGATACATTCAGAGAATAATGGTTTCAAAATCCAGAAAGCTACCAAGCTACCTGGATTCATAACATAAAGTTTCATCATCTATTTATTTTAAATCTTTATTCAGCAGAAGGGCTAAGATGTCACAATCCAGACAGAGATCAAGGAGGAAATTTCATGGTTCTGATTGAAGCAAAAATAGAGGATTGAGAAATCAAATCGTAATTTCCAGATCTGTGACATTGTTTTTGGAACATTGGCCTGAGCAAACCAGGGAATACTAGAGTCAGTGATATAATGCTGCTGAGCTTCTATTCCACCTTTATGACAGTAACAATAAATTAGAATTAACTGCAACACATCTCAGCTGAATTTACTGTAGTGACATAAGTGACTTGAAAGCAAGCAGTTTACTGGGAAGGGCAGTGAAGCAACAGTGTATTTACAACACATTTTGCACATAAATCAAATATAAAAATCATAAAAACACTGCATGTTTATTGCATCTAGGAAAAATATCCTCATTTGAAAGGTAATACTGTGTTTTCTTTCCTTCTTGCTACTTACTACTAGAAATAAAACTTTGATTTTGACAACTTTCTATACTCTTTAATGTGTTTCATTTTCTTTCTGATAGAACTAAAAAGCACTGTAGGGTTCCCAAGAAAACTTGTTTCCTTTAATGTAAGAAAAACATTCACAGAAACTACAGACCTTGCGAAGACTTGTGCAGACTTGTTTATGCATAGTCTGGCAACTGGAGTTTTTAGACCCCACGCACTTATTCACACTGAAACTGAACTTAAACCCAGTGTCATGCTGTCTGCCCAGCTACCTCTTCCAGTAACACAAGACATAGTCTTGGCCCCTTGTTAACGCTTCACTGAACTAATTAAAGGGTAGAAGTAACCTTGCATAGTGTAACCCTGCACCCATTCACTAGGATTGCAACAACATAATGAAAAGCACAGCCAAAGGGGGAAAGAGCTCCTCAGGCAATGCACCTTTTTTGTCCGTCCCTTCAGCATCTGTGAAACAATGCTTTTTGTTAATCTCATGCAAACAACCTTGTGCAAAATTAGTTTAATTATTTATTACGAGCTATTTGATCTACTCTAGCTACAGCAGACAGAAGTGGCGATGTCACTGAGTTTCAAGGCAACCACAACATGTGGGTGCCTCTATTCTCACTACTGAAACATTTTACTGCTCTAACATTGTCTGCTGGGAAATTTCAATTACTGTGATAGGAAAGACTATTAATGAGCTACACTAACTTTCTAGAGTTGTCTAAACAATGCTGCTTATTAAATATCCTCAGGACTTAGGAAGAGTAAGAGATGAACTTGCTACAACTTGCTGGTCATAACATATTGCATTCTTCAAAATGTCCTGTCAATCTCAACAAGTCAAAAAAGAGAAGACATTAACAGAAGACATGAAAATTATTTTACCTAGATCAGTAACTTCTTTAAATAAGAATTAGATCTTGAAATTGCTAAAGCATACTCCTACTATTAACATGCATGCATATACTTGCATGTATGTATCATGGTATGATACACAGATGATCATGCACCCATGAAAGAATTCTGTGCATGGCAGCCCTGATATTTTTACATTCTTTTGCTCAAATAGACTTGATTCATCAAAGCAAACAAATGATAAGGGAAATAACATAATTCCAGAGAGCCTCATGGATATTTTTTAAAAGTCTAGAAGCTGCTTATATGTATTTTAAAAAATTTAAAACCAATAGACAGGTGCATACTGTTAAGACCAAATTCTCTCCCTCTCTTTGAAAAAATCTTTTCCTTTCTTCCTCCTTCCCTTCCATGTTATCTGCTATAAATCCTGTGATTCTTGTCCTGCAAGAATCATGCTGGTGCTGTACCTCACACATTAGCATGAGTACACCTGTTTTATTTCAAACACTATGGAGTATCTTAGAAATAAATTTTTAAAGTAAATTTGTGATAAATTTGGAGTCCTCTTTACTTGGCTCATGATACAGTAACATACCACTGCATGGCTATTTTTCCTGTAACAGTACAAATAAGCTTTTCTCATTATTATAGCTTTATTGTGTCAGGAACTGTACAAACAAGAAAAACAACTCTTGCTCCACAGAACTCATTGCTTTGTAAAAACTGGGTATGATACATTTTTATCAGATAAAGGAAAGGACAATAAAAAACAACACACAATACATAAAACAAGTGGAAATCTCAGCCCACCATGCTCCAAAACATAATCAAATGGCAGTGCTTTACAGGAAGCACAGCAGAGACAGGTGGGGTTGAAGAAAGCACATATGATGACTTTGTGTTTCCCATGGACAGAACTACCCAGGTGGTGGGCAGCACAAAGGAAAGAATGGCTAGGCTTGAATAATGTTTGTAAGTGATAAAGCTATCACTAAAGAAACACAGCAGAACAACAGGAGAGTAAAACCAAGTGAAACAGAACTCTGACATACAGCTATCCTGTGCTAACAACTATATCCTCATTGTCCTTCACCTTCCCTCTCTCCCCCAAGTCACTGAGAAAACAAGTACAAAATTCTGAGCACCAAAGGGAAAGGCTTGACCTTTTCATGAAACATTTGGACAGCCTGAATTACATTGATTATCCTGGAGGTAGTAGCAGAGACAAGAGAGATTATGTGAAAACACTTTTAATACACTTATTGTAAGATAAGGACAGTTGACATTACCACCTTTATATGCACTGGAAACAAGTGCACTTCTGACAGCCAGAATACTATTTCTCATATTGCACAGGACTGTGGGGTACTACAGCCTCTTGCCATGGGGGTTCCCAGTAGTTAGAAAAGATAAACATGATCTTCTATTATCAGGGACTACAAATGTGAGTATCAAATAAGCATTTGACTAGACAGACAGCTTAGGCAGCTGCAGTTCAGCAGAGTACAGCACAACCTCAAGACAGCCATAATATATGTAATATTGGTTGAAGAGAGCACAAAGAAGTCTGTTTCAAAACACTTAAGTATGTAATTTCCCACTATCAAACTACATCCCTGAGACTCACAAATTACCCCTGAAAAACTTTAAATGTGTTAAAGTAGACACACAAGTAATTTGTTATATGGGCTCTGGTTTTGTCTTTTTACATAGCAAGTATTTGTCACAGAAACTAAAGGATCACAATTACTCACAGATGCCATAGTTTACAAATGATGGCTTGTCTGTACGACCCTAAATGCACTTTCTGTGCCTACTCTCAGCAGTCAGTAAGAAAAAGTCTCACATTTTATGGGTCACAAAATCCCAAATTTTATTACATTACAGTAGCTCTAAGCATTCAAGAATCTTTCATTCTTTTCTGTAACATGAAATCTGAACAACATCCAGACTTCCTTCTTAAATATGCACAGCTATTCCCATCTGTCTGTCAACCACATCCATGTAGTCCCAGGCAGCAGAACCATAATTTCTATCAAAGTGCTTTGCAAGGAATTGGAAACATCTGTAAGATTCATTATACATGTTTACCTCAGGGTCAAATCAACTCAAATGTGGTGGTACATTCACTCTGAACCATCATGTTTTAGATGTAATTTCACTGCAATTCAAAAGACCAAAGAGGTTTCCAGGAAGTAAGGTAGTTGAAATAGGTGCATTTAGAGAGGTGTGAATTGGCCCACTCCTCCATAATGTTACCAACTGAATGAAAAAAGCTTATGGGGATGAATGACAAACATGAATGATAAATAAGCTCCCTCCTTTCACTGAAACACAGCCATACTTGGAACCGTACCATCTCCCTCAGCTTGTACACGGCCAGCACGAGGCTGCCCATTTCTAATACTCCTGTTCTCAGGCTCACCCACATGCCAGTCCCACCAGCAGAACTAGGAAAGGAGGTTCAAAGAAACTTGAGTCCCACGGATGAGCACTGGGAAAACCAAAGAGCATGACACTGCAGTGCTCTGAAAAACCTTACCAAACCATCAGTTCCCCAGGGAGAGAAAAGCAGGCAGCCACGAGTAAATGTACACACACACACAAGCATTTGCTCTAGGGCAGGCTTCCAGTGACAAAAGCACTAATAGGAAGAGAGGTTTAGTAAGAGGAATAAACACGTTGGAGAAAAGAATGCCATCTAACAGGTATTTCCAAAATCCTTATCACCATACATCCTTACATCCATATTTATAATTACCTTCCAGTATACTATCCCCACACCTAGTACACCTCATCTCTTTGACACAAACTCTTCTGATCTGTGCTTTTCTTGATCAAAAAACACTGACTACTTGTTTACACAAGTCATTAACTTCTTAAGGATATTTTTAAACAACTTTTTCTTTCCACAATCCAGCTTCCTAAAAACCTTATTAAAATATATGGGATAATATAAAAAAAAAAAAATTGACTCTCTCTGTGGAAACCCTGACAAGAATAATTTTGATTAACAACAGATGACTGAAGATCAAGTTACATAGTAACTGCCTGCTCCTTTGTCTGTCCAGTTCACAACCTCATCCTCCAAAAGTCACTTCAGCTGTTTAATTTGAGTATATTCCCTGTTACCCAACAATGTAACTATCAATTCAACCTTCACTTTCTGCGGATCACTCAGCTGTGCACGTCTGCACGCTCCCCACAACTTCCAAACAACTATTCTACTATCCTATTGTACTATTTCTACATTTGGCAAAAAAGTAATAGTACCAAAAATCTAGTTAATAAAAATTTAAAGAAAAAAACCCTTACGTATCTATATGTATTCCAACATAGATGTTTCATTGTAGATTTGTTACTAAGTGTAACAGATTCCACACAGAATACAGTAATCCATGATAAAGAAAGTTCTACTTCTGCTTCCAAGAAAATCCACTTGGTCTGAAGGAGCTCTTTAAGTTGCAGCAGCAGATCATCACTAAACTTCTTAAAGCACTCTGCATCCACTCACTTAAACACAGCTAAAATATACAATAGACTGTGTTTCTAATGAGCAGATGAGAGGAAACCAGTTGTTAGTAACATCTGTAAAACCAGACAAGGATAGGAGCTGGAGTTTTAAATAAAGTAGAACAGACACTGCTCTGAAAGTAGCCTACTTCCAGTTCCACAACAAAAACTCGGCAACTGGGTATTTCCCAGAAGGACGCTGTTGGCATTTAAATAATTTAGGACAACTCTTCACTCTCTATCTTCCCTCTGAAGGCCAGACTAATCTGCCTACATTGAGAGCTGAGACTTCTCTAAAGAGGAGTTCAGATCATTAAGTCACGCTCCTGTTGCCTCGCACTCCTTTAACAAGTCAGCCTTTTCCCACACTGACTCTGCGTTAAAATACGCCAAACCAAGACTCCCTACTTTACAGGGTCAGAAATGTGGAGTAACAAACTCTATGCATCCACAACCATGAAACAGCTACTTATTTTCTGTGCTTCAGCTTCTATCCTGCTCAACATACTTTACAGGAATACTGTCAGTATTAGTCTATCTTAATAATTAATCCTCAGATAATAAAGAGCTTTTAGGAGACTATGCAAAGAATACATTAAAACAGAAATATTTACTGAAGGTTTGCTACCAACCATGTCACATCTTGGACCACAGTAAATTCAGATGCAAGTCAAGTTTATAGCATTCTTTTGGAGTAAGCCTATTTTTAAAAAGAAAGCCAGTGCCAGCAAGTCACCACTAGGTACATACATGGTCTTTTATAAAGAGAGATCACATGTAAAATTAAAAGCCAACTAGAGAAAGAAACAACAGCCATTTGTTGGGACACAGATTCAACCTGTGTATGACTGGAAAAAAAAAAGTGGTTTTTTGAAGAAAGGGATGAAGAATGCTTTGGAAAAAGAGCTAAGTGAAAAAATATATTACTTTCTTATGTTAATACCATTTACCAAACTTGATAGGTAGTTGTATTCTTTTGGATGTAGCTTCTTTTCAGCGCACATGAAAAGCATTGTTACACTTTTGCATTGGTGAAAGCAGATTACATACCTTAAAATTCCTTACTGGTAACTTTGTCTAACAAATAATAATAGTAAATCACAGTTTAAGGGCATTGGATTTGCTGTGTGTTGTCTCTTTGAGAAATGAAAAGGGTATCTTTAGAAGAGGTTCAGTTCTGGGAAACAAGTATAAAGGAAGCCTGGAATATTTCATTGTACCAGAGTTTTCCATTCCTCATCTGCTATTGACGGTAGATATATATACAACTTTCTAATATAAGGGAGAATTTTCAAGTTGATAGAAATCACAAAACTGAAGAGAAAGGCTTATTTGTGATAAAGCAGATATTGTGAAGACAGCATACTTGCAAATTCTTACAGTTTATACTTCACACTGATCGTTATCCACTTGACTATTTACTTGCTTTTCTTTCTGGATCATCTGCAGAAGTACTCAGAGGCTCAGCGCTGACATTACATGGCAATTTTCAGATGGGATCTGTCATTATCAGTGTAAAGGCACCAAGACAATATGATTTCTCAAGACATTTGTGTATTCACTCAAAGTGTTTTAGCTGGTTCAGTCCCCAGAAGGTAACTGGTTAGGTTTGCTGTGGCAAAAGGCAACCACACAGATGGCATTTCTGTCAGCCTTTGTCCTCACCACTGTACAGGTATTGCAAATGAGTGTTTTGGGTTTTTTTTAATAATCCTGGATCATGCTGCAACAGGTGATACTTTGCTCTGCTTCTAAAAGGTTCTAAGGTTCCAATAGCTATGGCTTTCCTTTTTAGGAAATGTAGCTGGAAGAAGAAAACAGGTATATTAGGTTTCAATGCATTAATTCAACTGTAAAATAAAGGGTAAAAAAATACTTTCGTTTTACATACATTTCACTCTATTAAAAGCCAACCTGATAACAAAATTCAGCACTTGCTCCTACAGCCTTTTTAAAAGGAGGCACTGAATTTTAAAATAGCAAAAAATGTGACACAGCATGGTGACAAGTACAAGATCAATGTCAGACATAATGCCTACATGTTCAAATTCCTATTTATCTGCCTTTATATAATGAAGTATATTGCTAATTCAAGTACATATCCTTCCTGTTTAAGAGCAGATTTCCAGATATAGGAAGAAAAGCACTCCCCAGGACAATGAAACCCCATAAAGTGCAAACCAAATGCTGATTACCTGTCTAAATAAATAAAGTATCATCAAGACACTTCAAAAATACATCAAACTACAATATATTTCAGTACAGGCATGAAGGAGTTGCTTAGTAAGAACCTAACACCATGATCCTTATATTCATAGCAGTAATTTATACACCACATTCAACAATTCAAGTTTAAAGCTAGTTCAGACCTCTTTGCAATCACAGTAACTCATCTCCCTCAAAAAAAAATTGTTTGATGTGATCATTTTAGGTGAGCAACCACGCCTGAGAAACTGTGCATGTTTATTTCAAATTAGGTGCTTTGAGCACTTTATTGGCTCCCAAATACACAGTATGGTCAGTAAGCAAGGCCTCAGATTAAAAACCTGAATTCAGTTTTATTTTAATCATCAATCATTTTTGAAAGCTTTTGCATTTAATGCTGAATTCCTTCATAAACAACACTTTAAACTGCTATCTTAGACTTCAGATCAACCTCCTTTGTAAAGCTGCGAAATACAATTTCAGAAAACTGATGAAAGATAGTGAAACACAGACCTCTTCATTCAATTCTCACATACATATTCCTGGCTTTCATGCTTTTACAAAACATTTTAAGACTGATGTACAGTTGAATATTTCAAGATACTCATTTTTAAAAAGTCACTATCAAGCACCAATAAAACTTCTGTTAGTTAGGAGTGAGGGATGTCCTCTCAACTCCCCAGTCATGACCTTAGGTTTACTCTCTGAGCAGATCTGACTTGAAGGATGTCATGACTGTATAGGACAGTTGTACTGCTGCTCCTCCTAATCTGCACAGATAGAAAATAGGATTTCTTATTCCAGGAAAACTCCTCATGGATCCTAAAAGCACCTATACTGGGTTTGCATGGCCAGGCAGCAGGGGGTTACAGGAGTGTGGCTGTCTGCGAGAAGCTGCTGGAAGCTTCCACTGTGTCCAGGAGAGCCAATGCCAGCCAGCTCCAAGACAGATGTGCTGCTGGCCAAGGCCGAGCCCATCGAAATGGTGGTAAAGCCTCCATGATAACAGATTCAAGAAGAAAAAAAAAAGTTATTGTGCAGATGTAACTGCAGCCAGAGAAGAGCAGAGTGAGAATATGTGAAAGACATATGAGAGACATCTCTCAATATGTGAGAATACGTGAAACAACTTTGAAGACACCAAGATCAGTGGAGAAGGAGAGGGAGTAGGTGCTCCAGATGCTGGAGCTGAGATTGCTCAGCAGATCATGGTCCAGCCAGCCATGCTGAGGCAAATGTGCCCCTGCAGCCCATGGAGGACCACAGGGATGCAGAGATCCACCTGCACCTGCGGAAGAGACACACCACAGCAGGTGGATGCATAGAGGAGCCTGTGACACCATGGGAGGCCCATGCTGGAGCAGGCTCCTGTCAAGGATCTGCAACCCCATGGGGAGAGAAGCTCACACTGGAGAAGGTTTGCTGCTAAGACTTGTGACCCTGTGGGGAATCCAGGCTGCAGTAGGCTGTTCTTTAAGGACTGCACCCCAAGGAAGAGTGACCCATGATACAGCAGCTCACAGACAACTGTTGCCCATGGGAAGGACTCACACCAGAGAAATTAATGGAGAACTGTCTCTTATGCAAGGGACCCCACACTGAAGCAGAGGCAGGACTCCTCTCTCTGAGCAGCAGCAGGGATGAACTGACCTAACCTCCATTCCCTGTCTCCCTGTGCCACTGGTGGGGAGGAGGCAGGAGCTGAGAAAGATGGAAAGGTGGGGGGTGGTGTTTTAAGGTCTGTTTTTACTTCTCATTTTCCTGCTCCAATTTTGTTAAATTCAGTTAATCTCTCTAACTTGAGTCTGTTCGGTCTACGACAGTATTTGACAAGTGAGCTCTCTCAAAGACCTTATCTCAACCCATTTAACCCTCTGTCATACATTCTCTACCCTGTCTAGTTACAGAAGGGAGTTAAAGAGTGGCTTTGGTGAGTGTCTTTGGCTTGGTGTTCAGTCAGGATCAGCCCACTATAGTCCACTACAAGCTTTGCAATTCCAACTGACAGTGGGGAAAGCGGACTGTGCTCCTCACTACAGCAAGAGGATAAAGGGATAGTTCTTTCCCTCAAGCCTTACTCATCTACACTGTCAAGGCAAAAGGCCTGTGTACTGTCCCACATTTCCACAACAGATGAGGAAAAATGGAAAGCTAGTGTTGTGGACCTAAAAAGAGGTTAGTAACATTATCACTCAGCTGTCGTATATTGGATTGTGATTTGCATGAGAACTGTGATACCACTGAGGCTTTGTTACAGTGTGCACAGATGACAGACACAACAGATAATTTAATATCTGGAACGGAAGTGAGACAAACTAGCTGACACCTAGGCAACAGGCACTGGAAACAGCATTAGCTGGATCAGCAACAACAGGGAGGTAGGTCATTAGTAACTGGACTCTATAAACATGCAGCTCCCAGGCATATCCTGCAGTAAAGCTGCTGGAGTGTAAAACGCCAAATGCCAGTATCAGCCAGAAAAGGGATCACAGAAAAGGATGCTTAAAAATATTGACAAAAGCCATTGCTGAATTACAAAATGTTCTAAGATCTCTATTTGTTTAATATTTCACTTATTTGCTAAAGTACAGGTCAAATGCAAGAATCTAATGTAACACCCCTCTGCCTGAGAATACTTGGAAGGACAGAGATCAAGACCTCAAGCAATTTCCAAGCTCTTCCTGCATTCAAACCCTCTTCTATGCTTGCCTGTAAGAGTAAGCTCTTAGACTGATTAGATACTCACTCAGCCACCATAACACCCTCAAAATACAAGGCTGGTTCCTTTCCTCCCTTCTATTCACCCAACCTTTTAAAAACCAGCTGTTCTTGCAGACATCTTGGCCTCCTATTCCACTCTGAAGGACAGTTCTGTTCTGGCACCTTTAGCTGTGAACGTACCTTAACAAAACATCCCAATCTTTCCCTCCCTTGCCATCCCAGCTCTCCTGTCTTCATGAGAATCTCCAACCACAGACACCAGCTGAACTTTAGCCATGGAACTGACTGCTCCTTCAGTACCTTTAGATAGGAAACATGACAAATGGGAGGTGCCCTGACAAGGGAAGCTATTTCCACTAATTACACAGTCACCCAAATCCATCCCTGTCAGTGCTTCCAGCTGCAAGTTGCTGTGATCAAGAGTCATGTGTTTGATGTCATTCATCTTCCTGACTTAAGAGGAGACATCTCTCTTAACATAATTTTAACTGAGGTTTAGATCATGGAAAGGACATATGTTCTTTCTCCATACTTTTAAAAAATTACAAATTCGAAAAAATGAAATATGTATTCTCTCAAATCCAGTTACAAATATTTCAGTGAGGTTTAAACACACATTTTGAGTTAAATCCCTGTGCACTCTCCCTAAACACTTCTTTAGAAGAGAGAAAAATGTAATTCTTTAGTAATGTGAAGAGCAGGCTGAAGTAAATACAAAAATATTACAAACAGAAAAAACACCTTAATTAGGACTCTAGAATGAATCTCTGAAAATTACTCTGTTGAACTCTATGTGCAGGAAATAAAGAAAGGGAAAGTTAAAGTCTCCACTTAAATCTATTTGATAAGAGAAGCACATATATATGGCGTTATTTACTGCATCTGATGTATTCACTATTCACAACTACAATATCCCTAATGCAAGCTTTTATTTGAGCTACCATAAAATTTCATAGATGGAAAATAGCCTACCAGGATATACGAATTCATTGAATTATAATACCCTTCATGAAGCACAGGAAAAAGGCATTAAGCAAAGTCTTATGAAAAATCATATACAGCTAAAATCTAGAAGTCAGAGCATATGAATCTGTGTGCCTTCCTACTACAAGGCACACCAAGCAAGACTTCATTTTTCTGTTCTAAACTGCTTACCTTCAGTCATTGAAAAGTTCTTTCTACAGGAGCAGCTCCTTAAATGAGTAGGATCATTAAATTTGTAATACATCGACTAGAACAAAATTATTTCTAGTAACACTAGATATAAATTAGAAGAAAATCTTATTTTTTCCACGAAATAACTATTCTCTGTACAAAAGAACAGAAAAGAAGAATCCTTCTGTACTTACAGAGGGACTTATCTCTATCTCCCAATAGGTGCATATGAAGCTGGAGTAATAAAACCAAGTTACAGGACCCTCTAGTATACTAATTTTTTCTTAACTTTTAAATACAAGCAACTTTATTACAGACTTCCACCACACGCCAAAGTGTGCTGATACTGCTTGTTAGAGGATCACTCTACTGTTTTATGGCTACAACTGACTTTGAATGTCTGCTCTAGTCAGTCCCAGGGGCTTCCACTTAGCAGAGGAAACATCTCCAAGGTTAAGCAAAGGGTAGTCATGAATTACACCCAATCAGATGGGTGACACATGCAGTTCCCATCCCAATATATAGCTCAAATGTACTTTCCACTACAGAGAAATAAAACCACTTCACTTTCACTTTCTGCAGAATTTATAATTTACTAAGTGTGAGCACGTTGAGCTTTCTTGCACAACAAAAAATTCTGCAACCAAATAAATGTATCTGGGAAAGTCCTACAAATACTAAAAGTCACAAGATGCTTAAGTGAGAGACTACCTTCACTCAAGGTACTAAACGAAATGGTTTTGTGTGACTTCCTTATCCCCTTCAAAGCATGCTCTACTTGTAAGTTTCTTAATTTTGGGGAGACTCTTGTTTTTGCTTGCTAACTTCCTGACTAGTTCCAAAAAGTTGCTCCTCACAAAACAGCTGAGAAAGATATACAGAAATTCCCTCATAACCTAAAATTCAGTGTCAAATAGAATAGCAGAAAAACAAAATCTAGTACATATGCTAGCCTTGATAAGAAGACACCACCACCATGATAACAATGTACCAAAAGTTACAGTATATCCAAATTTAAAGCAGCTGTTCAGAGAAACAAGCCCAAACCACAACTTAGATTTTTTTAAGTGTTTTTGAAGTGTTTGCACTGATCTGTCAATTATTCTGAATTTAGTAGTTTTAACTTAGATACAAGAATCAATAGTGTATATTTCAAAGCAATTGTAAAGCTTTGCATAATGAATCATCAGTGAAGTAACAACTACAGCAAAAATCAATTTTTATTTTGTAGAGAACAAAAGAAGAACCTAGTCAGAACAACACAAATACTTCACAATACTTCAGAGTATGGTATCATACAGCCTGCTATAAACCACTCTGAGCATTTATTTCTACTGAGGGGATAAACACAGAAACTCAAATCTACAAGTCAATTTTTTAGTATCCAATGCCTGGTACCCAGTGTTTTCTTAAAACCATGTAAACTATGGAGGCTCAATTTTGCCAACCAACAGACACCTCAAGTAATAACTGGTACTGCAAAAATGCCACAGCTAGTAATTCTGAAATTCATACAAGCTAAAACCATCCCAGGCTGTCAACAAATCACACTCTCTCAATTACTGCCTAGCTAGATATCTCAGCTGTTCCAGTATTTTAACATAATCATTAACTATCTGGGACAGTATAAATGGAACACTAAAACTAGAAAATGCAGAGACATCTAAGAAAGCAAAACCACACTATTTACACAGTACAAACAGTACTCATGAATTTTTAAAAAACCTGTAAGGAAATTAGTGAATTATATTTAATAAGTATGTAAATAATATCTACACCTTGGGAAACTTGAGGAATCTGGTAAAAATCTGGTAAAAGGTACATAATGTGTGAAGGAATGTACCTAATACACCAAAGGCACAAAGTTTAAAAATTTGAGATCTGCTAACAAACCACAAGACTGATAATAATTGTAAGTTTCAACCAGACTGTACAAAACAATAAATATTTAGTGCTTGGTTGAACATAATACTGATAGAGTTTACATCTATTAGATATTAAAACAGGAGTGACTGAATAAAGCAATCAGATTCACCTGTAGGGTGCTTCCAACACTAATGCAGTAGAGCTCTTCCTCTCCTAGCAATGACAGATGAAAAAGCCATGCTCATTACATGCTTTGCTCTGATGACAGGAATGGAGTCAGATGGCTTCTGTCATGATTCTGGTTACAAGTACACCTCTGCTCTTTCTCTGGCTGACAGTATTCTCATTTAGTGCATAATAACGATTACACCGACTACCTTATATTCAATTTTCAAACTTTTTGCTATGAGGTTGTTTAGGCGATGGGGTTTTTTCTTCTCTCCTTCAATGAACATTGCTTTAAATATTGTCCACATGACTTCACAGACATTTTGACTATAAATGCAATATTGGCTGTGAACAGTCAGTTGAATGTGTACATACTTGGACAAGTTGACATACGATTAACTTACTAGACAACATAAATTTCTGCAGTGTTAAAATTAGGACAAGTTCTCTTAAAGGACTACAAGACTGTTCTAATAAATTAAATGCAGTGGTTTTGCCAATAACACAATTTACAGCTTAGCAGAATATATCTGTTCGGTATATCACAAAATATCACTAAAGACTGACATTCAAGAGCTTAAGATAAAATAATTTATTAAGTCAAGTGATTCCTTTAGGACAGTCTGTTCTGGCTTTAGAGTTCATCTTTTTTAGAAAATTGAATAAACTGACTGGCAGACTTTATTTGCTTACATGATTCAGGCTATTATTTCAAACAAGGTGAATGAACCCAAAGAACTATTTATTCTTCCTCATTCACACCATCATTAACAAACTGACACGCAAGTAAAGTTCGGGTCCTGACAAGTGACCTTTTATGACAATTTTACTTGTCTTCCCTTAGAACCAAATGAAAAATGAGTTACACATATAGTATAGTTATAACTTCAAGCAACATCTGTACCACAGAAACCTGGAATGGTTCTAATCCAAAATTAAATGTTTTAAAGCTTATATAAGTGTACTAAGTTTTTCTTTAACAGGACAAAATAATATCAGTAGCACTGCAGTCTCAGTAGTCTAACATATAACACTGTTTCAATCACAATTTTGGGGTATAATCCTTTTATGATCTTCGCTAATGTTTCTCAGTCATTAGTGCTTCCAAGGGTACTCACCAAAGCAAAAATCAACCTAGAGATAAGCATAATTCAGACTGACCTCTTCTGCCGCCTTTTCTACCTTGGAACTCTTTTAGCGTTCCTGTCCTGCTACTGTAAATATTTTTCTTTGACACATTTACATCTAGAAGTCAGAAGCAGGGAGATTCATCTACTGTACCACTGCACTGACTGCTACCAACTGTACAAAACTTAACAGAAATTGCCTGTAGTCTTCTGCTCAGTGCAACAGAAATTCAAATTAATATATCTGGGTGACAAATAAGTTAAGACTACATAGAGTTCAAATTTCCAGAAATCTGAAGAAGCCAAATACCCATGCTCCCAGACTTCATTCCAAAGGAAGACATGTCCCAGTTTCTGCATTACACCACCTCACAGACTTTTCATAACTCAGCCTTTACTCTGAACACTAATCCATCACAAACTGGTCCTGAAAGTACTCCATCACAGTACCAATTAGATATAAACCATCATCCTGTCAAGAGTTAAATAAATATCCAACAAAATGGTAACATTAGGAATTCAGTTCTCTAACCTAAGCTTATGTTATAGCAAGGAAAGAAATAACATCAGCATCCCTTGAGGTATTTTAAACATGTGCAGATGTGTCATTCAGAAACATTGTTTAATGATGGACTTGGAAGTGCTGGATTTGTGGTTGGAATCTATGATCTTGAAGGTCTTTTCTAACCTACCTGATTCTCTGATTCCAAGATGTACTTAATTTCCAGCTGATCAATCACAGAACTTTGGTTTGAAAAATACTTCCCTCAAGAACAAGACTGATTTCTCAAACATTTCTTCCCTTAAAAAAATTACTTGCACAACATATGGTTCTGTTTTAAACTCAGATAACTGTTATGGCCTTTGAGATAAGCAGAAATGTCTTAATATTTGTCCCAGTAAAAGCTAGGACAGGATTATATAGAGACATATAAAATCAATTATTTCTTGGACATAAAACTCTCAAGGCAACAGGAAGGCTGGAAATATAAACCAAAAAACACTGTTGCCCAATGCCCTACCAAGCTGTAATTCTTGTTAGTCGGTGCTATTCCAATATTCCACTCATCAGTATTCCTCCTTCTCAAATTTTTATAATTATAGTCATCATCAGAAAGAAGGTTTGAAAAATTCACCAACTACAGGGAAACAGAGAAACATTCTCTGGAGAGCTCAATGCCCACATAACAACCTTGGTGAATTTAGTATTTCATTTAGCAGAAAATTCTAGACATTTTAGCTGTGCAACTGCGTAATGGAAGGCAACTGAAGTGATGCACCATTCCTTTTCCAAGCATGCATTTACCTTGCATACTGCCTACTGCATTCAAAGCCTCAACATAATGATATCTGCAAGGCTCTGCTCAGGATCAACAGATTTCAGTCCAGAGCTATGCTGACAGCAGTGTCTTGATCAAATTCATGTCAATACTAAATTAGTTTAGTTTGGAAGAGCTAAAAGCAGTTGTAAAGGAAGGTAAAATGCTTTAATAGGACATAGTTCCCAGTTTCACTTTTTTCTCCCAAAATAAATAAATGGGAGAAATCAAAGTGAAAGCTAGAGAGAGGGCTATGCTACACAGTAAATACTTGCTTTTGTTTTGGATACTATAGCCTGGGGACAATAAAGATCCTTTCCTTTGAGCAGTGAAACTGGTCAGAACTTCAGATATTTTAAACAAAAACTGTTAAGAGAAACCTCATGAGAATGAAGTGACACAGCATGCTGATGAAAATCAGAAGTCCTTCCTGGCAGTGGTACTAATGGATGGTGATGTGTTTCTTAGCAAGGCAGAAGAAACTTATGAAGCCTTCGTGGCTGAACTTTCAAAAGTCTTCATTAAAGGTCTATGAAAAATGTTGTTCAGAAAGAATTGAATTTGGTTGGTTTTTCTCTAACCAAAGATTATGCTTGTGATTTAAGTTTTTGTAGGGCAAATGCTGACAGTAACACCTAAGTTACAGTATCACAGTTCCAAACGTTTTACTTAGGTCAGACTGATGAGGAATGTCACAATTATAATTTTGACTTTTAATTTCAATTCTGTGATGAGTATAATCAAACCAGCACACTGAGTTTGTTAAAAACATCTTTTCACAGAAATTAAATTTTTAAAGTACATTAAGTATGCAAACAGAAGAACAGCTTAACATAGCCAAGCTCAAGATTTTTGTTACCACTTCCTGCTCCACCATTAGCTAACTCCTTTTCAATTGTGCTTGTAGTTTACCTTTTGACATTAAACTCTTTCGCTTTACTTAATACACATTTAAGACTGGTCAGTACCCCCTTTGTTCATGCAAATACACCTGCTCAAAAATAAAACTTTACCAGTTACGGGTACTGGCATAGTTGTAGCTCTGTTTGAAGAAGCCTTCCTTACTTTTCTACTCATGTAAATATGAAATAGGAAACGCTCCTACAAGTTCATGTAGTACATCTACATTTTTAGACTTTGGACTAATTGTTGTGGCACAGGCATGTGCTGGACAAAACACTTTGCAAAGGCAAATCTGAAATATCTTGATGTTCCAGACACAAGGTTGCTTTTTTAACAGTGAAAGAGATTCCAATTTCTTGTGTTCAATCGCATGTTTAGAGCAAAGGCATCTACTTAGAAACTGCTGAAGCAGGGCCCCTGTCGCTGTCCTCCTCAGGGCAAGGCAGTGTCCAGCTCTGTGCCAAAGGCTGCTTCTCCTGCTGGAGGCCCACGGACACAACCTATGCTCGACTTCATAAAACAAACACAACTCCCTGAGAAAACATGAGACGACTATCTTTGTCAAGTATCTGTGTTTTTGATCTGTCATGTGTTACCTTTATACAGTAAAAACCAACCTCAGTACATTTACACAAATACTTTTCATTAGCAGTTCTGTTTTACAGATGGGTTTATACCCAGGGATGAAATCCTATTCGGGTATGAACTGCAGATAGGCTGAGCAGAAGCAAAGGTCCCTGGAAGGTCTTCCAGGCCTGTGCTGATGTGTCACAAACTCATCACCAGTGCCAGCCCCCGACTCCGCGGCCCGGAGGGGCCGCCCTGCCCCCGACGCCAGGCCTCGTTCGTCCTGGCCGGACGTGGAACATCTCCCAAGCATCCATCCCTATTACCCACAGGCAGCGATTACTCGTGACTCAGAGGATTTGGGGCTGGCTTGTTTGTGCGGCCCCGCGCCAACTCCGGAGTTCCCGGCAACGCACATCTGCGGGAGAGCGAGCCCAGGGCAGCTGGGCCAAATCCCAGAATCCCGGCCGCCTTTTTAAGGACTTCCCATGGGAGATTTCCGTCCACCCCCACGAATAATAAAGAAATAACACATAAAAACCCGAAACAAAACAAACAAAAAACCTCGGAGCGAATTCTGGAGCAGCCGAGCTCGAAGGAGGAGACGGGGCTGGGGGCAGAGAAGGGAAGTACGGGGATAGCAGCCGGCCCCGGCGGCGGTCCTGGGAGCCTCCAGGGACCCCGCCGAAGCCGGCGGGGAGAAAAGGCCGCTTTGTTCCCCCTCCCCCGCGGCCGCCTCCCGGCCCGCGAGCTGGAGGCGGACGGGCGGCGTCACTGCCCGGTACCTACCGCAGCAGGAGACGACGAGGAGCAGGAGTTGCGCTGACCGCCAAGCCGGGGAGCCCTCCGCGCTCCCCCAAGGGGCCATAACACCCGCCCGCGGGGAGGCGGCGCGGAGCCGGAGCTGCCACC
>VWZP01004280.1:1628537-1837557 GCA_013396995.1 Dicaeum eximium
CGGGGCGGAGCGGCGGCCCCCAGACGGCGGGGGCGGGCCCGGGCGGCCGCGCTCGGCGCAGCACCGCCCTGCCGCCTCCTCCGGCTCCTCCGGCTCCTCCTTCGTCACCTCCTCCCTCCCCTCCCACTCCGTCACCGCCTCAGCCGCCGCGTTTTGCCCCGCCCCGTCCCAACGAGGCGGCCGCCGCCGGCCGTGGAGGCTGAGGGCGCATCCGGAGGAGGGAGGGTGGATGTGCCGGCGGCTGAGCAGCCCAGATCCCCGGCCCACACGGGACAGCCCAGTAGGTGTTTGAGTGTCCTGGCTCTCCGCCCTGAGTAAAATTGCCTGAATCCAAAGCCAGGCGGTAAAGCGCAGGGGTACGCTGGCAGCTGGCGGCTGCCGTGCTTCTGACCTCCAAATCTGCATTTCAACAGTGAGACCGAAAAATTATCGTGGGAGCACAAAAAGCGCAACTGCTGTAGATGCAAAATTATGGACCCCATAGAAATTCCTTGTGACGCTTCCTGTTCGATTACGGTTGCCCGTTTTCCTGTTGCATCGTTATCGGTTGTCAAAAGCAAGTGGGATTCACAGCGCAATTTTAGTATTTAGCTTTAATTTTGCAGTGCCTGTTGCAGACCAGGAGAAGTGTTTATTGACCCTGTTCGACTAGAACCATTTGTTTGGAATAACAAAGTATTACCATTCCCAAGAAAAGCAAAACTTATTTTGGTAAGGCTTTACAGCTGCATCTTGAAAGCAGATGTGTTGAGTCAGACCAGAGTTCTTGCTCAACAAATGGTCATTGCTATGAAGAGTGCTCTGTGCTATTTCTTCTCATTCATCTCATTTTTTCATAGAATCATAAAATCATTTTGGTTGGAAAACACCTTTACATTCATTGAGTCCAACTGTAAATATAGCATTTAGAATGGTAGCCAAGTCTACCATGTACCCACATGCCACATCTACATATCCTTTAAATACCTCCAGGAATGGTGAGTCAACTACTTGCCTGTTACCATGCTTGACAGCCCTTTCTGTGAAGAAATGTTTCCTAATATCCAATAATTTTGTCTGTCACAACTTGATGTCACTTCCTTTCATTTATTGTTCTGTGATTTCTCCTGCATTAGTTTCTAAATCCCCTATCTGTTTGGGAAGGAAGAGAAATATATTGGGAGGATGTCTCATCTGAAAGAGAGGAGATGTTTATTTAAGGGTGAATATTGGCATGAATATTTAGCATTAATAATTGCTAATCTGAAAGGAGGAGGGTAAAACAAGCATGAATGCTTTCCAAGTCTGCGAAGTTGTGGTCCAGAAACACACTGAGATGGCATAATTGAGTTTAACACTACTCAGTGGATTGGTCTTCATTACATTTGTCTTCAGTCACAGTTTGAATCTAAGAGTGCTCATCTCTCCAAAGCCATGAGTTTGCACACAAAATTAACATTTCATGGAAGAAGAATACACAACCTATAGTTTTATACAAATAAGTAAAACATTCACAGCAGCTTGGCCAACAATCTTTTAGGTTTCTTTCTGCTCACAAGTCTCACTAACTTCTTCAGTGAAACCTCAGGTGGTCTTTTTTTCATGCACTCTATCCCATTCCTTTTTTATTTTTAGTTATTAACAATGGGGCACTGAAGGAATGCTCAGGAAATCTGGTCTGTAGCTTCTGAGAGAGGCATTACTGCTTTTATGAACAGACACCACACAAAACCTATGAACACACAGGGACTTATAACCCTCACACAGTAATTACAGCTGAAGCTGAGAGATGTGATATGATTCTCTTTCCATGGATTTTAGTTGCATAACAAAGAAGACAACACTAATTATCTTTTAAGATTAAATGCAATTCCAAACAACTCAAATATCTCTGTTGGCAAAACTACTTTCAACCTACTGCACAAACAAGTGGCTACCCTTTACCATGTATCCAGGGTGATTGTTCATGACACAGAGTAGAGCATCAGCCCCTGGCATCATGGGCTTAATTCCAACATCCTTCTTAAAGACGCAGAGTGAAGATTGAGATGCAAAGTCTTGCCTCAGTACTAAATGAACTTGGCAAACTAACAGTGAGATACCAAAGTGATGATCTAAAGAAAAAAAACAAAACTGCAGGAGCAGTTTGCCTGTATATGAGATGAGCTGGATCTTGTAAGTCCAGGGAAGAAAATGTTTTAGTAGTCCAGATAAAACACTCAGGATGTCAAGCAACATCTACTCATATAACACCCTTAGCAGATCCACCAGATCTACGAGCTTCTTTCCTAGCCAAATAAAAAGTCTTATTAATTTTTGACATTTTTGGTACTCCTTTTGGTCTCTGGTGAGAGCTTTCTTAATCTCTTTGATCTTTTGGGAGAATATCTTTACTCCTATGCCTGAAAAGTATGCTGTAAATCACAATAATAACTTTATGTACATGAACTTCTAATCATGACTGCATTTTTGTTTGGATTTTTTTCTGTACTTTTATCTGAAGATGACTAATAGAAGTTTATTATTAGGAATAATATTAAACTGGCACAGATGTTGACAGCATCTTTCTTTTGTATTTGAAGGTAGGTGAAGATAAAACAAAGCACACATACTTGACCTTGAACCAAATCAAGATTTTTGTTACAGGCAGTTATTCTTCTGTCTGATGCTTTAGGTTGGCACATGAAGCTACTGAGGCAGCTTCAGCAAGAATTATCAGGCACCCACTGACAATATCAGCATATTCTTTTTTTCCTCCTGTACTTTTCTTTGCAACATTATTATGTTTTTACTGATCATTTGGGTATAGTCACTTCAGTTGCACTTCTCTTCCTGCTAAATGCACTTCATTTTTGCCATCCTTGCTCTTCTTTTTTTTTCCTTTTCCTCATCAGTTCTCCCAGTTCAGACTATGATGTTAGCAAATGCCACTCACAGATTTAACAGCAGTTTTATGGCCCATTGTAAAACTACTCCACATTTAATTCCTTTCTCTCTATTCCTGCTCTGACTTTGTGTAAAATTGGAGAAAATCTTACAGTGTCTCTCTAATGCCAAGTCCTGGTTGGAACCTCTCAGCACCATTTTAATACACAGTGAGAATGAGGACAATTTAAGATGTTGACTAGATCTCAGCTAATTAAAGTAATAGTATTCTTCCTTTACCAAGGAAATTATTCTTTCCTTTATCTCATTATCTTCTGTCCCATAATTTCCCTTTACATGAAGTCATAAGAAATATTGCTATAATCAGTACCAGTATTTAACTTTTTTGGTATTTTTGGTAAGCCCTCTACCACATCGGAATTTACTTGAATTTACTTCTGGTTTTTTGCAGAAGTTTATCATAAGAGGGACAAAAATGGAGTTTTAAATATTCTTATTAGTTTTTTTTTAAAAATTATTTATAAAAGGTAAAGTATAGCAAATAGGCAGCAGAGGAAGTGAATTTCTCTTCTAGAGTTCTGTTTATTTTGCAGCACAACATATGAACACTGGGACAAAAGTTATTTGTGCCGTCTATTCAGTCATTTATTTTTTCTAACAAACGGTTGCTTGCACAACAGTTGTCTAAAGGGTGCTATTAAACTACATTTTTATACAATGTTAATTTTAACACTAGGCCACAGCTCCCTTGAATCTAGAGTCCCCTACATAGCTTCACTGCAAAATGATGAAAGACAGTAGAAGATGTTGTCAGAAATGTCTGGATCAAGGCCATTGTGCTAAAAATATATAGCATACATCAGAATCTGCTTACAGTGTGCTGGTGTACATTTTCATATTGTTCTTTCATACTGGAGGAAATATATCAAATATGTTAAGTCATCATTTATTTCCCTGGTATTTATTATTAGTATCACTGTGGAGTCTAGAGGTCAGTCAAGAGCAGGGTCCCATTTTGATAAGGACTGTACAAACATAGGACATGCTGTACATTTACCAGTGAAAATAGTCCAAATATAGTTCAGATAACCGCAAATGAAGTGTGCCTGGAGACAGTGACAGTGTAGCTGCATCCTTGTAGCTTGTACCCACCCAAACTAATTTTGTTGGACACATTAGGTTAAGCACTTATACTCCACTTGCTGCTTCCGGGATTCACATTTGTTTCTTCAAACCACTGCAGAGCACTTGGAGTAAGTCCCTGCTCTTTTTCCATGCTTTCTGTACTGAGGACCTATTTGTAGACAGTTTGTAAGCTCTTTGCCTAGAAGCTAAAAAAAAGTAACTGTATCCCCCTCAGGAGAAAAGGATTTGTGTACAAACAAGTTTTAAGAACTGTCTACAAAACTTCTTAATTCAGTTAAAAGTACTTTGTGTCCCTAATGCGATCGTAGTTGGAGTTTTCTTTGCTCGTCCTCCAAATCTGGACTGTTTCTTTTACATGTATCAGATATTATGCTTTAGATATTTTTACAACTGGTTTATGTTCAGCTGACTCTGCAGAATAAATCATGAGTTGTGGTCATAAACTCTGTAGTTGCTGTGACAGTAATAGCACTTCTGTCATATGCTGCATGAATTGCAATTGCCTAATTTTGTAGTTTTAAACAGTTCTGGAAATGTTGCCCAAGCTTATTCATTTACTGAAGTACATTGCTGCTCCTGAAAGGACAATCAAACAGAAGTAACATCAATTTGGAATAAGCCATGTGACAAAGTGTGACCCAATTCAGCCTAATTCAGCAATTACACTGCATAACTTATTACTTAGATAAGTACAAAGTAGTAATACCACTGGTATTAAAACTGCTTTTGTTCATTCCTTACTGTTAAGTAAAGCAGCTTAACTCCTACTGTGGCAATGTGGACCTAGATAACAGGCAAAGATCAACAAGTGTGGTGATATCTTCATTCTTCTTCCTGCTTTCTCAATAACAGCCCCAGAAGTGGTTTAAGAACCATTATATTAGCATTATTTCACTACAAAATTTCCAGTGCATTAGATAAACAACAGTGGTTATCTCAAGTCATTGAATAGTATCAGAAGATAGGAGATAATCAGAGTCTATAGTTAGATTGCATCCCAGAAGAAGATTTAGTCTTTCACTCCAGTTGTTAGAGACCTAAGACTACTCTTTGCAGCCATTCTCATACGTTTGGATTTATCTTCTCAGGATTAAGGAAACCAGATCTGCTTGTTGATACCTGGACAAACTTCTGTCACCGAAATCTGTTTGATTTTTACACATTACTGTATAAAACATAATAAGCCTGTAAAGAAAGCCTGAGCCTAAAGTCTAGTAAAAGCAATGTATTTATAGCTGAAGATATTTGTATAAAGATTTCAAATACCTTTTAACAATCATCCAATCACAGAAAGAGCACAACTGTTTAGCTGATTCATGGATAAAATTAAGAACTAAACTATTATTCTAATTTTAGAACAAACCCAAAGACCAAAGGGAAGAAAAAGGTAAAAATCCTGAATATGAAAAAAAAAAAAGGAAAGAAAGAAAAAGCCAAGACAAAAGACTTCATGATTGCAACGAAAACCAAAAAATCTCTTCAATACTAACAGAACATTTCATGAGCAGTTTTCAAAACCTAAGAGGCTAATTAGTTAGTGTGGAAAGGACTATTAAAAAGCCCACACTTTTTTTTTTGGTGGATTTTTTAATTTTCTAAATTAAATTTATTTTTTCTTACATACACTTTTTGAAGCAATTATCTTTTTAAGCTCCATACTGACACTGGTAATATTCTTGATTTTTAATTAGGTTAAATTAGAACCTCCTTTATCTGGCCTGCACATGCACATTATGTCTCCACTGGTCATTAAAGCAGAAACACCACAAAGTCTGAAGTAGTGAACTACTTCTAAAGTACAGCAATTTAAAGTTTACTGAATTTATTAAGTTTGAAGAAGCACAATAAACTGTAGTTATAGCAGTAATCATGTACTGCATGTTGATAAATCTGGAAGAAAAGGCAACAAGCATAATATGTTAATATTTTGCCCAAATAGATTTTTTAATATTGTTGAGTGCAGCTGGTATTTACTCAGGGTTCCAGACCATCTGTTTCTACTGTGCACCCATAACCTCCAAGTGGAAGACTTTGAGTCAGAGGGAAGGATCCCAGACAGGAGTCCTCAGCAAATGAAAGCTGTGAACCTGTTAGAGCGAGTCCAGAGATGACCATGAGGATGATCCGAAGGCTGGAGCACCTCTCCTATGAAGACAGGCTGACAGAACTAAGGGTGTTCAGCCTGGAAAAGAGAAGGGTCCAGGGAGACCTTAGAGCAACTTTTCAGTAGCTAAAAGGGGTTTTAAAAAAGAGGGAGAGGGCCTTTTTACATAGGTAATAGGTGATAGGACAAGGAATAATTTATTTAAACTGAAAGAAGGCAGGTTTAGATTAGGTATTAGAAAGAAATTCTTTACTGTGAGGAGGGTGAGGTACTGGAACTGTTGCTCAGAGAAGTTACAGTTGTCCCATTCCTGGAAATGTTCAAGGCCAGATTGGATGGTGCTTTGAGCAACCTGGTAGAAGGTGTCCTTGCCCATGGCAGGGGGCTTTGAACTTGATGATTTTTCAGATCCTTTCTACCCCTACCCGATTCTGTGATGATTCAGGGACTTAATCCAGTCTCCTTCCTTAGCGGATGCCAGAACTGGTGTTTAGAATTCTCCAGGACCAAGAATGAAGTGGTTTGTTTTTCTTACATGGTGGGAGTTGAAATGATGCTGTTTAAAATTCTTATCAAATTTTCTTTGGCTTTGCCATATCCAATGCCCTTTCATTGATGTGATTTGCATTTTGGAGAACACCATGGGGTCTAAGCTTGTGGAGGTGGTGATGAGAACTCTGTAGGCTAACTGCTAACTTCAAAGGGAGGAACCCATAGAGGAGCCAGATATTCAAAGTGGGATTATATTACTTCAGTCTTACTCACCCTTTCCATAGTTCCAACGAGTGGAAACTATCCTTCAAAGTCATAATTTGGGTCTTAAGGCACGACTTAACTGGATTTGGCAAGAGGAGCTACAGTCTTAAATCCAAAAGCAATGGTATCTCTTAGGTTCATGAGAACTGTGAGTCAGATAATCTAACTATAGTAAAACCTTAAGATAAGCAACAGGATAGCAAGGGTTAGATTAGAGAGTCTTCTAAGAGCTTTTCTCAAGCTGTTAAATACAGATGGAGCAACTGACAGCTACTGGCTTGAGCAAAGTATTCCAAGGAGTACCACACTTTTCTGCCTAAACTTCTGAACATGACAGTTATTCTGTCAAAGCTCCAAATTTATAGCAGACACATACACACCTCTGTGTGTGTGTGTGCATATGTATTACATTAAAATACAGTTACACCTTCCATTCTTACTTAGGTACTTTAATCTTAATAGTACCTATTTTAAAAAATCCTAGGAACCATTCTAGTTCTCACCTTACCTTGCTCCAAATTACATGGTTATTAAAAAAATTGTAAAGCTCTCAAAAAGACTTTGCATATGACTTGACTCATAAAACTTGGCAATGCAGTAAAGCTAAGACATAAACTATGTGCTAGTATGTTAAGAGTGCCAGGGATTTGCAAAGCTCCGGATGTCCCCAAGATGAACAGAAACTTTTTAGTTCTGAAGTGTGTACAAAATATGCATGTAAATTAGAACTCAAAGCAAATTTAAGTTTGTAGTTTGTTTCCATTTACAAAGGTATTTTATAGACCATTCTAGTCTACTCTGACAGAACCACCTTTATTTGAAACCCCATACACAAACTTTTCCTTATTTGTAAAAGCAAACCTGTATTAAACTGCTCAAAAGACAGAGCAAGTGCATTTCAAGACTGTGCATACACCTGAAGATGTACCTTAGTATATTCAAGTAATATAAATGAAAATAAAATATCCTAAATCTAATAATTCAGTCTTTTAATTGGACCTTGTGGTAGGGTGATATCCTGTAGTGAAGAAACATGTATTACATTTTGTTTTACCATTTCCCCATTTTTTAACTAAAATACAAGAAAATGTGAAAGGAAGATTAAAATTATGACATTCACATTCTGTCACCTATTCTTCAGAGAACATATCAACAGTACATTTTATATCTAGTCATTAGAGCTACAGGAATAAATTAAAGCCTGAGTGTGTAAATCTCATTTGCATCTTTCAATGCATCTCCCCTGAGTGGCAGTGGGAGATTCACAGCAGAAGAGATGTCCTAATATTCCCTGTTTCCCTGTAGCTACAGATATCAGTGGGTTACAATTAGAATGATTATTTGGAGGAGCATTTCAATATACCAAGGACTAGACTCACTTGTTTTACATTGTAGTTCTTCACTGTGCCATGCAATCTGGCACTTCATTTTTCCCTTTTAAGCTTTAGTCCTGCTATGTTATGCTGCTCATTAATTGACATGATTTTTTAATATATTTCTGTTAGAGTTGTAGAAGCTTTTGACACACTCCAAGTGAGCAGTACCACAACAGCACTGAAATATTTTCATGGCAATATTCAGAGACTTTTGAGTTAGAGACTGTATCATGAACTGTAGGAATTAGCATTGTTCCTCAAAGTGAATGAAACTCCAATAATATTAGATTTGCCTGAAATCACTCTTGCATCGAGCTTCAGATTTTCTGTTTGTGAAAAATTCAAGCATTTGATGAAGTTTCACTTGTATGCAAACAGACATTTGGCTTTTTTTCCCCTCTGGAAAAAAGTGATAGTGGCTAATAGACAAAGGCTTTTGTTTGTTTGCTACAGAACAGCTGCTCCTAATCTACCTTGGACTCACACTGGTATTGCTATACCAAGGAGGATGTAAGCAGACAAACAAGAGGACAACGAGATGCTGAAGGGCAGATTTTCAACACCAGAAAACCCAGTAGTAGTGGATTCAGATGCAATTTGATGCAATATCAATGTGGTTTATTGCAGTCATTTATTACATTGTCCTTCAGCTCCAAATGTGCAGAATAGTTTACTACTGAGCCTGCATAATTGCATTGCAGGAGATATCTGGGACTCCTGGAAATGCTGGCAGCGGGGATAGTTTTCATGAGAACTAGCATGTGAGGCTCTTTAAAATTCAGAAAGACATTTTGTTATTTTTCACAGTTACTTGTTTATTCATGACTGTCCAGGTCCAAAGGGTAAAGACACAGGCTCTGTCAGCACTAAACCCTGTATCTCTGTCCCTGATGACTGGCCTGTGTCACAGAAAGCCAGCCAGCTGACACTGCTGCACCCATCTCTCATTTTGTCCCCCCTGTGTGCCCTCCTCACCCTCTTATTCATCACAGATCTAGAGCTGGAAGGATAAAAATTGAGGGGAAGCCAGTATTTCCTCACACTTAATCTATGTGTCCAGAGACAGTATACACTCTGGCCATGCTGTTAATCTCTGAGTGCCCTGAACAGATACAGCTTTCTAGAGAAGCTTCTGTAGACACCAAGCAGAAGATAAAACTCCCTTGGTTGCTTCCTTGAAAGACTTCAACTTCCTAGCCTGAATGTGGACATAAAGTGCAGGAACAAATCCTGGCAATTTCTTCCTGTAGGAGGAGATAAAATCTGGTGAGAAGAGGGACAGAACTATAAAACTTAATTCCAGTAATCTGAGGCATCAAGAAACCTATCAAGACAACCTCCCATTCAGCTTCTGTTGGGCTGTTTGTGGGGAACATTCTGGCTTTTCCTGACCAGGCTCAGTACAGACATGGTGCTTGTTGCTCTAAGTAAGGATTGAAGTGTTTTTGACAAAGGAAAGGTCACTGAATGTTCCACATATTGCTGCAAATTTTCTGTAGACTCTTAGTTACTCATTTCTTGCTCTTCTAACTCGTGGTGCAGAGAAGTGGAACTTTACTATTTCAGTTTGCTGAATCCTTCAGCTGCCCATTAAACAGATCTAGACTAAAGTATCACTTTCAGTACAAACAGTTCTGCATAGGATAATCCAGCCTACCTGTAAGGTCTGCTTAGCTCTGTGACAACTTGTGACATTTAGGCTTTGCCAGAAAAGAAAAAAAGGAAAGCCAAGAGTAATAGAAGATTTGAGTGCTGCTGACAAGACATCCATGGAAGCTGGCACAAACTGGCACTAAATCAAGAGATAACTTTTTGTCTTTGCTCCAGTTATCCTCCCTGACCTTGTAAAAAACAAGATTTTTCCGAGTCTGAGTTTCCAAGGTAAAAAATAAGGTAATACTCTTTTACCCACCGTTTTCTTTAAACTGGGAAGATTTTGATGGTGGATGTCTCACTGCAAAAATGTACAATGCCCATCGTTCAAGGATTCTGTTTTTAGGCATGCTACAGTGTGTTTAGGAAACCGAATTGAAAAACTGTCTTTGTAAAATATAATTCGTGACATGTATGTCTGGAAATCCTGTAGCCTCTTAGTATAACTTATTAGTAAAAAGCCTATTCATCTGCCTTTTAAAAAAACAAGGAGCACAAAAGCAAAAGACAGATCCATGAAATAGAAATTCACAAAGAGTAGAGATGCAAAGGTAAAGCCTCTGATACATTTTACTGCAGCCATTAAGGTTCATTTATTGGGAAGTTCTTCCTATGTATAGATATGCACCAAACACCTGGAAATCTCTTGAGTGAAATTTATAGTTGCAAATTGCTTGCAAATTAGATTTCACTGGAATATCAAGTGGCCCTCCCTTCTTATTTTAATTCCTCTAAGAAATGCCCTAGCCCACATAAGGAATATACAATAATTTTTGATATATGTCTATATATACATGCATAATTCATATGTAGCATGAAAAAGTACTTTAAACTGCAGCTCATTCAAAAGTGAATACATTTTTAGCAATGGATGCACAAACAGCTTTTATTCTGTATTTGTACTTGCTCATTGTATAGGACTCTTCAAATATTAAAGTAGTGTTTATTCTCCTACTGTTCTTCTTAGGTGGCTAGCAGGTAATATTCCCATCATCAAATGGTTTGTTTTTTAAACCTGTTGCTAATCTGTTCAACAGACTGCTCAAAAGCTGCATGTCTGGAGTAGAAACCCCTTGACTAATAATTATAATTAAGTAATGAAGATTATGCCACTATATCTGGTGATTTGGCAGGTAAGGGAATACATGAAGAAACAGAATATATAAGGATGAGCCAGCCTAGAAGATATGCATCCTGTAGTCTTCAGGGTATTCACTAATAAAATTACTGTATGACTTGTAATTATATTTTGTAAGTTAAAGGAGAGCCAGAATTATATCTAAGGGACTGGAAATGAAAAGATAGACTGATTAATTTTTTTGGTTATATATAAAGAAATAGTCATAATTACAATTTGCTAAACATACCTTGAACTATCATAGATTTAATTAAGATCATAAATAAGAACATCTATAGGTATCTACACCAGTGAGGACTAATAACAATTCAAAGGATGCAGATGTGAAGGCATATGGCACCTTAGTGTTTCAGGTCAGAATTTCATTAGATAATTCGATGCAACTATAAAACCTGATGGGACTTGAGGAGTTACGGAAAGAGGAGAAATTCCATAGTCAACAGCAATATGAATTTGAGATCACAGATTCATGGGATATTGTGAGTTGGAAGGCACCCACAAGGATCAAGTCCAACTCAAGTAAATGGCTTATATAGGGATTGAACCTACAACCTTGCAGTTGTTAGCACCATAATCTAACAAGCTGAGCCTAGTTAAATACAGAGAAAGCCTTCATTGAAAAAGAAAGAAAAAAAGAAAAAGAAAAAGAAAAAGAAAAAGAAAAAGAAAAAGAAAAAGAAAAAGAAAAAGAAAAAGAAAAAGAAATTTTATTCCAAATTTAACAGAAATTTTCAAGAAAACTTTCCAGTTAGCTTGAAAAAGCATGGGTGGAATTCTACATGAATTTGAAGTCAACAACATAAGACCCATGAACTCCTGTGGGAAGCAGACAACATTTTGTACTATTTTATTCAACATAAAGTTTTTACACTGCATTTATGGCTGTAGTCTCTGAGTATTTTGCCGGGCATTAGGCTGATGACTGCATCTATTTGCCACTCAGCTGCTCCCTTGGTGGGAAGTGAAGGTGTGCTGGGTGTGTGCTTCTCTCCAGAGGTGAAATGCACAGACCCTGCTGGGTTACTGCAGTGCAAGTATGAGAAAACTGCCCTGGATGTGGATGCAGGAGGTGAAGTATATCTGGAATCAGACCTGGAATCTCTGTGGCTACCACACGGGTTTGGGCACTGAAAGGAGTTCTGTAATGATGCCAACGTAGAGAGGCTGCCAGGATGAAGGTCTAAGCCCATGTCCATACACATCCTCACCAGCCTGGCTGTTATGGCTCTTATACCAAGGTCTGAGCAGTGCCAGCAATGAGGAGCTGCAGGGGTAAGGGAATTTGCAATGACATTTCACTTTCACGGCATTATACTGCCAGTCTTTCATCTGCTGAGTTATCTGACCTATATTTCATCCTGTCCAAAGTAGCTTAATTTCTAAGAACCTTCCTCTTTGTACATTTTTAATTCAGAAGAGTAGCTTGTACTGATTATCGTGCAGAACCTCTGAGTTTTACCAGAGGTGGAATACTATCTACATTTATTTAGCTTGCTCAGCAAACAGTCCTTTAAGAGTAATTACTGACAAATTAAAGAAGTTAAGTTAACTGCTGCAGGGATACAAAGGGATCACACAGAATGTCTTAATCAGAAATATACTGTTTGAAACAAAACATCATCAAAGACTGGTAAATTGAAAAATGTAAAATAGGTTAGGTAACCCATTTACCATTTGATCTGCTGTCATAATCCTTAAGAGAAAAAACCCTAACAAAACAACAAATCCAAAATGCTGCTGTAGCTGGTCACTGGTGGAATACTGAAGATAGAATTTCAGTAATCAGATGATACAAAGTTATGGAAATAAAAAAATAAAATAAAATGCCCATTTCTTAATTTGAGTCTAATGGTATCCAAATGACAGTGTCTGAAATCACATCTTTCTAATTAATATTGAGCTTAAATAGTATACCTAGAGATTATGTTGCTAACTCTATGGAACACCTAAATAACAGATCAGTCATCTGCTATTTTATTTGAAGAGTACTGATTATACATCTGATGTAGCATTTCCTCAAATACTGTTCTTCCTTGATCTGAAAACAAAGAAAACAGATGTGATTTTTTTTCCAGTGTAACAGGCAACATTTTATAAAAGAATTCAAGGCTGAACAGTCAACAAAGTCTCATTACAAATGCAAGAAAATTAAACACCATCATATTTTGTTCTTACATTTATGAAAACATTGAGGACATGTGTCATGCACTCCCTGCAGGAAGAAACAAGTTCAGCAATATGTAAACAACAACAGTGTCCTCACCTGTGGGAGAGCTAGGGAAAGTCACACCATGAAAATTTTCAATGTAAAGGAGCTATTGGGGTTGTCTCCTTCCCTCCAGTCATACACTTTATTTTAAAAGTCAACATTTTTAAATCTAGCAGCTACAGTTAAATCTTAGTTACTATATTAGAATTATAAATAACTTCAGTATCAAAGCTATAACTCAGTCTTTGGACTACTGCTAAATATTGATATTTTGTGAATAAGTTGGGTAAGTCTGGGTTTTTTTGGATAGCTCTTCAAATTACAAAAATTCCTCTTCATTATAAAGGCACATAATGGCAACAGTCTCAGAATTCAAACCGTGTCAAAGTAACACCACAGTTAGGATTTTAACTTAAAATCCTGAACTTCCTTCTATAAATAGTAAAAATGTTACATGCAACCCTTAAAAATAACAAAACAATTTCTTTTATAACTATAGGTTATCAATACTATTACCAAGCAAGATATTTACTTAAAGTCTCTTGTTGAAGTTTTTCCACGTACTGACCAGCAGAATTTTCTTTGCTTCCCTAGGAAATTTCACATTCACCCTTGCTTTAAACTCTTCAATATTTTCTCTTAAATGATCCAATAGTGTTTTTTAAAAATCTGGATCTGTAATACTTTTGCATAAAATTAAATAGCCCCCACTGGTATATTTTGAATGCTGGGGAACTCAGAACTGTTAGCAGTGATGGTCCATCCCAAAACTTCATCTGTGACACTGGGACATGCACATTCCTTCCCAAACATGGTATTCATATTCCTTTCTAAATTCACATGTCAAAAGGATCTCCCTATTCATTTTGAAGGGATGCCTTGTGTAATGTGAGCATGAACATAAATGAAGAAATTCCATAAGCACATCAACTGGAACAGGCAGTATCATACTTTTCTTACAGTTTCTGCAGGTGCTAGCCATAATATGCCCAAAATGAAACAAATATTCACAGGGCCAGATGGCAGGATGGTAGGGCCAGAGCACAGCTAAGCCTAATGGACCAGCAGATGGACTGACAGCAGACATGTGCATCTTTTATCCAAGGCCAGAGGGAAGAAGGGCAGGAGGGCAGAGCCATCACCCCAAGGACCCATGTCTGCAGTTGTGTGGGGAAGGAGAATGCTGAGCTCCCAGGGTGAAAACCACTAGGAAGGACAGCTTGGAAGATGTAAGGAAGTGAACTGGACATTTGGTCTTAGTAAGTCCACAAAAGCAGGACACTGTGTAGATTCCTTTGTAATTAAACTGAATTTATCTAAAGAAAGACCTTATTGCAAAAATCAATTTCCCTTACCTGCAGACCAATTGAGCACAGCTCCGAATACTACCTAAACACTTGAGTCAAAAAGCAACAAGATAAAGCTTTGAGCATAGTAGAAAAGTTACGAAAAGAATATTTTCAAGCCTATTCTGGGACATTACACAGCTTATTTCTTCTTCAGCCTTATTCCCAATGCTCTCTGTCACTGTTCTCAGAGGTTCTTTCTTACTACCAGTATTGAAAAGCATAAAGACTAGAAATAGTCTGCCTTTCTACAGTAGATTTCTTTCATGCCTCTTCAGGTTTCAAAGCAAAGTCCAAATACAGGTGATGCAGGAAAATCACCTTTACCAAACAGGAAATTGGTGGCAAATAAATAGGTGGAGGCATAGAAAGAAAGCTTATCTCTTACTGAATTTTATTTATCTTTGCTTCAGTGTGGAAAGCATATACCAGTCCTCACTGTTTTTAAAGGAGAGGTATTCAAAAGCCTGTGTTGGCCCAAAAGGGTGAAGAATCAGGAGACACTCCAGCTAAGACTGGACTCATTATCAACTTGCTTCCTCCAGCTCACAACCCCCAAAGTTGTCCCTCTGTATCTAATGTCATTATGCAAAAGCAAAAGCCTTTCTTCTCTGACACCCCAATACACTATTAGGCTGGGGAACTTAGAAGATGCTATGTACATAAATGTACATATGCCTTTTTGATAAAGTCTTGAAGAAATATTATTATTAAATAAGCCTATGTGTCCTTGTGCTTTATGGCAAAATTGAGCAGACTATCATATAACAGTCAAAGGAGTGCAATAGCACACATAGGAATTTAATAGGAAGAAAAGATCTCCCACATACAGATGTGAACACTAAGCAACTTCACCAAGTGCAGTGAAATTAATCTCTGTAATATAAATACAGAGAATTTAAAAATTAAATAAATAATTTTGTAATTAAAATCTGTAATTTAGGCAGTTTATGCCTTTTAGTGTTGAAATCTATGGATATGTCTACAATATTGTGACAATTGTATAAAACTTCATTTGTAATTGAGTACTGTTCATTTAAATACATGAAAATACATTTCATTAATGAATGGCTTCCTCTTATTCAGAGTCACATATTTTGAGTTTGGGGCCATAGGTAAATAACAGAAACTAAATGAAAGTAACAAAAATACACAAACTAAATGAAAGTAACATTTGCACTGTGAATGATTTTCTTTTCCCTCTTGCTGGAAGCATTTCTTCCCTCCCTGCTAGTAACCATAAATCTTTCTCTGTACTGCTCTGTTAACTTTAATAAGAAGTACAGCACAGTAGCCAGTGCTGGCTTTCACTTACTGTAGCTGAATGTTAAGCAGCATTGCAAAATGTTAAGTTACAGGATAACCAAATAGTTTTCTGAAGTCTTTGTATTGGGTTTCCATGGCAATATTTTGGAAGTGGGAAGGCTATTGGGTTGGCTTCTGTGAGAAGCTGCTAGAAGCTTCCTCTATGTCCAATGGAGCCAATGCCAAGCAGCTCCAAGATGGACCTGCAACTGGCCAAGGCTGAGCTCATCTGTGACAGTGGCAGCATCTCTGGTGTAATGGATTTAAGAAGGGGAGAAGACCTGTACAGCCATGGATGGAGCCTGAAGGAGAGTGTGACTCTGTGAGACATTTATGCTGGAACAGCCTTCTGACAGGAGTTGTGTCCACAGGGAGAGCCTACACTGGAGCAGCTTGTTCCCGAAGAATGCTCCATGGAAGGGACCCACACTGGAGGCTGTGGGAAGGACCCACTTTGGAGAAGTTCATAGAGGACTGTCTGCCATGGGAGTGACACCACACTGGTACAGAGAAAGTGAAAAGTCCTTTCCTTCCCTAAAGAAGAAACACCAGCAGACACAATGTGTGGTGAGCTGACCGCAGCCTCCATTTCCTGGGGGAGATTGAGAATTAACAATACTTCTCACCTCCCTCTAGACACTCCAGTAGGAAAATACTAATTTGCTAATAACCTCATCACAGCTGCCTTGTTTTCCATTTTCTCTGTTTTAGACAGGAACATATACACTGACACGATGCGTGGTTGATGGAAAAGTATTTGGGATTTCTTTTAGTAAAGATTCTGCTCACAAAACTTCATCCAAGAGAGGGAGAAAACTTGCATTCTTTAGGGCATGAAAGCCATATAACAGAATTGCATAGCTTTTTCATATGATCTTTTTAGTAATGTTCCAGTGCTTTGTGGCTAAGCTCCTAATCACAGATATCTATAGCCTGACTTCTGAAAAACAAAATATTACTTTAGTTCTTTTAAAACACTGTCAGCAGCAATGTGTGATGAGAGGATATGTTTATACTGTTGGACTGAATTTCTCACAGGAGTTCTAATCCACAATCATCCATACAGCCTATGTGTTAAACTGTCTGCAAGGAAAGGTTTGGAGGCATGCAGATGGTTTCAAAGCTACTGCAAGTCACAGCTGACAAGATTCCAGTTGGGATTCCAGTTTGCCCAGGTATTCTGCCCCCTCCTTGCTCAGTGCCACTAAGCACAAGGCACCCTACTTGTGCCCAATGCTGTGGCATCCAGTGCTGTAGTGAGCAGCTCTCACCTACTCACTTCTCCTGTAACAGGAAATGTGGTAACAGAAAATGTGGTAAGCAGCAAATGTGGTGAGGATGAGCATTGTTTTCCCACGAGTAATGGTTTGGTTGCATGAATCTGTCCCAAGTCTGGTATATACAGATCAGGAAACCATTTCACTTAGAAATAAAACCCCAGAGTGGAACATCCTTGTTCCCCTGAAACAAGTCTTCAGTCTTGAGTAGCTCACCAGATTTACCCTTGCTACTAAGCTGGTCCTCATCCTTTACAAAATGTCTATGACCAAATCAGATCATCCATCCTGTCTATATAAGTTTCCAAGACACAGAAGTTTCTTCCCAAGCCCAGTCTGTAGCCATGGCAGTGACACTTTTCCTCTAGTTCAGGGTAAGTCAAAGCTAAGCTGCCTGACCTGGCCAACATTATGGCATTACTCTGCAAGCGAGCTGGTGCAGGTATGCTTGTATGCTTGCTGTTGCTACAGTGAGCAAGGCTGAAGGGCAGACAAAGCCATCTTTAGAGAGAAGACATGCTCTGCACACACTTGCTTATGGAGGGTATACTGACAGCCAGCGGCCAGAGCTGAGTACCTGGGATTAGGAAGACTCTCCAAAGGACTACCCCCTCTCCCAGTCTCCTTCACATATGCATTTTTGCTGTTCTCCCTTCATCCACCCAGCAGTAAAGCAAGCACTGTGAAGTGGTTCTACACTCTACTAGTCACACTTGCAGCTCCTCAGACCTCTACTGCAAATCTAGTCCTCATCTATCAGCCATGTAAATAGGCAAATTTCAAGCCTTGTTAGTTGCAGGCTGTGGTTAACAGCCTGCAGTAGTTATAACACTCCAGACTAGATCACATTTTTGTCCAGTGTGGGTAAATGTGGCATTAAGCAGGGGTACTATCAGAACACACCACCACTTCACTAATCACAAATGCCCATTTTGCTTTCCAAGGACTCATGAAGGCACCATGAGTTCTCGAACCACATTTCCAGATGTAGGTCAAACATTAAGACAGACAGACAGACAGACAGACAGTAGGGTAGTACCATTAGTATGGTGCTATCAGGAAGACAGCTGTGTCTGCCAGGAAACCAGGTGTTGCAACCTGGGGCCAGAGATCTTTTCCAGGCAATTATCCTGGATAAGGGCCTGCAGAGAAGTGAGCCCAGCCTCAACAAAGCAATTTGAGTTGTGACCTGGCAGGACCTTAACTTCTAATATAGAGTTTGTCCTCTTTTTTCCAACATATTAGAAGGTGGAGGAGAGTGAAGATTTTTTCCTGGGAGACTTTGTGGCTGTAAATACATGCTCAAAATGATGAAGAAATGGAAAATGTAGCACAAAAAATATGAAAATCAGCACTAAGTTTTTGTGCCTGATTTTTGCCCATTCCTGTTAAACTGCCCATAATCAGAGAAGATGTGTTACAGCATGCCTGCAGGTTCTGTAGCACCCAGCTGCCACAGCCATGCAGCAGTCTCTGTCAGGGAGAGCATGCAAACCCATAGGATGGGAAGGAACAGAGCATTTGGACCTGTAAAGATCTGAAAGAGTAACAGGACACACTAAGCATATGTTCTGGAAAACACAGACCTGATTTCCAGAGGAAATATTTAAAGATATTTCCAGGCCAAGATGGACAGAGAGGGATAATGAGATTTTTGCCTTTGGAGTACAGGTACCTCAAAAAGAAAATTAAATAGCAGTGGATAGGGCTTTTCCCTGAAGAGGGACAAATGCATCTTGTCTGTGATGTAAAAGACAGAGGTTTTTCTGTTGCTGCTCTATAGCAGAGTTGCCATAGAGCAACACAACTGTTTTGCTGAATTGAAAATATCTGCTCTTTGGTTTTGCATGGGAGTCAGCTCCTGGCAGAAGGAGAGGATGCTTTCCTCTTCTTGAGGTTTTGTGCATATTGTGGGCTGTGTTAGACGTGGCAGGGCAAGTGATCTCACTAGTGCATTTTGATTTCCCTATTTTAAAACTGCAAAGAACAGATGAGTCCACCCTTGATTGGGAGTTTTAGCCAAATATTTCTTAAACTGTGTTTTCACACAATACCTTAAAGTACCATAAAATACCTTAGGACTAATCCAAAATCAAATCACTTCAGTGCCTGTCTACTCATTGGGCTAAGTGGCCGATAAAGTTGTGGCAATAGCTAAAGAAAAAGATACAGGTGCTGAGATTTATATGCAGAGGGGAAAACATTCTTTATGACTCTAATGGTATGCATTTGGTTTGCTGTTTGTGCACTCAGAAACAAACCAACTAAAAAAGCAAATACATAATGGTGGTTGTTCCTGATGTAGAGGTATGGGCGATCAAGTACATGGTCATAGCAGTGGCTGGCTATGCCTCACTACCCAGTGGACTTCCACCCAGGGATGGCTTTCCAGAGCTGCTGACTGCATAGAGAAGGCATAAGCAGGTTATCAGGTGGCATAACATGCATTTATTCCATTTGATATTGAGGAAAAGGTAAGTATTGGTGAGTTGGGAGCAGGTGTCATGTGGTCTTCCAGTCACAGGTCTTATGGGACTTGCTATCAGCTGTGGGAGCACTAGGCAGCATGGTCATGCAGATGCCTAACAGTCCAGTGAAGGCTGAAATTATATATTGATCATATTTCACATGTTACATTTTAATCTCATTATTACATTTAAAATGCCTACTTTACATATCTTAGACTGCTAGATCATTGAAGCCGAACAATAACTTTTAAGCAACAACAGAATAACTTTAGAATGCAATAAGAAACAGATGAAATTACAGCAGGGCTTCTGCTGTGACTATAATTCAATTTCTCACTGAGCACGATCAGGTCTTCCTCTCTTGGTGAAGCGTGTCATAGACAGGACCCACCTTTTGCTCTGTGAACAGATGAAGGGCTGGTGGGGCAAATTGATGGTTGCTTTGGTTCACCAAAAATACTCGGATTCAGAAATCTTCTAATTACATAAACGGTGAATTGGAGCACTGGCAGTCCTTCTTCCAGTGTTAGAGAGGTGTCAGTGTCACCACCTCTTGCTAATTCCCTGCATTATACAGTAAATGTAGATGAAGGCAGCAAAGCATTTCCTTTACCTCAAGCTATGAAATAATTGGAAGTACAACAATTTAAATCCCTTGGTGCTGGAGGGAGGGGTGAAGGCAGTGGAAGGGCTAAAGGGGGGCAAGAGGTGGATAAGAGGTGGCAGTCTCTTCTCAGTCTCAAAATTCATTCAGTTGTAAATCAGATGACCTTTGTGCTACTTTTCAATTTACTTTTCATGGAAAGATTCAGAAAACCCAGTAGCCTAATGCAAAAGCTTAGCAAGCCAGGCTGCAAGTCAAGGCTTGCTTATTATGACCTTTACTCATGAAGACTGTCTTCACTTTCTGAAATGGTTTTCTTTTACCAGTTGTCAGAGGCTGAAATGTTATGGTTCATGGCATAAACATTGTTATGAAGGACCTTTTGCCCATGATGACAAAACTGTATAAAGAAGGTGTGATCACTGAAGCCTCCCTTCCCTGAAGATGCCTCCTAAGGGGAACTTTGGACTGTGAGTTAAGCCACCTAAGGCAACTTGAGATAAGATAGAGGTGACATTATTGTTCAGTCATCTCAGGTCCAGGAAAAAGGAAACAAGGCTTAGGGAGAAGAATGCATCCACAAGAAAGCCAAACCCAGCAGCGGTCCCAAAAATCATCCCTGTCTGTGTTCCATGGGGTGGGGGAAGCCATAGCCCTCAGGCTCTCTGTTGAGGGCAGGTTTGCACAGACTTCCCTCCCCTGCTCCCTGCCCCCACCCCAACCAAGGTGGGGGAGGAGAGTTTTGGGTGTGTGGCATGACCTCAGGTCAGAGACAGTGAACACCCATCCTCCCTTACATGAACAGGCTCAGTTGTAAACCCCCCACAGTGGGAAGGCCATATCCATGGGACATTAATGTGAGGAGCAGCTGAGGGGGTGTCCTAACCCATCAAAGACCCCCCCAAAGTGCTCCCCAGACTTATTCCTGAGGCCTGGCACCAGAGCACTGCACGTGGTGCAAAGTGATTCAACAGATCCAAAGTCTGTTACAAGAGACTGTCAAAACTGCCTGCCCCGCTCCAGGGTGGTACCTGGGCATTCCCACCAGGCTTAAATGTATATCAATCCATCAGACTCCATGTTTTTGAGGGGGACCCTCACCACCAAGAAGANCTAACCCATCAAAGACCCCCCCAAAGTGCTCCCCAGACTTATTCCTGCGGCCTGGCACCAGAGCACTGCACGTGGTGCAAAGTGATTCAACAGATCCAAAGTCTGTTACAAGAGACTGTCAAAACTGCCTGCCCCGCTCCAGGGTGGTACCTGGGCATTCCCACCAGGCTTAAATGTATATCAATCCATCAGACTCCATGTTTTTGAGGGGGACCCTCACCACCAAGAAGACTGGATGGAGAGGAGCAATGGGACATTGTTGGGATACAGGGAGTGGTGGTATTTTCCACTTAATCTTTCTCTTTCACTTTCTGTCCCCTCACCTCTTTTCTTCCTCTTTCTTTCTCTCTCTTTCTCTTCCATTTACTTTTAAATAAAATCCATACTATTGACTTTGGCATATGGTCTTGTTTGCACCTCAGTTTGGGCAGAGACATTTCTAATAATTTAAAGAACTGCAGCATAATACCCATATAGTATATATTTTCCAACCAGTGGAGAAAATGCAAAACTTGTCACAAAAAGCATAAAAAAATTAATGAACAGTAATTGAAAGGATGCAGTTTACAATAGACTGCATCTTGGTGCATGAGCTTGGCAGGAAAATTTACTTCTGTTAAGTAGTAGCTTCTGGTTCATGAAACACTCTTTGATTATATCATTTTCTGGACTTAATTGAGATTCAAGTTATAGAGGGCAGCATGGTATAAAATGTGACAGGCATTGTACATGGAAGCCTTCAATGTAAATGCTGTGAATGGGATGATGCAAAAAGAAGGTAAGCACAGAAATTGTTAGAAAGGTTCTATAAGGGAAAACTCTGAGTGATAGGATGAAAAGGGAGGCCAGCTGCAGATGGATGCAGAGGTGGCTGCATTTAGTCTGTGCCAGAGGGAAGCCAAGGCTGAACGAGGTCAAGCCTCACCAAAGCCACCATAGTCAGGATGGGAGCTTATGAGCACCTCTAAGTTATGATCTAAGAACTGCTTAATAGGATGTGAAGGGTGAAGAGAGAGCTTGATTCCAATTCAGTTGGAAAACTTTAAAATTGCAGTAATAATTCCAGCATCCACTTCAGAACTGAAGTTCAATAGAGCAATACAATATTAATTTCCCTCCTTTTCCTGTACATCTTCTTTCCCCAGTGCGCTACCATGTCTGTGAGTTCACTTTCAAAGCATCCTTCTGTTTCAGCAATGATTCTTTTGTTTCCATCATCTTTCCTCCTCTCAGGCTCTTTTTCGTCCTTTTGCTTTTTCCTAGCTCCCTGCCATTAATTTCTATTTCCCCTCTTACCTTGCTTAGTCCCATGTCCCTCTTTACCAGCTCAGTCCTAATAAATGCTTGCAGATAAAAAACATGTTAGATTCATCACTGACTGCTGTTTTCAAATGCAACTCCTGATTTCAGCAGCCAGAAGCCTTTCATTGGCATCACGCTAGAATAATGACACAGGTGGGGAAAACGAATTGGACTCTCAATACTTAAAGTTGTTAAAATTACAGACTCAGTTAACTCAGTGTTACAATCTGTCCCTGAAGGTGAGGGTAACTGAAATTCTTTTTAATAGATTCCCTTGGGGTGGATTAGAGTGAAACAACAGTGAATGATCAATGTTTAAATACATATATATGTCTGTACGGTTTATTTGGGAACATTTTGGCTGCAACAGAAAGGAGATATGTAGCCATTTTGGTTACTATTCTCTTTAGTAATATAACAATATAGAAACATAAAGATATCACTCAAGAAAACATATAAGGAAAAGAAAGAAAAAGAAAGGATAGGAGTAGATTGTGGAGAGGAAAATATCACCACCTGTGGATCCAGAAATGAGACTTGATCATTTCAATTTCAATGTCTGCCGGTTGAAGTGGTCATTACAGTCTTGAACCATCAGAGTAGGGGAGACCCACGAAACACAGACTTCAATGGGTTAATATAAATTCAGGTTTATGTGGGAATGCCCAGGTACTTTTCCTGTGGAGGCAGTTTTACACTGCCTGATGTAACCCTGTAGATCTGTTGTAACCCTTTGGATCACGCACAGTTCTCAGAGGTGGAAGGCCTCAGAAATGTGTCTGGAGGCACTTTGGGGACCTTTGATGGTACATGACACCTACTAAGACATGACACCTGTCTCTCACACCAGCCAGCAGAGTTGAGCCAGTTATGTCCCATCAGAAGAGATTAATACCTGCAGGCCTACATAAGAATGTCTTGGTACTTCCCTGGAGAGGGGGGAAGTTTTACAACTGAGACAGTTGAGTAAGGGAGGAAACGCACTTGATAAAAAGCATTATCCCACCTACCAATCTGTTTCTTATTGTCCCTCTCCCTTATGTGGCTCAAACCTCAGCTTGTTACTAAACAAAGGTCGGGTTTTCGTGATCATCTTCTGGTGATGAGTGCTCACCCCCTCTGTCTTATGCAGATCAGATTCCCCCACCACACACAAAAACCTCTCCTTCCTGACTTCTGTTTGTTGTGCAAATCTGGCCTCACCAAAACCCACCGTTGCTTTTGCAAATTGCCGATTGTTTGAGTCATTAACCACTAACTAATTTCAGTCTCCCAGGCCATAAGGCTCAAAAGGAGTTGAAACTCTGCAGTTAGTTCTGCATCATGCCCTTACACATACAGAGTTGTTTCCCCTCCCTGCTACACCTCCAGCATATGGGGTCAAGGTGCTGGAGGACACCTGCAGTTCGAAGTGGGGAGGACATTTATGAGACCAAGAGACATCTCTTCTAGAGCGACTGACTGCTTCCCACAACATGACAAAATGCAGCACTGCAGTAGAATTTGGGGGTAAATCAGGACACCCTTGACTGTGAGCAAGGCTACCAAATGTCTGGGGTTTGCACAGACTGGACCTTCTTTCCAGTCACCAAAATCTTTCTGGGTGAACAGCTGACACATGAAAGCCCTTTGATGACAAAATTGTCTGTACTATGTTGTCCCAGAGTGATGTTGGGCTGATGCTTCTCTTAGTGCTCTTACACAACAAAAAGATCATATCCTCTGCATTTGGCAGCACAGATCCTAATCCTGACCCTAAAGATAGTCTATCAAAATTTTCCCTTGGCCAAAAGACCAAGAGGTGAACAAAGAGGAAAACAGTAACACTCCAGCTGTAAACAATGAAGTGGTGTTCCAGTGTCCCAAGGATAACCACAGTCTAATATTTGGACTGTCCAACAGCATCAGGCAGTGCCACAACTGATGGCCCTGGTGCAGGGACAACCCTCAAACTCCTTCAAAACCAAATGCAGAGTGGTGGTCAAAGACTGGTCAGTCTCATCTAACATTTTCATGGGTGGTCCAAGTGATATAAGCATTAAAACCACTGTACATGCTCTGCATGTCACAGAACTCCTGTGGACATCAAGGAAGGATGAGACAGCCACACTGAACACAGAATCTGCCTATGAGAGACAGTGACTGTCTTTTTTTCTGGCACAAAGGGTCACATAGTGACAAAGGGCTGCTCCATAGCTGGAAACTATTCATCGATGTGGAGGGAAATCTCTTGTAAATCTAAAATACAGACAGCCAAATGCATTGGTTTGTTTGTTTTGCTTTGGTGGGGAGTTTTTTTGTTTGGTTAGTTTTTTAGTTATTGACATAATTTTTCTGTTTGCATTGCAAGCTAGTTTCTTGGAATTTTTTAGTACCATGAGAGTAAAACATGTCCTCACCTGTCCTTACACAGTAAGTACTGCAATAAATATAATTCCTACTAATTCCCCCTGGAAAAAGGGGGATTTCTTCCTCTCCCTTTGCTATGTGCATATCTGCCAATTTTTAACATTTTTTTGAAAACATCTATCTTTAGGATGATCGCCTAGACATGACACTCAAAAAAATGCTTAAATTATGCACACTATTTTCAAACCTGGCTACTTGAAACTTAATTGTATAAATAAAACTGTGGTCAGTGAAACTTCTGACTAGTCTGTCTGTTAGCATCAGTAATGTTAAGTATCAGTTCTCTAGAAAATTAAGGCTCCAGTAAAATCATCTATAATTAATTAAAAATTATTGTTTTAATGACTAATTTTGATATCTGAATGTTGAAAGCAATGTAAATGAGACATCTGCAGAACTAATATTCAGTACATCATGAACACTCAACTGCTGTCCATCAGTTTATTACTAATAATCACATGCATAGTTAGAATTAAAAATTTAGACTTGCTTCTTTGCTTTGATAAATTAATTTATAAAAGGCCTGCAACATAATATCAGTGCAAAAACCTTTTTTGCCCAGAGCTCAGAAAGACTTTTTTTAACTACTGAGAGCTTTTGTTATTTAGCTATTACAGCATGTGGGAAGACAGGACCAAATGTACAATTTCGGGGAATACAGCTGCCATTAGTTAAGTACAGAACATGAATTAGTGTCTGTTCTGCTGAAAATGTTCAGAGCCCTTAAAAAAAAAGCCTCCATTTTATATCAGTCAATTTAAATGCATTAGTTCTGAGAGGGTTTTTGCTATTTGTCATCACAAGAAGCCAAGATTTTTTATGGTCTTTCATATAGAAAAAGCATTGGATTATGTTAAATACTGTATGTGTGTGTGTGTATATATATATATACACACACACACACACATATATATATATATATATACACACACACATATATACTCCATATAAAAGCTATCTTCAGGATACATAAAGACTGCAAAACCAGCCAAAGTTAAATGTGTCAGCACAACCTCTTGCATAGTCATTATATGCAGGCTTTTTGAACATACTCTTTCATGCTACTGTCTATGGAATATTCTAAACCTGTTTTCACTAGAAAAACGTTCCTGTTCTCCAAGAACCACAGCAGCACACCATCCTAAAACAAGCTTTTTGACAGCCCTACAGGCTGAGTGTGCTATTGCATTCTCAGTTCTTAGTTCCCTCCTCTTTGCTGGGCACTGTTGCCATCCCCAGTTTGCAGGTAGGAATATCAGGGGGATACTTCCCTTCTACACTTGCTGTCAGCATGGCCAGTGGATTCAGTCCACCCAGGTCTCTGGGTTCAGTTCACCCAGGTGGCCCAGAAGTCGTGGCATGATTATTTTCATTTGAAAAGCCGTGGATAGGGACAGGATTACAATGAGCAGCTGGGCTACAATAAAATCTCCAGTCAGTACAGCCAGCTTGGACAGGGAGGGGTGTCAACAGCCTCACTTATACCAGCAAAATAGTATTTTTGCTGACATGACTGTTACCAATTCCCAGGAGAGAATTAAGGCATTGTTCATCTGCTTTCTTTTTTAACTTCATCTTTCAGTGGTGTCTTTGCCTGTAGAAAACCAAAAAATGACAGTGAAATACCAAAAGATTTTAGATCTAGACCTGGCATTACATCTTTGCCTTGAACAGGATCCAAAATTTTGAAACTGATTACCATATGGGTCATAGGTCTTCATGTAATAATCAGTCTTTCAAAAAAGCAGTGATTAAGATGTGTATCACAGGTCTGCCTAGAAAATCCTTTTAAAAACCAGAAATCAGGTCCCGAGGCAAAGCTAATGATTTACCTTTGGAGTAAGGTAAATCTGGTACTTGCTTACCTGAAGTTCCAGCTTTGATGTGGTGGTTTTTCAGTTTCCTCTCATTACTGATTCCCATGACTAGCTCTGTAAAGATATGGCTTGCATAGGTCTGTGGTGTAAGCAGCATCCCAGAGACACTGAAGTTCCCATGTCTGAAGTTCTCTTAGAAAAATGCTTGGATCTTGGTTAATCTTAGAATCAAAAAATCACAGCTTGGAGTAGTTTTTTTGCTTCAGTGATTTGAGAGATTAGGCTTTATAAGTGGAAGGCATACCACAAATCTTATAATATTTCTAATACTAGTGTTCTTTACAGTCAGTAAGTTCACCTTCTACAATTCTCAGTCATCATATTCCCCTCTTCCAAAAGAATTATTGAAATGAGATAGTACGGTTCTGTGGTTTGATACCTACATTGAGAAGGTAGACAATTTTTTTATTTCAGATGTACATGAAATATTTCAAATAAACCTTTTGTTCTTCTTTCCTAACCTTGACTATAGAACAAAAAAAATTATAACAAGCTACTCCTAAGTGACCCCTTACAATAATTTTCACCTTGGCTCGTGTTGGTTACTCATCTTGAATGTGTATTTTCACTGTGCTAATAAACACCATACCCACTGGCAATGAAAGCTTTTCTTCAAATAAGACAAGAAGTCTCATTCAGATTTTCTATACATTCCCTGACTATTGCAAGAAGTCCTTTCCTCTTGGAAAGTAAATTAGGAGTGCCAGCTCTCCTGACCCATCCTGCCAGCCTTTCAGTCATTTCTGTGAGAGACAGAGAAATTTGATCTCTACAATGTATTAACTTTTTGTTCCTTCTTTGAACTTGGCCAACAAACTGGGTCAATTAACATAAATGGCAAAAGAGGCTGGACATCTGGGGAATGACACCAAATTAATTTTCCATAAACTTCCAAGTAACCAGATGGCAAATGATTCAAAGGCCTATTTTCAAGAACCAGCTGTATAATCCAGTTACCAGTATGGTGTTAGAAGTCAGGCTTTACAGTAAGAAATTGCACCTACAACTTTGTCAATGACCTTGCATTAAAAAAAGAAAAAAGAAAAAGAAAAAAAAATTGAAATAAGAATTGTCTCACTACAGGAAATTTATAAGGAGCTTATTTGTAAATGAGGTATAGGCTATCAACAGTTAATTATATAAAGAGAGCACTTAACAAGGAACAGGGTACACATTTTACCTATGCAGGCTGTATATTCAAAACAGATTAATGTTAATTAAATGGTCCGTCAAGCTGGAGTGTGCAAAATCGATGAGCACTGACAGCAGTATAATAGAGATAAATCTAAGACACTGTCAACTATAGAAGGAAAAGTTTAGACATTACACATAAGCTGTGGCATCCAAATTTTGACCGGGACCTCCTCACAGATTCAGTGTTTACTTTGGCTGGGTTTTAGGGTCAGTTCACAGTACAGGGGGAGACCACCTTTCAGTATTAGCAGCTTTTGGACTGGGATAAAAACAAGTCAGCTCTACCAATCTCACATATTTAGGCTGAATTCCCCTCCCTCCACAGAAGGCAGATGAAGCATGACTTTTAGAAAGAGATCTAAATCTCATGCAAAAGCTTTCTGCTGAACATTTACACTAAAGTCAAAGTGACATTTGACTAAGCAACATCCATCACTTGGTAATTAATTTCAGCTCTCTTTGCAGAATATGCAAATTTAATTAGCACAGTTTTTATGGCATAGCATTGTTCCTAAAGAAGGGATTTTGGTCCTTCTGGAACTTCCCCTCCCTGGTCTTTGTATTAGAAATACACTAAAATGACTTCCAGTTCTGAAACTAAGCAAAGTTTTAAGTAAAAATGTCACAGAATATTAACTCCATACTTCATGAAATGCAAGAATTTTACTTGTTTCTATTTAATACCAGTCTGACCTAGATGAATTATCTAAGAATCTCATCTCTTTTTCCTCAGAAGACCTTCTTGATAGCAGGATGTCAAAACAAAAAGGGAACAAAGTACAGTTGATAAGCCTCTTCCTATCCAACATCTTTCTGTAGCACCCCTGAGCCAAGCACAGCACTGTGGCATAGAGACCAGAGCATCCCTTGATCATATACTGAGACAGCTACATGACAGAACAGAGAGAAATACATTAGCTATACTTAACTTGTATTTTTAGTTTCTTTTCTTCCCTTGACACTTTCCAGACAAGAAACACTTTGGAGAACTGCAGGAACACAAACATCTCACTGAAAAACTTTTCTCTGTCTGCTCCTTAATTCAGGTTCAGAAACTTTCCACTTTGCATAAATGAATGACTACCATGGGAACATCACACAGATATTTTCTCTTCAAACATTGCAAATACTAAAATGAACTTTGCCTGGTTTCTACAACTTGTAGGTCACGTATGATGCACTTCTTTGGAAAGGTGCAAGCTCCCCTGAAACTTCTAAGGCCAGCTCATTTGTGTATCATCCTTCTGCTGTTGATTACCTAGTGCTTAAAAAAGGATGAGCTCACCCAACATCTTTTCCTGAGGGCATGTGAGATATCTTCTTCCTCTGAACAATAATCTGTTTCACTGAGTGCAATTATCTCTCAGGGCTGATTTCTGCAAGGACAAGGAGCTTAAAAGTGATTCTGAATGGTACCCACATCTGTATGTGCTTGCACAAAGGCAGCATGATTTCATTTCCATAACAAGCCATAAACCAAAGTGCTTTTTAGATATTGGTCCATCTATGGAGTTTCCCATAGACAAAATTAATGAGAAACATTATCCGGTTATTTTCAATTGATCACGCTGGTTAAATAAAATAGTAAGGAAAAAAAAATTCTCAAGAAACTCAACTAAATAAAAGAATAGCTTAGTTTAGGAATCAAAGGACGATCTATGGAGGTACATCTATGCAGAGGAATAGGAAACAAGTGGTAGCACATCCTAGACAAAAGGCTGAGAAAAGAGCATTTTGAGTCATTCAGCCTCATCAACTCCCATCCTGCTCTACTCTGTGCTGGTGCAGCCTCACCTCAAGTCCTGTGTGCAGTTTTGGGTGCCACAATTTTAGAAGGATATAAAGCTCTTAGAGAGCACCCAAAGGAGTGCCATGGGGATGGTGAAAGGCCTTAAGGAAAGCCATATCAGGAGCATTGGAAGTCACTTGGTCTCTTCAGCCTGGAGGGGACTGAGGGGACACCTCACAGTGCTCTACAGCTTCCACATGAGATGAAGTGGAGGGGTTCCTTCTATTTGGTGGCCAACAAGTGGCCACTGACAACCCCAGGGAAAGGCATGAAGTTGTGCCAGGGGAGATTGGATATTAGGAAATTATTCTTCACCCAAAGGATGCTGGGCACTGGAAAAGGCTCCCCAGGGAAGTGATCATGGCCTCAAGCCTGACAGAGTTCAAGAAGCATTTGGAAAATACACTGAGGCACATGGTGTGATTCTTAGGGAAGGTGCTGTACAGGGCCAGGAGTTCCACTTCAGTGATCCTTGTAGGTCCCTTCTGACTCAGCCTATTCTATGATTCTATGAATGCCACCGTATACATGACAAGCAGTTCCCTGACATTCACATAAAAGCCTGATCTACTTTATGTACCCAACATTTCATTGTGTCACTATCATCTTTTGGGAACTTCTCTTCCTTTTGTTTGTCTTCAACAGCATATTTTCTTCATTTTAGGGATCAGTTGAGACACCCACGAACATGCATTCAAATGTTTTCTAAGCTCAAATATTTTGATGTTACTTTTGTTCCAGAAACAGACTGAATACCAAAACATTCTGAGAAATTGAAATGTTTTGGAAAAAAACCAGGAAATATTTTTTTTCTCCAAATTGAAAAGAATAATTTCAGCATTTTCATATCAGCGTATTTAATTTTCTTGCATTAGAAACAACTGAAGAAAAGTTGATTGAAGGCCACGTGAAGATCCAGCAGTCTGTGAGGTTGAAGTGCCTCGTGGGACCTGTCATTCTAGAGCCCTCCCTCCTGCCTAAGAGTTAGGCAGCCTTTTCTGCAGTGCATGATTGCCGTGACAGTATGCCAAAATGCATCACGAGAGAGATGTACAGGCAAACAGAAGCTCAGACCAGGGAGTAAAGGAGGGCCACAAAAACATTTGCACAAATCCATGAAACCATCCATAACACATAAAGGTTGAACTGATTTCAGAGAGCTCTCTGTTCAGAGTTTTAGTGCAGTTCAAAAGATTTTAATTTGGATCAAATGTACTCAAGAGGAGGTCCCTTCTTTAGTTTTCTCCTTAAAATAAAAATAACAATAATTACAAAAAATGCTGTATTAAAGAAGTTATAATCATAGCTTCATGATTTTAGGTAGAAATTTTTGAGTGGGAAACATCTTTTGAGTGAGTCCAAAGGAGAGCCACAAAGATGACCAAAGGGTTGGAGCAGCCCTCCCATAAAGACAGGCTCAGGGAATTGGAGTTGTTCAGCCAGAGGAAGAGCAGGGTTGCCCTTAGAGCAGTGTTCCAGTGCCCAGAGGAAGCTACAAGAGAGCTGCAGAGGGACTTTTTATAAGGGCATATGATTCATCATTGTTTGACCCATATGAAAGAAAATGTAAATTTCTATAGGAAGTTAGCTATAATTACCAACCAAAATGTTGGCAACCTAAGACCATTCTGGGGTGGTTTACAAAGACACTGACCCCACACAAAACTCTTCGTTTTCTTTGGAGGCAGGTTTTTTCCTCAGAAATATTGACTGCCATTTGGTAGGATATAGCTTTCTAATCTCTTTCTGAACCAATTTGAAAGTGTTAATAATGCCCCATAATTTTAAGAAATAATTCTTCTTTCTAAAAGGTAAGAAGATTCAGGTGTCAGCCTTTAGGGACCTTTGAAAACATTATTATATTCAGGAAAACTATCCATAATCTTGCACATAGAGAAAAAGTATTAGAAGGGATTAGAAAATACCAGTGTTCTTTGTCAGTAAGTACATAATTCATTCAATTTAGTTACTGCTAATCTTTTTTCTTTACCTTTTTAGAACTGACCTGATGTGTCAAATTTACATACATTTCAATAGAAACACATTCTCTAGTCATACAGAAAAGATTAGCTATATATAGCATGGTCCTTAAGAGTTCCAAACTGCTTTTAAATCCTACAAAGCGATAGTTTATAACTGTGCTAAGTGATCTTTTTATATAATTACTAATAAGAACATTAGCACTTTTCCATTACTATTAGTATCAATTACCAATTAGAGTTTACCAATTACCAACATTACCAATAGTATCAATTAATATCATATATCATATATTAGGGATAACCTGGTGTTAATGCATCATTAGATCAACAGCATTTATTTCAGAAAGTTTTTATTATGTGTATACATTTTAGAAAGATCAGACTATATTAAGTTTTGGTTTATAAGTGTCCTTTTGCATATGCTTATCATTATCAAGCTTTGTAAATTACCCATTCCCCAGTCACACCAGGGGAATTATGGTAAACCAATTAATCACACCAAAGGAAGAGTAATCTGTTAGTCTCTGCAGCAACCACTGTACAAAATACCTGCCTAAAAATGAAAAAGAAAACAATAAAGAAAAGACTTAATGAAAGAACAACCCACAACTAGAAGAGGGATTGGCTGAACTGCCATGTGATGAAAATCTTGGGTTTACAGTTGGAAAACCTAGAGTCAGTTCTTGTATTTACTAATGCAATACATGTTTCTATTCATAACTTTGCATTTGTCAGGTGAAATGAAAGTACTTTTCTACTTAAGCAGCCAATGTGTTGGAAAGGGACTGTTTCTCCACGTGTTTCTTTATTGTTCCAACACAACAGCATTCTGGTGCAACTGGAGTCTGGGCACCATAGAGGCACTTATTAAAACCCCCACAGAAATATTTATACAGACTTTAAGATTTCAGAGAAGGCAGGGGGTAGGGGTTCTCCACAGGAAAATGAAAATGACCTAGCTAAACAACCATAAGAAACAACATTTAAGGTCACAGGAGGAGATACAAGAAGTTCTGGAATTAATATGCAGGTACCATTTTTAAGCTAGTCATCCTAACTGTTTGATTTTTCATTTTGGACTGAATGTGCACCTTCTAGTCACACAGAAAGGAAAGGATCAGCTGTGTAGAGGAAGATCAAGAGCAGGAAATTACTTCAAATCTCACAAGGCAGCAAGAAACTTTTTCTATTTTTTTTTTCCTCCCATATGCTTTTTTTCCTTGGGTGGATTTCAGGAGGGAGGAATTAGGATGAAACATCCCATGACTACTGACCTTGTGAGAATGGGTGATATATGTAATTTGACAGTTCTATGGGAATTCATCAAACCCCTTCTCTACCAGTTGAAAATCATTATGCACATCCTATTTTTAGTTCACACAGTATTTGTTTGTGTATCTTTTTTCCTGTCTCTTCTTCTTCCCACCAGACTGAGGGTAAGCACAGTGGGAAATTCGATGCTTGTATGATAATACTACTTTTGTTTTTGTATTTTAAGTAGTAACAAAACCTTCCACATTAAAATACTAGAGTGAACCACGACCATAATTTTTTTTCTGATGGACAAGGCTATAGAATATCCTTGAATAAGCAACCACTTTAAACCATGCAGATCTATCAAAGTGGTTCAGATTTATTAAAAACAATAAAGGACCACCTGTAGCATTCGTTGGTTCATTGTTTGTCCTCACCATTCAAACAATAACAAAGAAATAATGAAGGAAAGAAAGTCTCTGGGTTTCAGTTTCTAGACTGGATTTTGTCAAGCAAAGATGGTACCAGTCACATCTTCCTCTGCAACTCTGAAACCCAGAAATTAATCAGTTTTCTATCACAGGCTATAGCTGGGAAACAAATCAGCCCTTAGCTTTTTCTGTCACATCAAAGTGAATGGCACACAGAAATGTCTTGGTCAACAATTTATTAAAGGATGGTTTCCAAACTCTTCTCTAAGCCCTGTTTAGTGTGGGAAGAACACAGCCCTGAGACAGCTGCATGGCATTTGAGCTGTGTCCTTGTGCATCTGTTTCTCCCAGCTGCTGTCTGCCTTCTGCAACCCTACAATCAAAACTGAGACCAACTCTTTCAAGTTCTCTTCAACTGCATGCACAGGACCTGCAGCTACTCTCCAAAATTTCCTATTGCTATTCCCATTCTCCTGCTTTGCTCTTAAAGAACCCTGGCAGCTGAAGTCCTCCCCAGGGAAAGAGCATCTTCTGCATCAGCTTCCGTCAGGACTGCCATAGCACTTAATTAAAGATGAACTGCATCCCCGTCTGTAGTAGATACAGGTAGGATACACTGAACTACAGCACACATGAAAGCAGGTGGAAGAAGCTGTGAGACGAAAAGTTTTACACAATTACAACCCTCAGGGCTTGTTCTGCTTTATTTATAGCCTTCTGCACCCTCTTATTCTACCCCTTTCCAGGTAGCAAATCCCAGATATGCTTGGATAAACACTTTAAAACTGTATATTCAGAGAACAGTTACAATAGACAGCTCATATTTACAGTTGCCATGGAAAACAACTCTATGCCATGCTCTGTCATCTTAAATCTGGTTTGGGCCTGATGGGCTGAACAACCAAGGTAATTACATTTAAAATACATCTAGCTGGAGTCAAGCAGTTATTCTTTCCTAGGCTGCAAAGCCATAAAGAAGATGAGATGCAGCACTGATGGTAGTAAACTCGGTAATAATTTTAAGGCTAAATGTGCTTCCCCCTTTTCCATTTACATGTTTTTGCTCCAGATGGGCCTTAAAAGCTCGGTATAGTTTGCTAACTAATTACTGGCTTAACTTTCAGTTACAAACAATGACAATAAAACTCCCAGATCCCTCAAAGATATTTCTTACCAAGGAGTCATCAATGATCCAAGGTGCTGGGCTATCCCTTCCCTGCCCTGACTCGGTGACACACCTCTGCCAGGAGCCTGGGCTGAGTAAAGCCTTGCTGCCCCTAAGACCAGGAGGAATATGTCATTAGCTTCCAAAGAGAGACAACAAAATTCCTTCTATAAAAGTCTGACAAGGATCAAAGGGAGGCATGGCTCAGTCAGGTTTCTATTTCTGACATCTATCTGAATATTACAAGGAAGTGGATGATCCTCATGCAGATGTTTAAGGATTTCAGTAATTATGGAAAATTTTTTGCATACATTTCAGCATGAAAATATGAAACATATATACAACTCTTAAATACTCACTTGTGCAAATGTTTTCCAAAGCCACATGGTAAAATGACGTTACATTAGCTGCCTTCTGGGGCCAAGCCATATACCTATTTTAAGAGGAGAACTTGAAAATTTCAAATTAATGAAGGGTTGCATATATCCTCTAGAGAACAAGGTGTTGAAGAGGAATGTATTTACTTAGCCCACTTGATCTTGGAGAAATAATTAGTAAGCAAATTAATCCCTGACATGGCTCTGAGCAAGTAAAGACCTTTAAGTGTGTCTATCTCTGGCTCCATATCTCAAATTTGAAGTTTACATCAAGTCTACCTCTATTACTAACAGGTCAGAATCATGCAGTCATTTACAAATTAGGAGTTAAATACATTCTTTCTCCACTAGCCTTAACAAGTAAGTGAAAAGATGACTGTATATGCAGTCTAACATTTATAAAAGGGTGAACTGAACAAACATGTCAAATGAGCTAAAATGAATAGTTATCATGATCTTATCATCTGTTTGTTAGTTCTCATTTTCAGATCAAGTACTGTGTTAACTTTTCTACTTGTTACATTATGTAATTTATAACCTACCTGTTCATACTCATCAAAAGACATTATACGTATGTAGATTTTATTTTTAACACCACTTGTTTTCAGCCATAAAAATCATAATTTTCAGGATTTTTTATTATCTGCAGTACTGGATAATATCTGAATACAATGAAGAGTAGTAATCCCTTAAGTGCTACTTTTCAGGCCAAAGAAGCCACGCAGAAAATTTTCTGAGGTCCTCAACAGAAAAGGTTTTTTGTAGGAGGAGAATAAAAAAGAGATTTTAATAATGATGCATGGAGTTGCAGTATGGAGAGACAGGTTAAGGCTCCTCAGGGGCACTAGCAAAATTGAACTTTGCCTCTCCAAGGATGGAGACTCAGGGCTTTGACCATGGGAAGGGGCAGAATCACCACAGGAATCTTGTGAAGGTATAGAGTTTGTTGGGTTTGCTGCTGCCAGAGAGAAGGACTGGGCACTCCCTTGGGCCTGGGCTGCCACATGTGCCCTCATCCTCACATTGTAGTTCCACTTCCAGTAGTGATCTTCCCAGCTTTGCCACAAGCAATGAAAGCAGGAGGGGCACAGCCTTCTGCAGTGCCATCCAAAGCAAGCACCAACTCTGCTCCTGCTCACAGCTGGGGATAACTTTTAATTATCAAGGTGTCCCCATGGCAGACAAGTTCCAGTGCCTAAGAGGATGGCATATCCTTTAAATGGATAAGTAAATATTTTTGGAATTATCGAGTGTGAGCATAGTGAAAAAATAGGATCATGAATATGCAATGTAGAATCATCCTCCAAAGGATCATCCTTTGCCAAAGAAGAAACTTGTTTTAAGTAATAAGGACAGATACTCAATTACTACAAATTGCTACATAGTACAGACATTCAAAATTCATTTGAAATTTACAGATCTGTGATAATTTTCATTTCAAACAATTCACGTAGCAGGTTACAGTAGCTGTACTCAGTAGCTGTATTTTTTTTTTTTGTGTGGTGTACACAGATGTCTGGAACAAGAGGGAGCCACGTTACACAAGTCAACAGGCAGCACCCATCTGGCTACAATGCATCACTTATACAGACAGTGTGTAAATACTGGATGAGACCAATAAAAATCAGGGCAAGATGAAGACAGGACAAGGTGGATGATGAAGTTATGTAACAGAAAGAACATGGTTTAGTATCAACTAGTCAGGCATATATGCTATACAAAAAAGAAGCCATTGGTAGCAGCAAGCACAGTGTGAATGTTGCAGCTAGGAAAATAAATATATTTTAGCTGATTTTAGGGTCTTTTCAATTTCTACATTTATTGTCAAATTCAATTTCCTTGAATTTGCTCACTCATAGCTATATTTGCTTTGTAAAATAGCTTCATGAGAATGCCTGGTTCTCTGTTTTCAAATGGCCTATATAACCAATCATGAAGGGTTTCAGAAGTGGAATTACACAAAGTTTGTTAACTGAGGTATTTGGGCAGCTAACCTGCTTAATTAAAAAATATATGTGTTCGTCCTGCTTACTCAGCTATCATTAATGATACCCAGATTCCCTTCCCCTTTTTAAGTTTCAGCTGACCAGAGATGAGAAGCAATCTGATTTGTCAGGACTTCATGAAACCCTATTAACAAGAGTGAGAAACAAGTAGCCAAAGCAGAGGAAGCAGCCTCAGGCTGCCATGTCCAAAATTTCTAAGACCTAAATATGATTTATTAATAGTTTGCAAACAGAAACAACTGCAGACTGAAAAAAAAACTTTTATGATGAATGGCTTGATGGCATTTATTTATCACATTAGCAGGAAAATGTTTATTTCTAACATTTTAAATAAAATATTTATATTTTTGAAATAGGAAAACATTCACACTATATAATTGTCTTCTACTTAGGTTGACTGGAAACATCTCAATCTTTGCAACAGAAATAGTTATTAACTAACAACACTAAATTTCTAGACTTGTTCAGACTACACTGTTGATTAAACATCCTCAGGACCCAGTAAGAATAAAACAGGAGCATGTTATGACTCGTCAGTTGCACAAACATGACTCAGTTACCAGGAAAGTCTTTGAGCTACATAAATACTTACTGCATTCCTACAAAACACAAACCACATGGTGAACTGCCTCCACTTAAAAAAAATAAAAATAAAAAAAAGGCAGCAGAATTGCATATAAGAAGTCATGTTTTCCACTGCTTAAATTATAACTTCTTAAAAAACAAGAGGAAAAACAGAGATATTGCAAAGTGGTTAACATATATTTGTGCAGAAACCCTTCCGCCCACGCATTTATGTAAATACAATCAGCATTTGATTTCCATGAGTGTCACTTTTTCCCTACATTGTTCTAGTTAATTCCTGCATTACTTTCTGAGAAAAATAACCAGTAGGAAAGGAAACAAATAGCAGAGGAGACAAAGAGTGTCTAATAAGGTATCTGCCTCCTTCCTGGTACTCCATTACATCACATTCCCAGAAAATACTTTCAGAAAATCCATTTGTTCCAGATATCGCCTCCTCTCCACCTAATACACAAAAAGCTTATCCTGCTTTTGAAACACTTTAGTCTTAATATTTTAACCAGTTCACATTGGAACATTTGTCTGAATCCTTTTACCTAGGTTAGAAATGGCAGATATCCAAGCACAAATCCTTGCAGCAGTGTGAAGGATATGTTTTCTGGGACAGGAGACCTATTCTTTTTTGTGCTCACTATTTCTTAACCTAAGCCTATAGTTTCCTTTTCTTGAATGCTGGTCCTGCACTTGTGTGCATGAAGACAAAGAAGTCTGAAAGAGATCATTTATACTACCTACAAACTCAGGTGCATTGGACCACAGAATGTTCCTCGGAGCCATTTACTATGTGCTACCCTTAGAAATAGAGCATCATCTCCTTCTTGTTTGCCTCATTCTCTTTACCACCAAAAAATAATAGTAATGTGTTAGTCTTTAATACACCATACATCAAGGACTTGGACTCCAGTGTGTTAGAAATGACACAAACAAGGATAAAAAAAAAAAATCCTTGCTCTAGAAAGCTTGCTGTTCTGAGAATTAGATATACTAAGCTGCAACAGTAATGGACTAGATCAATATGGCATTTGCTGTATTTTCCTTTGCTTTGTTCCTTCTGGTAAATAAGGAATAGAGTCACTTCACTAGCAGCCAAGCTGTGATCAGGGAGCAGGGAGTAGGGAGTTATAGCTGAGAAAAATCATTGAAGGCTGTATGAAAGTCTGTGGAGACCACAGAAAATGCAGAAGTATATTTGCAGGAATTGCATGCAATTACTGTAAATTAGTCTTCAGATGATAAAGACCAATATAGCTTAAAGACCAGATGATGAATATTTACAAAGATCCATTCAAACCTACAAGTCCCATAAGTGTGTAGCATTAGGACATGGTAACGGAAGGAGAGAATGGCTGCCTGCCCATTTGTGTAACTGCTTGCAACTCCAATACCCAAGAAACCAGGTTTCCATTTGCATCAGGACTGATTAAGGGAATTTCAAGCTCCTTTCTGTAGAACTGTAACACAATACATCAGGTTGCCCACCCCCACATCCTGACAGGGTCAGTGGAACAATTAAATCAAGTGAAATCAAGTGACAGCTTTTCTAGCTCCTCTCCTCTCCTCTCCTCTCCTCTCCTCATTCCATCAAGGTATTTGCCTCCTAGAAACCATTCATGTAGGAACACTTACTCCTTGCTGCACAGCACTTCTGCTACTGAAGACATAAATCAGAGGCAGCTGTTACACTCAGATCTCATGCTCCAGGGCTCCCTCAGCCCAGCCAGGACAGCAAACCAGATGGCCTCCAGGACATCCCACCCAGCTGACTGACAGGCTCTGTCTTCCCATCCTGCTTATCTGAGATAACCTAACTATGTACTACCTGTAGTCCAGAAGAAGACAACCTTTGAACCCATGCAGAGGACCCAAGGGTCACTCAGTGTATTGGGAATAGAGAGTGCAAATCCTTCCAGCTTCCAGACTTGTCTGCATTTCCTGTTTCCACTAATTTCTTTCCTGCCCCTCTCCTCCCACCCAGCTTCTCTCTGGGGTTCACTTGCCCAAATTTCTTTGTCTCCACACACTTGCATTTATTTGCCCTCCTGATGTACATAGGATTCTGCACACATTTCCTATATCATCTCCCTGTGGTCATCCATACATACCTTTTCTGTCCTTTCTGACAACTGAACATTTTCTGAATTTTTCACTGCACAGAGACAGCACTTCTTTTTATATCCCCACCTTCCACCTTCCCCTGGAGTAAAATCACTTCCCCTCAAGAACATAAGAAGCTTTATTCCCTCTCCCCTCTCTCCTTTTTTTTTTTTTTTTTTTTTTTAATTATGTCTCCAATGGTCACTGTCTTGGGGTGAGTGTCAGGGTCATTTGCACTTCCCTTTGGAAAAAGCTACCCATCTCACATAAAAACTGGCAGGCAAAAAGTCTTTTGGCCCTTCTACCTCTCAATATAGTTTAGGTTTGCAAGTGAAGCTAACACTAGCCTCTGGAGTTATCTTTCCTTGTGGTTTTTTTGGTTGGTTGGTTGGTTTTGGATTTGTTTTGTTTTTTTTTTAAATAAATAACCTTCTTCATGTTGGTAGCTTTTTCTCCCTGTAGGGCAGTGAGTGCTGAGGGGCTTTATCCCAGAAATCTTTTATAGAAACTGCACCAAGTGTGCCTTGCTGCCTGAGATGCTCTCCCAGTGCCCAGGTGGTTGTCGTCTGCTTCCAGAGCTCTGACATTCAGCAAAACTGAACTGGTGCTGGCACTTCGTCCCAAGACGAGCTGTGATACCAAGACTGAAGCAGAAGGGGAGAGAGAGCCTTAAAGGTAAAGAGAAGGTGAAAGGTGTCATTGCTTTTTTAGTGGCTGCTAGTGACAGGAGAAGCAGCAGTTATACTGATTTATAACTTCCTTTCTACAGAGAGCATATAAAATAAAGACAGTGAAAGGATGCAAGTATGTGGATATAGCTTGTGAATATCAGCTTGATCATTCCTGGAAATAAATTTTGGGGTCTTTTTTTAGGTAACTTCTTATAGGATCAAATCAAAAACTCAGGCTGCTGTCTCCCATGTGGAGTTCAGGATTTTGTGCAGTTAGGTGTGTTCAAGGTCAGGCAGTCAGGCTTAGCTGGAGCCTGTTGGCTCCCTACTAAAAACAGAGGCTCATGGTGCACTGCAGAGCTCATTAACAAGGTCAGCTTGTTCAAGTAAAGGTCACATTATCGAAAGGATTGTTTGCAACACAAGCAATCCCAAATGTTTTCTGCACACCAAATTTATCACAGAAGTTCATGTCTGCACATCAATTTCTTTCCAGTAGTTTAAATGCCATAAATACTAGGATGTTAAACCACAATTTAAAAAGAGGGAAATGTTTTTTTAGTCTTCCAACAGAGCACGTCTGCTGCTTAACTGGAAGGCCAAAGGAGGAGAAAGCACCTGAACTTCAAATAAAACCAAATGCAGACTGAGATTTGCATAGAGCGGAGAGAAATACAATGCACATATGAAAACTGGCCACCCTAGTTCCCATTTGAAAATTTTATGTAATTTTTGAATTATATGACTGAACTTAAAATTAGACATCTGTTTAGACAGATTACTTAGCACCTTGGCACAGATGTTCTATGTTTTTTATTATAGCACTTTAATTAAAGATCATTCATCAGCATTCACTCAGCACAGTTAAGTGCCATTTTGAGTAGAGCTGCACAGGGAATGAGTCCTGTGTGCCATTTATAACAGCAGCTTTAAATCAGGTGGTGATGGCAAATGATTGCCACGAAGCCAGCCACAACCTTTTTGCACTACTGAGTGGGGAAAGAGGTCAGGAGGGGAGACTCACAGTCTCACATCTGTGCAGCAGATGTCAAAACACCTTCCACCCCTTTGCTATCCCCAGGGTTCCTGGAGGGAGGGGAGCAGGACAAGATCCTGTTATCCCCAGTGTACCTAGAGGGAGGGAGCAGGCACTGAGGAAACCAGCTGGGGCCACCCCTCTGGCATCCACTTCGACTCTGCCCTGTTGCCTCCTCTTGCTACTTGCTGGTCTCTTCCTGCTGCTCCCAGCAACGTGTGCTCTACCAGTAAGGGGTTTTCAAAGGGGGTGAAGGGAGAAGGTGACACAAAATCTGTCTTAGCTAGGCAAGGTAACTGGGAGTCTTTGAGCCTCGATCCCAGGAAAATTACAGCAGGCTAACCAGGGAGGATGTGGAACAGTCCTTCAAAAATATGTGCCAGATGATGCAGTCCAAAAGAATAAGTTTTAAACACTGTGAGTGAAGGATAAAAGTTTACAAGTTTAATGACAGATCCCTGCAAACTATTTCTGTGATTCAGTGTATTCACCTTATCAACATTGCACATCAGCCTCTTGCAGGTACACCATGCCTTCCACCCTGGTCTCTGCCTGGCAGAGACTTGCAGAAATGACTGCTGCGCAGAAATGTGCTAGGTGGGTTTGATTTGTAGAGAGCCTATAATTTGCTTCCTATCTCTTTTTAAATCCATTACATCCCTAACAATGGAAGCTGTCAGCTGAAGTGACTTTGTCAGCCAAATTTGAGAAGCTGCATATTTTATGACCATTAAAGTTTCCTATAACTTCTCACTTGAATTTTTCCATGCCGAAGAACATGGGGTTTTTATTTCTCAAATTCCAAAATAAGCATCAGCAGTGATAACAACTTGTCAGCTCAACAGGAAAGGAACTGAGAATTTGTTCCCTGGATTACTTCTATCCTTTTAAACTAATGAATGTTTAGCATAAAATGCACAGACAATTACATAGCTACACTTAATGCCATTCCCATTTTTTCACCACGCGGGTTTTGTTTGCATTACCCACAGAGGCAGTTCTTCAGCAGTAGGAGGAGAAAGATGTTTCCCAAAGCTTAATTTCACCCCAGTGGTTGCAATATTTTTCCAGGACATGTAAGGTACACACTTGTTTCAGGCCAAGAGGGTGCTGAAATTCAAATTCCCCTAAGGCATATTCTCACCTTCAGCAGAAAATGCCCAGCTGGGTCTAAGTGGGAGGAGGCTTACAGCAGCCTGATGCTGGTGTGCCAGCTTTCACTACCCACACATTTTAAGTAGACCAATGCAGTGCTCTGTTGGGAGGGAGGTGGCTCACTCACCAGGCAGAGAGAGCAACCACCTAATAGGTATCCTGAGATTCACCTTGCCAGGTGGGATCCCAAGTGATTTGCTTTTATTAAACTCATAGTTTCTGCAGAAAATCACTCTTCCCTGACGGGAAGTTGGACACTTCCCTGCCATTTGTGTGTTTTTAAACTGCTGTCACTGTCTAAGCATTAAGGACAGCATCCTTTTCCTCTGTGCTAAGCAGAGCACATAGCAGAGGCTTGGTCAAGAAGCACAGGGCTCCCTAAATGATTCTGCTGGGGCAGAATGAGTTGATGATTTTATGGGACTTTGGGGCAACATACAGAGTAACTCTTCTTAGCATTGTTTCTAAAACAGTTTTGTAGTCTCTCTCTGCAAACGTCCTTTCTCTGCATGTATCTTTACCCTTCTGAAGGTTTTTTATGTCCTATTTTTTGTCAGCACAGAAATACAGTTCTGCTTAATATGCTTTGATTCCTGTTATATGCTGATATAACAGAAAAACAATTGAATGGCTACAATGGCTTAATCCCTATTCTGGATTTGTGGATGTTAAGAAATCTGGGAGATTCTATGTTGTATTTTGGTATTTTGGAATGCATTTCTCATCCTTCAATCCCTACCCTACTGTTCATAAAAGACTTTGTGGATGAAAGGCAAAACTATGCATGCCCTGCTTCAAATGCTGCTTACCTTTCATAACTACGTGCATCAACAAGTTGGATAAATATTTTTTTCCTGGAGTAATGGATGAGAGAAAGATGGAAAGAACAACACATGACAAGTCTCAGAGAGTTCTTAATGCATAGTGAAGGCATTCAAATACTTAGAAAAGCAAAGAAAGCTTAGAAAGACAAAGAGAAGACAAGGATGAAGTAAGAAGCATTGAGCATGCATGATCAAAAGGGTCCCTATTGACTTCTTTATAGGCAGGACAGGTTATTTTGTGAATACAGCTACTTAAAACAGGATTTGACAGGATCCAGTCTTCAGTTAAACATCAGTGTGGCTCCAAATTGCAAGAGTAAGTATAATTTCTCATCAAAGTGCCCTGTTAAAAAACAAAGCAGCTAAAATTCCTACCTAATGTAGTTGAGAACCTGATGCTACAGAAAGCTGGCCATTCTGCAGAATAATCAACAGTTCAATCACTTTTCTTTTTTTTCCTTTCCAATTCAAATTCTTTAAGACTAGTGTCATATTCTTGACTTGCTCTGTGCCTTACAGAAGAGTTGTGCATTGCCCTCCTTTCAGATGCTAGGCTTGCTACCCCTCCTGCCTTCCTAATTTATAAATTTTATTTATATATATATATAAAATATACATATATGTAAGTGATGTACTGTTTTGGATAAATTTCCTTATTCCTTTAAAGAAATAAAGAAAAGAGATTGATTAAAACAATTTTTGTTTCTGGTAGATTTGTAGAGTCACAGAACCAGTTAGGTTTGAAAAGACCTCTGAGGTTGAGTTCAAACATAAACCCAGCACAGCTAAGCCTGTCACTAAACCATGCCTGTAAGTGTCACATCCATGTCTTTTAAATACATCCGAGGTATTCCCCGGCATCCTGTTCCAACCATTATGGAATCCAACCATGCAGCATTACAACCCTTTCAGTGAAGAAATGTTTCCAAATATCCAACCTAAACAAAGAAGGTCAGGCCCTCTCAAACTATCACTTGTTACCTGGGAAAAGAGACTGACTTCCATCTCTCAGGGAGTTGTAGAGAATGGCAAGGTCACTCCCGAGCCTCCTCTTCTCCAGGCTAAACACCCCAAGCTCCCTCAGCTGCTCCTCATGGGATCTCTGCTCCAGACCCTTCACCAGCTCTGTTGCCCTTCTCTGGACACACTCCAGCCCCTCAATGTCCTTCCTGAACTGAGTGGCCCAGGACTGGATGCAGGATTCGAGGTGTGGCCTCCCCAGTGCCCAGTACAGGGGACAATCCCTGCCCTGGTCCTGCTGGCCACACTGTTGCTGATCCAGGCCAGGATGCCACTGGCCACCTTGTGTGTGTGGCCTGGGCACACCCTGGCTTATGTTCTGCTGCTGTCAACCAGCACCCTCAGGTCCTTTTCCACTGGGCAGCTTTTCAGCCACTCTGTCCCCAGCCTGTTGTTATGACCTGAGTGCAGGACCCAGAACTTGGCCTTGTTGAACCTCATACAGTTGGCCTCAGTCCACTGATCCAGTCTGTCCTGACCTCTCTGAAGAGCCTTCATTTCCTCAGCAGATCAATACTGCAACTCAACTTGGTGTTATATGGAGGAAAAAAATTGAGATTTTTTTCCTAAATTTCATCTCTATTTTATTTTGATCTTTTCCAGACAGCAATTCTGAATTCAACAAAAATCAGAGCATTTATCAATTTTAGGTTCAATTGAAATCTGAAATGAAATATTTTATTCCATTCCCACCAAGTGTTCTCGATCTCAAAAGTAGTCCAGAACTGGCAGTTCAGATCAAGCATTCTCACTCACACAAATTTCTTTCTTATCACCCTCCTTCTTATATTGCCTCACTATAACATTCCCATGTGGTTTTGCAAATTATTGAGCTTGGGCTAGTGAGAAACCAGGATTAATTACCTGCAGGACAGGATTCTCTCTTTTTCCTTCACTCTCAGGGGTAAAGACAGCTTCTTTGAAAGAGTGGATTGCTGTTTCTGATCCCTTCAATTTACTTTGTCTGTGATGATGATCCTTTCAGTTGTGAGAAATAGTCATTCATCTACAAAATTGAAAGAGGACAAGGTCATCAAAGCAAAACTATTTATTGATATAAACAAGTAAGCTGAGTCAGGCACATCTCACCTCTCTCTAAAATTCACAAACTTTTAGACACTTCCTCAACTGGTGGGTTCCCTGTCCCTTTTCCCTTTGGCTGAATACTCAGGAATTCACATTCTTTCCGACTGCCTACCACGCTCAAACTGATATCCCTTTTCTGCTCCCCTTTCTATCGCTCTCACAACTAAGGATGTGAAGTAACAAGCATCACTTCAATCCTCTTTTTCTCCCCTCCATGTTCAGGAGGCCTGGCCCCCTGCTAGTTACATCTTTGCTTATATGATATAAGTACACATTCTTATGGCTGAAACAGTGGCTGAAGCAAAACATTATTTTATCTTTCACACAAATCCATGCCAGAGTTAATTTCATTTTTTCTGCCTTCTGACTTAGTTTAAAAAGGCTTTTAGGCCTGTATGGAATATTAAAGTTGCAATATTTGTAAGAGAAAGCATTAAAATAGGCTCCCTAGAGAACTGGCCACAGTACTATGCCTGCCAGAGTTTGGCAAGAAATGTTTGGACAATGCTCTCAGGCACATGCTGTGATATTTGGGGTTGTTGGGTGCAGAGGCAGGAGCTGGACTATATGACCTTTGTGGGTCCCTTCCAACTCAGGATATTCTATGATTCTATGAAGGATAAAATGCAAAAGTCCCTCAGAAGTATTTGCAATGTGGAAAGAGAGAAGAGGAAGACCGTGGTCCCCATCAATTTGAATGAATGTAGAATGCATAGACAAGATTCTGTTTGCCTCTCCCTCCTAGTAACCAGAATGGTCAATGAGATAAATGATGGCAGATACTGGAAAGGACAAGTGGGCCACAGTGAGGTAAGCTTCATGGAGCAGGGAGCTTACAGACTTCCAAAACCAAATGCTGACATGCAGACCTGTGACCTCCTTTTTAACAAACTTGGGAGTAGACAAAGCATATAGCACCCTGCAGTGTTTTGAAGAGTTTTTTCCCAGTGTGATTTAGTTATTGTTAGTGTTAACATAAAACCAGAAAAAGATACACCTACATCCAAACACCTCCAAAGGACTAAGGGTGCTGTGTAGCATCCAGATACTGTTAGCAACAATAGCTTTTAAACTGCAAAGTAGAAACAGTTTAAAAGCAGAGTTGTGAACAGAGATGATTTTAGAAGAAATGAATATCCCTCGGCAGCAGCAGCAGGAGGTATCTCAGTGGGCAAGCAGTGTCATGGTCAGAGCCTGACTCCAGAAAGAAACAGGCTGAACAACAGAAGAGTGGCTGAAAGTCACAGTCATAATTATTTTCTACCAATTCTGATGCCATTATGCCAAGATTATGACCCACGTTATTATTTACTGAACAGACTTATGTAATTGCAAATGAAAATTCTGAAAATTAATGGATTTATATATGTGTGTATGTGTATATGTATGCAGTCTCAAAAAAAAAAAAAAGGATTTTTAACGAAAAAAAAGAAAGAAAAGGGGGTTATCTGGCTGTTTAAAACTGTAAAATGTAATTTTAGAGAACTATCACACAGAAACAATAATGTGTGCTTTAGTGTAGAGTTCACTTGAAATGTGTAAATAATCTTAGAAAAATTGGTGCCAAGAGAATTTTGGTCTGAAAATCAGTTTTCAGTACAGTACAAATATAGAGCGGGGAAGGTTCATATATTAGAGCTCAAATTGACCACTTTAAGGAAAAACACAACCATGAGTTCAAGCACACATGGTCTCTCAGCCAGACCTCCAAGTGCAGAGGGAAGAGCTCTGCTAGATCAGCCTACAGCAAGTGCTCACAACAGAGGTGTCCACAGGAGATGTGCAAATATACGGATATGGGACCGTGCCTATATAACAGGAATCACTGATTCTTGGGTCACCACAGGGGAAGAAAAGTATCAGTATGCAAAACCTGTGATCTGTACATAATAGAATCACAGAACTGTTTTGGCTGAAAGGAACCTTTAAAAGTCATTAGTTCCAACTTCCCTGCCATGGGCAGGGATACCAGCTTGTCCAGAGCCCCATCAAACATGGCCTTAAATGTTTCCAGGCATGAGAAATCTCTGGGCAACTTGTTCCGGGGTTTCACCACCCTCATCACAAAACACCTCTCGCTTATATCCAAACGAAATCGACCCTCCCTCAATTTAAAACCGTTATGTCATAAATCCTACACTGGCCTGATAAGAAACCGTGTTGCTTAATTAACACCGCTGGTTAAAGCTGTTCCATAGATTATACATGTACTCTGTATTTTTTTATCCTGCCGGGGCTGTGTCCGGTGCTATAAAGAACGGTGCCAGAGTTTGACGGGGCTCCCGAAGGCCCCGGTCCGTGACGGCCGCGCCGCGCTGCGCCTGCAGCAGAGCCAGGCCCGGCGGGGCCTCAGCGCCGGCGCCACAGCGGCCTCTGGCGGCAGCGCCGGCCCCGCGCCGGGGCGCCTCAAGGGCAGGGGCCGGGCTGGGGGAGCTGAAGGCGCCGTAGTGGCTGCCCTGCGCTTGTTTCCTGACACAGGGAATTACGGGCGGCTGGTGAGCCATTGCCGCCCGCAACACCGACTGTGAACTACACAGCTCGGTGCGTGCTGCGTGCTCAGGCGCGCACCTTGGAAACCAAGCCGAAGGAGCAGGCTGGCGACGGGGGTGCCCGCGGCCCAGGTCAGGCTCTTCTTTAAGAGACTCGTCTCCGTCAGATGTGAAGGTCTCACTGTTTTGGCCCAGTTCAGCAGTCTATCCCTGTTCAGGTTACTCATGCCAGCCTGGTACTAACTTCTTGTTACAGGCAACAATTTTCTGTAAAAACCCAGCACTCCCCATCCAGAACTTGATCGTGTGCAGGTCCTGAGGCAGGTCCAGAGGCAGGTGCAGCTGGGGTGAGCTCACGGAGCAGGTAAAAACAAGAGAAACAAGAGCTGTGAAAATGAGAAAACTTGCAGAGAAGTGTAACGTCATCAACTAGCTGCTAATCTGCAAAAAGTTCATCTTGCTGCTCAGATTAGTGTCCTTTCACTAATGCCAAACAGGTATGTCCACATAAATAAACAGATAAACAATAAAATGTGTTGTATGTGTTCTGCCAGAAATCAAGAAAAACGATGTTTTCTCTTTCACACAGTTTGCTTTTATCTGACCAAATTCAGAGTGTGTGACCAAATGCTGATATGTAGATCTGTGAATCCCCTGTGTTTAATTAACACTTTAATTTATTAATTTACAATTTATTAGCCTATTCAGTAAATATTACTTACGCAGTCTGGAACAACTCAAGCTGCAGGAGTGGTCCTTCAGAGGTGAACTTGGAAGTGAATCCTTCAGCTGTGGAGCACATCCTGCAGCATAGCAACACCGTCGATCTGAATGAAAATCCATGGACTGACAAGTTCTGGATCAAGCCCTTAAGGAATATTTTACAAAAACACTCCTTTGGTCATCTATATTAGTGTAGCATCCAGTGGCATTTGAGCTGAGAACAGGGTTGCATGATGCTGGAGTTTGAATAACCTTTCAATAAGAATGATGTTTTGTTCTTAAGATGTAGAGAAATTGAAATCAAAGTGTAACATGTTATACTAACATCAGAGGCACACAGACTGTAGAAATGACATAATAACCACACAGATTAACTGAACTACCATAACAATCCTACATCAGACCTGCACTGTCTGGATCTAGAACTAGACCAAAACCAAAATTTTATCCCAGCTGACAGCCCCAGCTGGTGAGACTAAACTGTTGTGAGAGACCCTCTGTTTGTTGTTAACTCTTTTGCACCATCCCAGTTCCCAGCCTCAAAGGCAGAGGCTGTACAAAGCATGCTTCCCACTCCTACACTTCATCTGCAACAACCCCAGGCAGTGCTACAAACCTGGGGAAGGGTGGCTGGAAGGTTGTCCAGGGCAAAAGTACCTGGGGATGCTGCTCAACAGACAGCTGCACCAGGGGAGACTCAGGCTGGATATCAGGAGGAATTTCTGTACAGAAAGGGTTGTTAAACATTGGAATGGGCTGTCCAGGGGGGCGGTGGAGTCCCCATCCCTGGAGGTGTTTGAGAAATGACTCGTGGCATTTAGTGTCTGGTCTGGTTGGCATGGTGTTGCTTGGTCAGAGGTTGAACTCGATGATCTCAGAGGTCTTTTCTAACCTAAATGATTCTTTGATCCTCTGATTCTGCAAATATGGCAGTGAAACTTGGTGGAAACTAGAAGAGTGGCCTGGGATAGGTCTTGTTCAATACTATGCCTTCGGCCTGCTGACATCTGCTTTGCCTGTCACAAGTTGACTGATAGTAATTTTTTTTTCTTTTGCTTTCAGTAGTTCTGCCAAGCCATTCCTGACAATCTTGTACACTTTATAGGCTGAATCATAAAGACTGTAAATAAATGCAATAAAGAAAACATGTTTATTTGAATTATTTCCTATTTATTTTCCAATTTTGTTTTTACTGTAAAGGCTGGATATACCAAACAGGTCTCTGTAAAAGATTTAATACTTATAAAAATTCTTCAGAGTTCAAGTTCCTGAAGCTGAAAAATTTCAATCAAAGTTCTGCAGCTATACCCTGGATACTTATTCTGCCCAAACAATTTTTTCCAGAGAATTCTTTCATATGGGCCTCATTTTTCCCCCTAGACTTTTAAAGTTAGTAACAAGTAATTTTTAGTAGTTTCAGCTCATGGGTCTTGGTGTATTTATTCAACAACATAAAAGAGCCTCTCATCATCCAGTTTTGTTAGTGTCTCATAGCTCTAATCTTGACCTAGTTTGTGAATGTTTTATTTATCGACAGCAGGCTGCACAAACAGCCTCCTCTCGGAGGGATTCCAAATACAGGCTCAGTCCAAGAGGATGCAGCTTCTCCAGGGCATCCCTACCTCCCCCATTTTTATTTTTGTTAGCTACACCCTCCCTCCTAAAGGGCCTTTAAGGCCTCATTTTTCCCTGACAGTATTTCTTTATTTTTCACTAAGAAACATTGCCATGACACATAGTTATAATTAGTTTCTCCTTTCTCCTGCAAACTATGACTACAAATCATGCACACAAATCTTGCAGCATTATTGGGAAATGTCCATGGTGGTATGACTCATTTCTCAACTGAGATTGTAAGCTGGGGCTTTGCATTTTTCTCATCTTTCAATAAAAAGAATATAGGAAAAGAAACAGTCTGAAGCATCAAGAAAGGAGGAACAACAGAAACCCTGAAATTAAGTTGAGCATATATCACACGTAACAATACATTTGTTACATTGGCCTTTTTGGTGTTTTATGGCACTTCTGTTTTAGAGAACAGGCAGACATACTAAGTGGATGAAAAGCTGGACCAGAGAAAATCACTCAGCAGTGTGCACTTGCAGCCAGAAAGCCAACACATCCTGGGCTGCATCAAATAAAGCGTGACTGGCAGATCAAAGATGTGATTTTCCCCCTCTACCCTGCTCCTGTAAGACCTCCCTGGAGTAATGTGTTCAACTCTGGGGAGGGAGGTCATGGACCTCCTGCTCTGGGGACCTCTGGGGTCATGGACGTCCTGCAGCAAGTCCAGAAAAGGGATATGGAGTTGATCAGAGGGCTGGAGCACGTCTCCCATGAAGACAAGCTTGAGACAGTTGGGGTTGTTCAGACTAAAGAAGGGAAGTATCCAGGTAGATCTTGTAGCAGCCTCTCCATACTTAAAGGGGTTTATAAGAAAGATGGGGACAGATGGAGGCTTTAAACTGAAGAAGGGTTGATTTCAATTAGGTATATGGCATACATTTTTTATTATGAGAGCGGTATAACACTGGCACAGGTTGCCCAGAGAGATGGCAGATACCCCATTCCTGGAAACATTTGAGGTCAGGTTGGACTGGAGCTCTAAGCAATCTCTAAGCATCTCATTGAAGATGTCTCTGCTCAGTAGAAGGAGAATTGGACTAGATATCCTGCAAAGGCTTCTTCTAATACAAACTATTCTATAATTCTATGATTAAACCCTTAATGTCAAAGCATTCACCAGCCAAAAGACAAAAAACCCACCCCAAACTAAAACCGACAAGCAAAGGAATAAACCTATGTAGAACCACAGAATCATTTTTACCCATTTAATTCTAAAAAATAACATGGCACTTCATAGTTGCATATTGAAAAAACCTGAACATTTGTACTGTCTACCTCTGCCCAGGTTTAGGATAGCTGTTTCAAACACCAGCGCAATGCTGTACCAAAAAGCCACTGCCTGAGAAAAACATGATCAAATGAAAGCAAATAGAGATTTCCACTGCAGGAGAAGTTATTTCAAGGGCAAACATAACAGGCTTCAAACAAAGCAAATTGACCCGGGAGAAGTGAAATACTCCTGTTGGCAGAGTTTCACAGGCCTCCCATAGAGAGCTACGAAGCTCTGGGGAGGTTCAAGCCACCACCCTGAGACTGTGGGTGACACTTCACAGCAGGAGTACCCCAGAGCTGCTTCAGCTCTGAATCAACAGCAGAAAGGTCCTATGGTCACTACAAATTCCATCAAGGAGAAGGAGCCATGACAAAAATAGGCAGAACTTGGGGGTGAGGGTGGAAAAAAGGGACAATGCCTAAGCTCTCTAACCTCTGTAATTGTCTCTCTAACCAGCCATGGATATTTTGACTGTTGGCTCACCATGTGGCCCCAGAGCAGGTGCTGCCTCCCTCTGCTCCCAGCATATTTGCAGATCAAATTTATTTTATTGTTTTCTCATCATATGCCCAAGGTCCACCTTCTGCCCAGCTCTTTGTCTCTACCTTTCCCGCAGCTGTTACCTTTTCAGCATCTCATCAACATATACTTTCAATTCCCTTTGAGACTATTTATAAAGGTGTAAAGGAACATAAATTCAGTTTTCTCCCAAGTACATTAGAGATTTGACTTGCTCTGCAGCATACTAAAACTGGACTCACACAAAGAGGCTTTGAAAAGGTCAAATTCTGTGAATATTCAGTTTCTAGCTACATTATATGCAGCTGTGCTTATACTCGTTTTGTGTTCATTTTGTCAGGCTATACTAACAAATGAGTTTGCTGATATTATTTATGGGATAGTAAATCTTATGTGCAACAACATAAAATTCATACTAATGAGCAGAAATCCATCACTGATCTGTGTGTTCAGTCAAAACAAAAATAAATATTGAAGACTGTGAATACCAAATTCTTAGTAAGTCCTGGAGATATACAATTTAAGGATTAAGTTATTCATAGTTTCCACTGACTTCAAATAATAAGTGTATATGACAAATTTATAACTCATTTGTTGTTAATTTGTAAAAGGAAAAAGGTAAAAATCGCCATATATATGATTCTTGCAGTTTATGTCAAATAATAACCTCCTGATTTTAATCACTTTAGACTCTTGAAAGTTTCCTAATGAAGACCATTTGAAGACCATTTGAATTAGTTTCAAGAAGATTTTATCACAGTCTGAATTGATTTACATTGATATGATTTCCCTCCAGTCAGTGTAGCTAATCTGATTTAGTCCTCATGAAGATCTAACCTGAAACAAGGTACCAGAAGCAGCTTGTTCAGAAGGTATCAAGAGGGGAAGGTGCCTGGAGTGGAGGAGCTCTGTCTGATAGAGAATTTGTGCAGTTATTTCCATCACACCTTAGGTTGCTGCTCCTTAGCATATCCAATGAAAGAAGGGTGGGTGTAATCGCAACATGGCACAGAGGTGACACAGTAAAAATTTAATAGTACCCTTTTTTTTTTTTTTTTTGAGTATCTGATGGTCACTGAAATGGGATCTGTGGATTTCTCTAAACTCCTTCAGCACAGTGAGATCTGGAACTTTACAGTGAAGATAATTCCTGTAATACATCTAATAAGGAGTAGCATGTAATTTCATTTTATCAGGCACTCAGTGAGGGATGCTTTATTTTTATATAAACTTTTTAATAAAATTTTTACAGTCTCAGACAATTAGTGGAATTTTAAAGAGATGGGAAAGTGAACAACAAAAATCAAAATCAGAAAGAGAAATGAAGAAATGAAATCCAGGAGGAAAATAACAGAGGAAAAGGAGACAATTAATAACTATAATTAAGTATGACTTGAAGATGTTAATGACTATAGCTGCACTGTGGTCATCAGTATAAGGCTATAGCATTCAGTAGAGAATGTCAGCTTTTGTGATTAAAGTCTTCTGGAAAAGAATTTGTCATCACATGTCTGCCATAGTTCTGCCCTTGCATCATCCTGTTTCTCATCCTTGAAGGCCTCAACCATACAGTCATTCAGTTCTGTGGGGCTTTGTTCTCCTGTCCTGTTCTCTGCTACACCCTCACAGCCCCTTTTCTGCTTCTTTTACCATTACTATGGCTTGTGCAGAGGCACAGCTTGCCCAGCCAGGCCTTCTGCAGCCGCAGTCTTGCCTCTGTTACTCTGAGGTGATGCTGAAGAGAGCAGAGGGATGGCTCAAGCACCCTCCTCACTCCCCCAATTCCACACAAACCAGCTGCTGAAGGAGAGGCCCTTCTTCCAATTCCCACACTTACCCCTGTTGGCTGCAACAGAGGTACAACTTTCAGAGGCAAAGGTGGGAAAAGTCATCACGTACACAATGCTTCCCACCACACCCCATATACTGGGAAATCATGAGCATCCCTCCAGTGCATATCCAGGAGCCAGTGCAGACAGTCACACATGCTCTTTGCCTTGGATTTTATGATTAAACCAGTAATTTAACCACATGCTATACCCTTCCACCCCAATCTAAATGCACAAAATGTGGAGCGGGCCAGGAGGCAGAAACGGCTGGGGTGATTTGCCCAGCACTGCGCAGTGGTGGAGGCAGAAGCAGAATGCAGTTCTCCTGCCCTCCTCTGTCTTCTAACTGAGATTGTCCCCCAGTAAAGCACAGTTTATAGTCCTAAGTATTGTTAAGCCACTACAGCTCTGGCTTTTACTCTGCATCATGAAAGCACTTCAGAGGGTTGAACCAATTTTATTAAATGACATTTCATCAAAGGTCTTTTGTGTCAATACTCTCTTCTACACCCCTGACAACTGATTTCCAAAGTAAGGGAGAGAAAAAGAATGAGGAGGGAATGGTAACATTACTTCTTCAGATCCTAATTACTAATGCAGATTTTGGATTTGTCTTATGTATGATATTTAGCTTCTAGCAAAGTTAGTGAGTGCTACTGCTTTACATGGATAAAGAGGAAATCAGATTGACTGCACAGATCAATGGCTTGACACAAAAGCCTTCTGCATGGAAACTAAACAGAGATCTGTTAAAATGAACCATGAAATCTATGGTCAGAGTGCTGACATGCACAGAAAATAAAAGCTGGTATTTAAACCAGACCCTTGTTGTGAATAAATCTCAGTATCTTCAGCTGAAAGTGACAGAAAAGATCTAGTGGATTTCCTAGAAAAATTACAGTCTGCTATTTGTGAGCTGCCAGAAAATGAGGATGTTTCCTGCATTGATTGATGCTATAAAATACTCACCCACAACCAACTCAAGGGTACTCCTTCCAAGAACACAATGCTTCTGACTTTAGTGGAAATGAGAGATAAGGAGAAGATCCTTCAGGCAGCCAGGAAAGAGAGAAGCATTGAATTCCAAGGGCAAATGATAACAATTTCTCCAGACTTCAGCCAAAAGAAAGAAGGAGTTGGTAGAACTTTAAAAAGCCTTTGTAGATTTAAAATCCAAGACTGTCATCTCTTCTGAAACTGGGAGTTCTACATGAAAATAAAGATTACCTCCTTTGGAATGCAGATTGAGGGAAACAGTTTGTGGAAGATGCTTACCCTCATTTTTGTCCCGGGGGCATTCAGATGGATTAATTCCTCATGTTTTGCTGGCAGAGCCCTGGTACATTGCCATTCCCAGCAGTGTATGGTCTGTGCAGAGGGTCCCATGGGAGTTACAAGCAGCCCACCAAGTCTACTCCATCAAGGGGACTGAGACAGATGGTGCAGCTGCCTAAGCTGGTGGTGCTGAGCATCTGGTAAATGTGTTGATTTAAAGCAGTTCTCAAGCAGCAGCCGCTGCTGTGGCCGAGATGAGCACAGTTCAGAGGTGCTTCCTTGTCTGGAGCCTGTGTGGGAACTGGGGTGGTATTGCCACAGTCTTTTCTTGGAAGTGAATACCAAATGTTTTGGAAATGAGGAAAAGTTTTTGGGTGACCTGTCAAGGATTGCTGATATCAGAGAGGGAGTCAGCACCATGGAAAGTTAATGCTACCACTGTTTCACAGTGATATTTGATATATAGGTTCCTCTAGGAAGATTTTGGTCATGCTTGTGTTTTATTTCTTGGCTTTGTGAGTATCTTCTGTCTCTCCTACTCTGAATAAAGAATGTCTGGTTTAAATATTAAACTGAGCTTCAGTTTCTGACTACTCATAGCCAGAGATGGGTAGTGATTTCCCTGGGATACAAAGAGCACAAAGGGAGAGTTTACCAGCCCAAAGCTGAGACTACAGCTGAGCACTCCAGCTAGATTTAGATTGGCAGTGTGGAGGCCTGGACATGTTGTTCTCTGGTTTTATTTTTTATCTGAGACAGCTTTTTTCCCAAGTTGTCTATCATTCCATTGGTACCTGGTGACAGCACACTGCTTAAGGGCTATGTAAATACAACCTTAATGATACCAAGTCACCAGAGGAAGACTGGTGAGACAGGACTGAGGAAAAGACTACATGCTAGGAAAAACTACTGAATTTTTTAATCTACATGCACAGCCCCAGAAAAGGCCATGAGCCTTCTATTAAATGCTACCATCATGCCCAAGAAAAAGAGCACCTGTGAGCTGTGAGGAAACATTACCAAAGCCATTCCTACAAGGGGAATGCTGCTCCTCAAATTCGCTGATACTTTTGCAAAGTTACTGCACCACTCTGAAGACATATTTATTTATCAAAATAATTAATTTAAGTAGAAAACAAATACTTGATGTGTGTGTCAAGCCCACAATGCTAGGAGATTACTGTTGCCAATGCAGTAAAACTCTCCCAGTACATTTCACAAAAAAGTCTAAGTGAGACAGCATGCTTGGTGATGATACTGGAGAACTGATTTATAACCATAAACCTTGTCAGTTTTTATAGCTGAAAGCTTCTACACCAAGAAATCCCTGTCAGGTTGCCTTTTCTTGGATAAAAACTGCAAGTGAAACCAGGGTTTGTTGTACAGTCTTTTCCACCCTACAGGTCCCTTAATTTCTGTGACTTTTGGTTTACCAAAAGAATTAATGCTTGATATATTAGGATGTCATTTACACTTTAAAAACTGAGGAAATTTCTCTGTGTTGATAAAATTTGACATGTTTATCTGTGTCCTACCATCAGAGTACTTATGGGAATCCAAATGTTTTTAGAACTTTTTAACTGCCACACAAGCATTCAGGAGAGACACGCTATCTTTAAATCAGAAAATAGCTTCATTCCTACTATCTTATCAAAAAGCAGCACGTAGTCCCACAAAAAGTATCCCCACTGAACTACTAATGGAAAAGTGTTTACATACCAGACAGGAAGCCATACAGCCTGTTTTGAGTAATCATAGGAAACGAGGGAATCAAAAGTGGGTTGGAGAAGGAATTCCAGAACTGATCTGAAGAGGAAAGAAATTTGGATACAAAGGCTCCTCTTGAGAGCACGAGGAGCATAGATAATGAATTTTGGTGAATATGGTGGAAAAGATGCAGTGACCACTGAGAATGTGATTATTTCACTGATACATAAAAGACCATGAGAAATGTATTAATATTAATTTTATTTGTCAGTTTGCCATTTCTCCATTGTTTATGTTCAACAAAATATTTAGGAGTTTATATAAGTACGGACAAAGAACAGCTATTAGTGAATTAAAGGAAGCACACATGCACTGTATATATTTATATGCATTACACTGCTTTACCCAGAACAATGGAAAAAGTTAGGAGTTTCAGCTTAAAAAAATTAAAGAAAAAAGAAACTTCTGGAGATATTTTTGCTTCTAACAATCCAAGAATGTTGGCATACAGTATATAATTATATATGAATTTATAATTTTCCAGTTACTCTTTAAAAGGTGTAGTTGATTCTAACTTTGAGAAAGAAATAACAGCATTTATAATAGCCAAAAGCAGGTCTCTGATCCTCAGCCCTTGGTATCTTGAGGAAGAAAGACATTGCTCTGCCCCATGAAGAGCTTTACCCCTCTCACCTCCTTTTGCTTCTGTGTTTTTGCCACTTCACTGCTCAGGTATTCATTCTCTCTCTCATCCTCCATATCTTGCTTTGATTTTGACATGGTTGATTCCATCCTCCTTTTCCCTTTGAGTGCCAGCTGTTGTTTCCTATTTTTACCTTTTCCCAGAAGCATCTTACTTCTTTCTCCATGCTGGCCCCAGGCTTGGGAGATGTCTGTAAGATTGTTTTCCTTCCTTTCCTTTTCCTTTCCTCCATCTCTAAAATGTCTATGAGAATGGTCTCCTTAGCTTTCATAGTTAAAACACCTTTGCCTTGGTGTCTGCAAGACAATCTGCCATTGTTGAGATGACTGCTTTGTGGATAACTGTCCATCACTTACAAGAACTGTCTTGTTCTTTCAAGCCTGTCTGTATCCATCTGACCATTAGAGCATGTGGGGTTCACTCCTGTTCATTCTCTTGCATTTGTGCAGCTCCCGTGTCAAGCCTCAGAGCAAAGCCGGGAGGCACTACCACAGTGTCTGTATGCAGCAGGAGTATGTGGTCTTCGTGTGTTAGAAAGCCCAGTGCTGCTCTGAAAGTTTAAATATAGAAAAGACAGACTGTTATATCCTTGCCTTACAGAATATCATCTTGGGTTTAGGAGCCAGCTCAGAGAGCCTTGTTCACTCGCTGAGTTCAGCATGGCTGTAATGTGCTTAGTTACAGTCCCGATCTTGAAAAATTGATTCCACTTTCAGAAATATTACCAATTCTAGGGGCATTCACCACTGTAAATATAAGGGCTATTGCAAAAGCCTGGAAGTCTCAATGATCTTAAATGTCCTTTCCAACCTAAATATTTCTGTGATTCTATGAAATTGTGAAAACCATGGGCAGCTTTATAAATGTGCCCATCAAGTGTTTCAGTTCACAGGAAGATAAGAAGCACAAGCCTCAGGAAGCTGCAGGCTCATTTTACCCAGACTGCTCTAGTCCAGGAATATCCCAGAAGACATTTTCTTACAAATTTTCTGTATACTTGTTACAAACATCTCGGAAGTAATATTAAACCCCAACATTTTTTAGCATCTCAGCCTTTTGTGGTTTGTTTTTAAGTACAACAGGCATCCCATAATGCTCTTCCTTCTTCTCCTGGGTTGACTGTGGCCAGCACTGAAGATACCTCCAAAACTTTGCACCTGGGAGAGGCTCTGATCCAGGTAACCATCAAGGCCCCCTGTGCCGTAAGACCCCTTGATCCAGGAGCACAGAATGGAAGAGTGACAGCCCTGTGTGTCCCTGGATAAACAAGCCTTTGCAGGGCTCTACCTGGCACTTGGGGCCAGCACTTTTGGGTGTAGGTGAGTTAGTGCCAGGCTTGAGCAGCCAAGAGGAGCGTGCATCAATCCTGTGCACTGCTGAGTCCATGCAGCTGCTTCTTCCCACATTGCTAGCTAAAGGATGCTGGCTGAGATACATGTCCTGCATGCTGTAAAAAAACAAACTAACAACAACAACAACAAATTAAAATCCCACTCATTCTTCCTACCCAAACTATAGGAAGCATAGAGGAGTAGAACAAGAATGAGGAGAAAAGGGGGAAAATCCTCCCTTCAACTTTAAATGGTCTTTTAAAAAACTGGTTTTCATGTGTATGATAGGTTTGGAATAAATATTAGGATCTTTTATTTCCCTGGTTTTTGTTATTGTGTTGCTGTCCATTGCAGGATCAGGTGTGTGAACATCCCATGACTGTAACACCCTATTTCAGCGTGGTTATTTCTATGGGAAGGGAACGTGCTGAGCCCAGACAGTAGCAACAGAACCCGGATTCTCAAACTATCAAACTTGCTGCTGTGAGCACTCAAATTTATTATGCTCTTGCTTCTTACAGCAAATATTCTGAGAAATATGTGCATGTGCAGTGACAACAACAAAAAGCAATTAACAGGAAACAGTTGGACTCAAAGCCACTCTTCTCTTCTAGTTAAACAAATCTCTAAACATAACTGCTACTGAAGGGAAGATAGAAGAAAAAGACATGAAGTGTCTGTCATATCTACATACTTCGTGTACCCCTTAAAGATACTAATAAATTATTAAGAGGGCAGTATAGGGACACATTAGACTAAACTAGAAGTGATTTGTGAAGTGAAAAAAACCACAAAAAACCAGTGGCCAAAAATTAGAATTTAATTTTTTTTGCTTTTTTGGTGCTTTTGTTTGTTTGTGTGTGGGTTTTGGTTTTGATTTGTTGGTTTTCTCTAGGTTTGTTTTGGTTTTTTTACTTTAAACCCCTAGTTTTTAAAAGGTTCTGTTAATCTTCCTCTGGACGCTAGATGGGGATCTTGAGTCAGTCATGCCAAAGACTTTATCCTGCTTTTTCTTTATTTTAATCTGTTTTATCATGGACAGAGTACATGGAATGCAAGTTTACTCTTCAGGCATTTATATTTATACTAAGGTTTTTTTGGGGGAAGGGTAATCTGCAGTAAATAAATATTTACTTTTAAAAATGCAAGTTTAATTAAGGTTATACTGCATCTTTCAAAACAGAAGGGAATGCATGTGGAACTGTAGAGCACATGCTCTTCTTCATCCTAATTATTTGTTTAACTCCAGTGGTACATTGCAATTGTTTTCTCACTTTTCAGTGAGGGATGCGGTTTACAGTGACAATTGTCTTACTGCTGCATAGCACAGATTAAGACAAGGGGAGAGACAGCGGAGTCGCTCATTTGCGGCAGTACTAATGACCCAAGCATTGTTATCCCCATAAACGAGATCTTTGTGTGCTAACTAAACCTGAGCTATACAACTGTGAAAGCTGCTTTCCTTCGCTCTTCCCCAAATCTCCATATGACTAGTATACATGATAATAAATTAATCCCTCTTGTTACCATGTTGTTGTTTGTTTAGTAAGTACCTCTTTCTTTCATGTGATATCAAGCTCAACCTTAAATTGTGAATAAGATTTTGAGCTATTGTCTCAAATTGTTCCTTTCTCAAAGGATTCTTTCTTCTTCCTTTAGTAAACTTGACTTAGCAAGTTGCATTGTAAAGAAGCATATATAGCACCAACCTCATGCCTTCAGGCACTGCTGTGGACTGGTCTTAACTAAAGTGAGTTTGGCTGTCTCAGCTCATTTTGTAGGGACAAACTAGCCCACACCATATAACATGCAGTTTGGGATTATTGCCAGTTCCTTCCCGGAAAAAACTCAGAAAGGAATTAGCGAATGAATTCTTGCAGCATCTGTGGAGTCCCGGTATACCCAAGGTAAAATGGGATCCTTCCTCGAGCAGCAGAAAGGAGGGAAAATAAAACAATCAACCCTGCAGTGGCCTGTTATTCTTAGTGTTTCATGCCATTATTGTTGGAACATTCTGAACTGAAACATGTTGGTAAAGGAACAATTCGTACTGCAGAGAAAAAGGCTGAACACCAAATCGGTTCTTTTAAAAGTATCAATTTTTATAATGTATTATAAATAAACAATTGTTTCTTGATATGGAGAATGATTTTATTTGATGGCACACAGTGCTGCATCAGTAGAGCTGAATGCTGTGTCAGAGCAAAAGGAAAAAAAAATATATTAAAGACATGGGATGCAAAAAAGGGTCATTAAATAAGACTTTACTAGCCTTGAAATGTGGATGGTTTGCATAATTGATTAATCAAAAGGAAACATTATTGGTCACAGAAAATATCATTAGAAGAGCTCCAAATTCAAATAATCTCTTCCTTAAAAGAAAGGAAATGAAATCTTGAAAACAGAAAAGAAACCTTACAGAGACAAGAAAGAAGACATGATGAAATAAAACGCAATGAAAAAAAACTGTGAATTTAGAAATCGGCAGAATAAATTAAAAGGAAGGGGATGAAATGAGATGCAGTGAAAATGACAAAAACGTACAAAATAAATATGGCTAAAGTGGGAAAATGAAGGGAAAAAAATCAAACAAGGAGGCAGAAAAGACAAGAGAAGAATTAAATGAAATCACAAGCATTATTGGAAAAAAGAAAACTCTTCACCAAAAGCAAAAAACTCAAAAGGCATGGGATGCCATGAAGTGCAGGGATCTGGACCAAAGCTTGCCAAATTGATTCTCATTGAAATCGCAAGATTTGATTTCCTTTCCTGAAAGGAACTCTTCCTTTCAGGAAAGGAAATGAAATCATGAAAACTAAAAAGAAAGCCTTCCAAACACAGAAGAAAGGAGATATGATGAAATCAAATGGAATTGAAAAAACCCAGAAAATTTGGAAATGGGCTGACTACAATCAAAGGACTGGGATGAGAGGAGGGGCAGTGAAAAGGATCAAAACTTGCCAAAATTAAACTCACTGAAGTTACAGAACTAGAAGAAAAAGACAAAAAACGAGAGAGAAAAGACTGGGGAAGAATTCCTTCAAAATGACAAGGATTATGGCAAGAAATGCCAAAGACCTTCAGTGAAGCGAATACAATGTAAAGGTATGGGATGCCATGAAGTGCAGGGATCTGGACCAAAGCTTGCCAAATTTTTTCTCATTGACATGTTGAAAAGAGAAAAGGAAATCTTCCAAACATACAAGAAAGGAGATCATGTGAAATCAAATGCAATTTCAAAACACAGGAAAATTTGGAAATGGGCTGACTACAATCAAAGGACCGGGATGAGAGAAGGGGCAGTGAAAAGGACCAAAACTTGCCAAAACTAAGCTCACTGAAGTTACAGAACTAGGAGAAAAAGTCAAACAAGGACAGAGAAAAGACTGGAGAGGAATTCCTTCAAAATGACAGGGATTACGGCAAGAAAAGAAAAAGATCTTCAGCAAAGGGAATACAATTTAAAGGTATGAGATGCCATGAAGTGCAGGGATCTGGACCAAAGCTTGCCAAACCTGTTCTCATTGAAATCTTGAAAACAGAAAAGGAAGTCTTCCAAACATGTGAGAAATGAAGTATTGTGAAATCACATACAATTTCAAAAAAAAGCAAGGTTTTTAAATGGGCTGACTACAATCAAAGGACTGGGGTGAGAGGAGGTGTATTATTACCAAAACTAGCAGAGGGACAGGGGGACTACAACTAACAGTTAACAAGGCTTCAATTATCTGCTGTTTTGTATTCCTCACTACAACCTTCAGCTGTTGATCTCACATGCATTCCTTCTCCGTTTCCTCTCTACCCTTTCGTGGTTGGTCAGTACACCTCAGCATTCCATGTCTCATCACCTTCAATACCAGCGTGCCTACAAGTAAGCTCACTGAAGTTGCAAAATCAGAGGGAAAAATCAAGCAAGGAGATAGAAAAGACAGCAGAAGAACTGCATGAAATGACAGGCATTATGGAAATAAAACAAAGAAAAAATCTTGGCCAAAGGGAAAACGATCAAAAGGCATGGGATGCCATGAAGTGCAGGGATCTGGAGCAAAGCTTGCCAAATTGATTCTCATTGAAATCAAAAACAAAAAATCTCTTGAAATCTCTTGAAAACAGAAAAGAAAGCCTTACAAACACACGGGGAAGGAGATAGGATGAAATCAAATGCAATTGAAAAAAACCCAAGAAAATTTGGAAATGGGCTGCCTTAAACAAGGCTTGACATACCTGATTTCATCAATAAAAAATAAATGGTGTATGGGTTCAAACCTAGTCCCACACCACAAACTGGCAATCTTCTCTACTTCTCATTTCTTGTTATTCCTTTATGAGGTACAAATGGCTGGAAATCACATCTACAACAAAAGGAGGAATGGAGATGTTTGGCATCATACAAAAGGCTTTCTTCTTTGTGATTTTGGTGTGAATAGTTTAATTTGGTTTATTTAACCAGGTGATTACCCTTAACTGAGACATAGAGTACCTTCTCATCATAAATGTGCTTCTCAGGAGATCTCTAACTGAGAGTTGCAATACACTGCAGAAAAAAAATGTGTTCAAAAGCTCATGTATTATTCCATTTTTTTAATGTGAAAAAAAGGTAACACTCATATATCTCAGAAACATATTGTAATGGCTTCCAAACATGAACATAAAATTGGTGTAAATGTAATTTCAGTTTGTAAAACTTTTTGATTTGTGTTTATTTGTATGCAGAACATAACATATATGTTAACACATATATAACACATAACACATATATAACACATAACACATATATATAACATATATAACACACATATATATGTTAACACATAAGCCATTATTCACTCTAACTCATGTACTGAGATAATTACACAGAATTGAATGCTGATACATCTGGAAAATATATTGTGTATATATTCAAAGGATGTTACAGATTTAAGGGACAATTTCAATGCATTTAGACATTAATTGTTGTACAAAATCAAGATTTCCTTCTCAAGTTGTAGTGGTCCAATTCATAACTGTATTGCAATGTGAGGAACTGTTTTCTAAATCTCTAGTTGTAGCTAGCCAAATCCAAAAATTAATCTGAGGATTTTGAAGCAAACCAGTTTTTCAGTTTCTTACCACTTGTTTTTAGCAGAGTAGAACCAGAGCAATGCAGACATTTAAAAGGTTTACAAGATTTCATTAGACCAATATATATATATACTTTTGCCAGTGAAGAACAAAAATATTGATTGATGAATGCTATAGCTAGTATTTAAAAGAACTTTTACCCTGTCCTGAAAATTTGTTTTTATTCTATTAATATTTTATCCCAAACTGGGTTGTATATATTTTTAATGTCTCAAGATTTATTTCAATATCTCATAGATATATAAAGCAAGTGCTTTAAAATCCTATTTTAGAAGGTATCTTTCATAAGCAAGGATTGGCAACTGAGTAAAAAAAAATTTGTATGATTTTTTAATCAAGATTTAACTCGATAATACAACAATAATGGTTGAAAATATTTTCTTTTTGCTTCTGTTTTGATACTCTTTGTCTGCATCCACCTGCACTGGATGTTCAGCACTATCAAATATTTGTATGAACAGGAACACATTACAATGCTGCAATATGCTCAAGCAGTGTGACTTTTTTTTGTGTGTGCTTTGCATTTGAACTTTTGTAGTAATGTAAGTCCCTAGACCAGCAGCTGAGATTTATTAGCATGGCATGACTGTATTAGAGGTGCAGAGACATCCGTTTCTTCTGAATCCACCTGCCAGTATATTTCAATAACAATCCTAACTTGAATAATCTTCCCTAAAGTAGTTGTTTAGTAGAGATATCCTTTCTCCCACTTTACATTTGCCTTGTATGCTCCAGTTCAAGAAAGCTTCCCACCTTCTGTATTTAGGCATGTTTTGAAAAGCATATTTTAACTTTGACAGGATCAAACATTTTTCTTAGTCTAATGTGATTATTCCAAGGAAATGAATTATTTGGTATTCACATTATGAATGCATGATAGTATGCATACTATCCTGACATTTATAAGAATCAAATATTTAGAAACACAGTAGTCATTTTTGTTCAGTCCTGGAAGAAACCAGAGTTTAGCTGATGTGAGTGGGGAATACTTTCTCTTAAAATATGAAGTTATGATGATCTTAACCATGTAGAGTTCTAGAAATACATTGAATAATAATGACTTTCCATCACAAAAAACAGTTTTTTTGAGTAGTGACCTAGATAAGATGGGATCTGCATTCTGTTCTAACTCCCTAAACTACCTAGTCATGCATGGCATTTTATCATCTTTCATATGTCAGTGTGTTGTAATAAGCTGCTAGATCATATAGCCCAGGACACCTCATGCTGGTGTGTTATTCCTGTATTAATTACACTTCATGTTCACTGTGCCTTTATGAAAGAGATGTTTAGCCTATTGATCTTGCTGCAAACTCTACGAAAAGTAAAAATAAAATAAAATGAACTTTTCCTGGGACGGTACAATTAAATCCTCAAGAGAATGAAATTTGTCTCCTCCACTCCTGGAGCTCCATATAGTGAGACAGGAGTGACTCTCATCTATTTCATCAAACACATTCTCCCAGTGAGAATTAAACATACATTGACTCAGCTGCTAATTCAGGAGCATGATTAAATTGGACAGTGAAGGAACAGAATAACTCTACCTGGAAAGACAGGTGTTGTCCACAACCTCCTAGGTTAACCTGTTCACAAAAGCCCCACGTTATTTCTGGAACAATTCTGTTCAATACAGATACTTTTCATGGAAAATCTGTTTCCAGTATTGTGCACATGCCACTATCCCCTCTCTTGTTGTAGTTGAATGCTGACATAAATCTTTTTCTAATAAAATGAACTATTCAAATTTTTTCTTTACTGAATGATGTCTGAAACAGATGTATTTTAATCTGCTGGGCATAGAAAATGAAATTTACATGTCAGTGAGGTCTTTCTGGTTAATAAATGTTTTAAAAGAGGGAATGCAGAAAGCTAAATATATGTAAAATTGCACTGCTTTGCATACGATGCTTTTAGCAGAAAATACAGTATTCTAATACTAAATTGTATCTTATTTATGAGACAAAAAGTATACACATTTTGTGATAACAAATATCTTTCATATAGGGGTATCATATAAAATGCTGGAAAGAATTCTGATTGCGCCAGCAATGCTTCACTTATGCTAGACCCAATAATTCTTTTTTCATGTACGAGCAGCATCTGAATGAAGCATTTTGTTTGTTATCTCTGTGTGTGTGCAATTTTGAACTCATTATGTTTTCCTATTATTTTAGCTGTTTACGTAGCACCAATTTTAGTACATTACTGCAGCTTTCTCTTACTCTGAGGGAGCTGGATCCAAAGCCCACTGAAATCATTGGAGGGGCCCTGTTAGCTGAAGTTGGCTTGTTGCTGGGGATGGAGATTAAGACAAAGAAGAGTTGTATTCACTGTCCCCTGGAGGTTCAGACAGGTTTTCCAAATAATCATGAACACTTCTAAAAATAGCTGGGTATGTTGATGAAATTTTATGTTTTCCATCACAAAAATGTTACTCATTTTGTAGCATACTTGGGGGGGTGGGGGGTGGGGAGGAATGTCAAAGATAATAGCTATTAAAATGAAGCTTTAAACCCAATTTACTTTACTGTCTGAACTGCTGCCAAGTTTGATAGAGATGTAATGGCAGAGTTAGCCTAAATTGCTTGTATAGAAGGCCAACACACAGCCTGGTGTCCTGCTTGTGCCTTGTGCTGATACCTTCAACCAAGACCTTCTTCCAGCCCACCTTCGTCTGCCCTTCCTCCCTCTCTCCCTCCTTCTTTCTCTTCTCCTCTCAGGTTCCCACTTATTTTCTTCTTCTTCTTCTTCTTCTTCTTCTTCTTCTTCTTCTTCTTCTTCTTCTTCTTCTTCTTCTTCTAATAATAATAATAATAATTTTAATGTAAATATAAAATAATCTCCATGTGCTCAATACCCAACAAGTTCATCCTTGGAAAATATATTGGTATCTGAAGTGACATGAGTTTTACCTCAAGGAGAACAATGGTCTGAGAGAGTATTTTTTCATCAGAGTCAATGGTTTAACAATGCAAGAATTGTCTGCTGAACATTCCTATCTTAAAAAATGGGGCTGCAGCACCACAGTAGAAATCATTCCTCAAGTATCTCAATTAAGAGCTCAGTTGTTATCTTATCCTGATTAAAAAGTGCTTGAGTTTCTACAAGTTTTCAGCCAGAGAAATTCAGGAATGATGTCCAGGTTCATTTTTTAGCAATTAGCAAGTCTGAGCCTCAAACTGACAGATTACCACCATTTGGCAGTATCACCAATAGACAGGGAGTTGTGAAATTGTAAGATATTATTGTATTGTTGGTAGCCTGAGTAAATCTAAATCTTTTCAAGCTTTGCTTCAGTGGGTTAATTCCAGGACCTGAATTACAACTGCAATTTGAATTACATTGCAAAGACTGAAGTTACTTCACTTCAGCAAAGTCCTTTTTCTTAAGACTTATGAATTCCAGTTATTTTGAAATCCTGAAATGTTGAAATCTTTTGATACCTTCCTTATTATTTCCAGGGAGAAGTGGGTAAAGGTTTTTCCTGACTTTCCCTGCCAGCACCTCTTTATTTAGTTAAATGTGTCTTTGACTTTACCTTTATTTTGTGGTATCTTAGAGCTGCTATGTGCAATATACATCCACAGGGGCTTTTTATTCTTCCCATCCTAAACCTGAGATATTAAAATAGCAGGAAGAACAAACCTTGCCAGAATCAGAAAATAATAAAAAGAAAAAGAACCAAATACATGTTCTGTATATGCTTAGGGCAATTGAAGAGACCTGCAAAAAGCAGGAGCGATTTCAGATTATCTCTACATATTTTGTCTGAGAATCTTAAAACACTTAATGGATTCTAGCTAATTAAGTCTCAAAGCTGGATGCTGAGCTATATGAGGCAGGGCAGAGGACATCACCCATTCTGTTGAGGAATGAAGGGAAAAGTGATTGCATGATTTTCTGGGCACAAAAGATTATTAAATATTGGATTTGTGAATAAAGATACACATTCCAGTTACAGTTTAACCATTAGGATTGATTTTGTTCACCAAATAACATCTGTGACAATAGTGAAAAAGTATGCTGTAATGAAGTCTCTCATAAAATAATTTGTTTCATCAGTAGCTTGTTGTTAAGAGAAAGCTGTATCTGACAATAATACATACAAAATTTTATTTAGTGTAAAAGGCCTATTACTGAGTACTGGCTTGAAACTGTAGCTATTCAGGTTGTGGAAGTATTTATTTATGTATTCTCCACAACAGAAATACTCACTGGATAATTGCTGCAGAGGGCAAAAAAAACCCCCCAAAAAATGTTAATAATAGCAGTTCAAAAGCTCAACAATATTTTTAAGAGGAGCAGCTAAACAGGGCTGTGGCCCTGCAGTGGCTTGCAGTAATCAAGAGCTTTCAACAAACCAGTCCTTATTCAGTTTCTAACAGCTGTGTGGATCTGAGTAATCAGACTGGAGACTGTGTACACACTGTTCAGGTTTCAGCCTAGTTTGTGACAGCTTCGGCTTTCCCTGGTGTGGCACCAGGATTTTAAAAATCTCGTCAGATAAATTCTATCTGTGGAAAGTAACATTATGCTGTGATGATGCATAATTCTACATATCTGTATTTCTTGTGTTAATAAACCAAAAATGAATGGGAAATGGCAAAGATCTGTTGCTAGAAATGTTTAGTCTTCCATATCTACCAGATGCAATTTTTTCCTCCCAAAGTGTTTTCCTTAATCCAGCCTTGAGAGATTGAAGTGATGAAGCTTCCTACATTTCCCTTCAGAGAGCATCGCAAAGTATAAAACACAACAATGCTCGATATTTTTAATGAAATTATGGTTATATTTAGCTTTTTATGTGAATTCTGTAAGTCTCATATACCATCTTTTGTTTGCAAGAACCCCTCATTATTCTGGAAAAATAGATGCCATTAATATTTCGAGCCTGTTATGCTAGCCTTCTTTAAGTATTCTTACTGACATATGTTTCCAATTATTTTAGAACAATTTAATGCTAGGAAAATAGGTCTGCAAAGCAACATTTTTGTCAAAATATCTGAAGAGAGTATTTTTTACTTCTGTCTGGAGATGAATTTAGGATTTGGCTCAAGTTGAATTATAGGTACAAATGTCTTACATGAATTTGCAGGCTGTGTGACCCTGTGGTATTTGGTCTGCTTTTCTGTGCTGCTGTCTTTGGGTTCTCAGATTTCTCTTATGCTAAATTCCTGATCATTTTGTGATATGATACAAACAGAGGTATCAGATGAAACCAAGATTCAAATCAATAAAAATTTGGTTTATGTTTTTCATAATCTATAATTTTTCAATATGTGTAACTCTATATGAAGTCTCTATGAATATTTATTTGCAAATTCACTTATTCCCCTGGTTCCTTCTTCTATGATGTACCTTAAATCTCTCAGGGTAGTGCAACGCACAGACTGAGGTACTGCAAGAAATGCCTTATGGAGACTCTGAAGAATGTATGGCACTGGCTCACAATTGCATTTAAACACATATTATTAGATATCCCTCTGATTGCATATAAACTATCTTCCATAACCATTTGAATTTGTGAAGCTGGAAGGGGAAGGCTGCAGTGTTCACTGATTCCAGTGGGATTCAGATTTCCAAAATCCTAATGTGTACCAGATGTGAAAGGAGGGAGGCACTAGACAGACTGGTGAGTGGCTGACCACCATATTACATGATTACCCAGAAGTGGGGAATGTTCATCACACAGGACAGCCTCAGTGGGGAAAGGGAGAAGGTGGAAAGCCATTTGAAAATTCAGGATTCAGTGTCCACAATATTATTCAAATCCTTAATGTCCATCAAATGCATTGTAGAAACAGCAGCAATCTATTTTTTTGATGCAAGGTTTTTTTAAGAGCTTGTTTCAGAATCTGTTTTTCTCATTAAGATTTTAAATCCATGGCTTTTAACTTTGATCTCACTGGTTGAGATTAATCCTTATTTTACCTTGTTTCTGTTTTGGGTTTTCTTGGAAAGGGGGGTATCCCTTAGTCCAAGACATCTAACGCTACTTCATCTGAATAAAAAAGCAACCATTTCCCAGGAGAGGGCACAGACAGTTCTGCTTTCTCCCAGGCAGGGAGGGAGGAAGCCTCAAAACCAGAATGAGTTAGACACCACCTTAAAACCAGAATGAGTTAGACACCACCACCACCCTCTGGACACAGCCCTTTGCTCCTGTGTTTACTTCATTGCATCCTGGATTGCACATAAGACAATAAGAGAACAAGACCTCTGAACTGTCCAAACCACACTTTCTTTGGTTGGCTCCACTCAGCTCTGCAGTAGATGGGTGGGTTTGAAAGAGAGAGAGAAAGAAACTTTATTCTAATTATGTGGGCTTTGATCATTGAGTTTTGTATGTGAATGTCACAAATATTTCAGGGCAGGCCATGTGTGATGCATGTTCTGGTGTAACCCTGGCAAAAGAGAAACATGCTGAGAGCAGTGACATCTGCCTCTGTCCTACCTGCAGAACAGAAACATCTACCTGGATCCTTTTCATTTGGGAAAACAGACCCAGGTTTAATTTAGCATGACGACATATCTACACATCCCCTTATAAATGTAAAGGAAGATACTATTCCTCCATGGAGTGCTTGTAAGTTTTGTTTGCTACTAGGCTTTCCTTTGCCAGCATTGCCTCCATGCCAGCAAGACCTTTACTTGGCAGTATTTAATTCAGGGCCAGGATCTAGGAAAAAAAGGAGCCCAAGTGGAATATCATCAGCTCTACATTTGCAAATTTGCCCAGTTTTGTTTAAATGACTTTCCTGCTTCCTAGTTTATTTTCCCCTCAGCACAGAAAAAAAGAGGATTAAGGCTGTCAGGGCTGTACTTCAGAGGCAGCCCCAGCAAAGCCCCTGAAGAAGAAAAGTGAATGATCATAACGCATCCTCTGGATCCTCTCCAGCATAAGAAAGGATAAACTAATATTTTTTAGCATTTTTTAAATTCCACAGTCAAATAAACAGCACATGGCAGTCTCTGGAATTGAAGATAGAAGGTCACTGAGACCTGGATTTATTAGTGAGGACATTGAACATTGCCCTAGTGCCATAGAGAGTGTTTCAGTCCCTGAAACTGATGCCCTTCAGATGCCATGTCAAAATCTGAAACCTGAAGGATTGGTGTCTAAAAATTAAGAGCAAATGCTGTTAGACACTACTCGCTATTTATCATCTCTTCAATAATCTTGCCCAGAAATGGGAGGTTTAGCAATCAGGCAATAATTTCTTCGTAAGAAAATTAGTGTCAGAAGAGGATTTATTGAGTAAAGACCAAATAAATGCATGCTTGAAAGCTTCTGGCAGTCTGCCTTTTCTTAAGAGAAAATTACCTATAGGAGGTGTTTTGTCCCAGTTTTCACTATGGGAAACATATTTCCCCTCTTTGGAGTCCTTAAGAAATTTTCCTTAGAGGATTCAGAACATCCAATTGAAACAGGTGAAAACTGAGTTAATTGAATTATGTGGTATCTTTATTCCTGTTCAATACTTTTACAGTGACAAATCCACAGCCGAAATTCAAATATAATGACAAATTTATGCAGCACGAAATAGTACAAGCTTAAACAGTTGTAGGTAATCTTGGCTACTCAGATAGACTAACATCCATAATTGTTTAGTAAGTTTTAAGATTGCTTGGCATTCACAACATGAAGTGCAGTAAGGACTGGACTTTCACTAGGAGAACACACAATCCAAATGTGTGGTCCATGGCCTGCATTTCCTGTTCATTGTAAGGCCAGTGCAATATGCAATAGAAAAAAATGGGTGTTGGAGGTGCATAAAGAGCTCACATCCTTTAACTGATGCATCATTTGCTTCTTCACAATTATTGACAATTTATGTCTCATTGGAGGACACAAAGAGACTGAGAGGAAGGTACAAATAAAGTTTGGAAGGCTAGACTTTGCATTCATTAGACTTGATAAAAAACCAATTTCTCTTTTTTGTCAAAACTGTAACACCTCCTTTCAACAGCAGATGAAATATTTTCTATTAGGTAGTTTGAGTTCATTTTATTTGAACATAGTGAGCCACTTCAAGAAATACCTATCAAATATAGCCCTAGATAATCATCTGGAGAAGGAAATGCTAATTTTTAAAGTCTGATTCCAAGCATCTAATGTCCCACAGACTTGTTGAGACCTACTTCTAAAGTTTGCAGTCCTAATGCATCCTGTTGTTTAGATGAGAATTAACCATAATACTTAGTTGCAGAACAAAATGAGAACTCTTACATGAGCCGAGTATCTTTGGCTCATATATTTTACTCAGAACTCTTTATAACACACAGGCTCTGTCTCAGAGAATTTTAAAGGCATTAGAAGGATGAGGAACAGCTAGATACTAGCTTTAAGAGCTGGAAGTTGCTTTTTAGAAAGACTTTATCTCTGTGTCAAATTCTGTACTTTCTTTGTTTCAACAGTAGCAGTTCTTTCTATTTCCTTTCGTCTGCTACTCTACATTACACTTCTGAGCTTTGTTCTTTCTCATCTAAGTGAAGTTGTACTTCTGGGTATGCCAATAAAGCATGTCTTCTCCAGGCAAAAAGAAATTGTTGTTGGAATATCTATATTGGAGTTCAAAGACAAAAGCCCTGTTAATGCAATTTCTAGTCTGATAGTCTGATTTCCGAAATGCTGTTACCATTTCTCAGTTTTAAAAGGATTTGTGCATTTTCACTTTTTACTATGAAATCCAATTATTGATCCTCAAAATAGTCTGCTGTGACCCACCTAGTGCTCACCAAGAAGTAATGGCTTTAGTGGCTCTTCTTGATGTCAGCTGTCCCTGCCTATCCATGGTATAAACCAAGCTAAGTGAAAATGGATCCATCCTGCATTATCTTGGGTATGACAGGGGGCAAAATGAACAGACTTGTCTGTATAGTTACAAGAAACAGCCCAAAAAATGATGTCAAACAATAGGGCTGGAATCAAGCCAACATATCTCAAAATAAAGTGGCTGAAGATTTCATCAGTCCAGGAGTGAAACATTGTCTTGGAGCAAAACCAAAAAATACAATTTGCTCAAATAATAATCTGGAACAATGATACTAAACATTTCTTTAATAATACATGAATTTTTCAAAATCTCCTGGATGAAGGTTTGTAAAGTAAGAAAGTCTTGATTCTCTCACATTTTCACTTGTTATGCAACTGTGTAACTTTGTAGACTTTGTGCCTCTGTAAGGGCTTCATCCAAAGACTACTGTATCATTGGAAAAAATTTTATTAACTTACACATGCTTTAGATAAGGGCATAAATGAAAGATTAACTCTCTGAATCATTGTGCTTCATTATTTCTGTTACAATTTTGGCCTTGGTCACACTTCTTATGATGTAGGACATTAAAAGGATACATCCTCCAAACATTTATTCATATGAAACCAATTTGTAGTGAAAGTATTTTTAAAATAACATCAGACCACAAATATTCCAGACCTATGTATTCATTCATCCATTAAATTAATTTCATTAAAATCATATGGGTGTGGATGAAGATTTTCCTTGGTTTTATTCTATCCCTATTGAAACACTGAAGAGTGTTGGCTGACATTTCAAGCAAATACCTGAAGGTAGGACCATCTTACTTGATGTTGTATTCTGCCAAATTGCATCTGGATTTCAGAGCAGATATTTAATTTTTTCAAGACACACAGGGAATAAGAAGCATTTTCTACTTATAGAAAGTGATTACAGCTGAAGACATGCAAGTTGCAATTTATCTCCTGCAATATGTATTGTAGTACATCATAAATTATGCTCTTCTTGGAGGAAAAAGCCTCTTTTAATCTTAGCAACTAATGTACAAGAATCAAAAAACCATTCCATTATACTTATTTGAGGAACTGAGTCTAGAAATCAATAATAAAATGTACATGTCTCTTGATAGTCAAATGTAGTTCTGAAGAAGGAATTCTGTAGAATCTCCTAAGTATGCAGATTTCCTTAGTTAAATGCCAAACATAAATAGTCCCTGGGCCACTTCTAACTATGCCATTGCAACACATTTAATTTTATTTTGTGAATAAATGAATTTTATTTAAGTGAATAGAAAGTTTTGTATTTGAGAATGTGTTGTAAGAAAGAATTCATTGAAAGGTAAAGTCATGGCTATTTTTGCTAAGAGACACAAGCAATTTGAGATGTATTTGTTGGAGGCTGTGAACCAAGCAGAACTCAGCTGAGGAATGTATCCCTGCCTCTGAAGGCTCTTCCCTTAACCCCATCTATGGTGTGCCTGCTCTTTCATGACAACCTGCACAGGGAATTTGGTGTGTAGTTCTCTAAAAGAATATATTACTGATTTGAAACATATTTATTGGTATGGAGCAAGTCAGTGGAAATACAGTACAATTCTTTCCTTTGTTCAGCAGCAGCAGGGTTAATGAGTCTGGCTGGTATAAAGAATTTAGCTAGTTCTGGAAACAAATATTTGTTACTGAAGGACTGCCATAGGGGTTCCTGGGTTGGTGAAGTTTGTGGACTGCTAGGTAGAAATCAGAAATAAACTTTTCTGGAAAAGTTGACTATAGTATTTGGCAGTAGGTGAGCTTGTATATAGATTCTCTGAAGTTGCCAAATGGGGACAGAATTCCTTCAGCAATGATAAACACAGAGTGGCCTCTGCTATGGCATGTTTGAGCTGCTGTGTGAGTGTCTTGCAAGTTTTGAAGCCTCGCACTTCGGTTTTGTTAGCCCGTTGGAAGAAATCTCATTTAACTGGCATTTTTACATCTACATTAATTCTTTTAAAACACTGAAGTGAGTGTTCTACAGCTATGTAAAGAAACGCATTATCAAAGCATTAAGATATGATTAAACTGACATTTTCTTAAGAAAACGAAAGGAGCAGGAAAAAGCCATTCTAAAAGGACTGAGTGCTACATACTCCAGATATTATCTTCAGTGCTTACTCAGGGATCTTTAAAGAAGCTTATTACCAAGTACCCTAAGAAGACAAGTGTGGATGTGTACAGATCAGAGGAATGCAAGTTAATGCACCTGCCAGATTTTACTATCGTACAAAGCATGTCAATCAGCACTCAGACCTTGCGTTTAAAAATGTGTTCCTTCAGATTTTTTTCAGTGCTGTATCAGACATAGCTAGAATTTCCTAGTCAGTATCCATCCAGTGTTTCAAATGTCATAAATTATGCTACTGAATATATATCACTGATGTGAATGTGAATAGCCCTTCATTAGATTCAGTAATGAGCTGTAGAAATACTGGTAGGTATGGTTGCTGTGAGTACGTATATTTAAATCTTCCTGCTATTCTTAATAGGAATTAAAAATAATATTTTGAAATTAAAGAAAAAAAAAAATCAGTTCTGCATATGTTTTCTTTAAGAAAGATAAATTAAAATACATAGTGAGTTGAATTGATTGGGCAGTTTATAGCACATGAGTTTGCAGTGGTTTGAAGCACAACTACTTGATAGCTACCTACAGCTCACATCCCACAGGACCATTTCGAAAGTGACGTGTCAGTTTTGGCTTGGTCTTCATTAGGAAAAAATAGGTTCACAAACTCATCCTGAGATGTCACTGTCTGCAAAAGCCTGTAGTGGAGGAGGGCCTGGTGTACCAGATCACCACAAGATGGCCGAAGGATGCTGGGAATCTGCAGTGATGAAGGAGACAAATACAGAAGAGAACTTATGAGAAAAAAGGTACTGGGGCCGTCACATGCTGTGCTAATAAGGTCTCCTTTGTTGCTGTGTGCAAAAATCTGACATTCCTCTCTAAAGAACAATTTATCCAAACTGGAAGTTCTGTACAAGGACTAGCAGTAGGATGTGACCAAAAAAACTCAGAGGAGAAAAATATTTTTGCTGTGTCTACAGTATTTAGGGAAGTCATGACTGCCACCTATATGGGGTCAGAGAGAGATGCTGCTCAACCCAGCAGTCACTGACTGCAAAGAACAAGCAGGTCTTTAAGAGCAGGTGGGTGAAAACACAGATGGCAGCAGGCAGCAGGTCTTAGTCACCCATCAGGGTCCTCAGGCTTTGGTTCCTACCAAAACAAGGAGTCTGAGCCTTGGGAGGTTCTCTGGTCACCTTCAGGTGCTCATGCTCTGTTGGCGATCATCACACTGGGGATCACCATTTATTACGATGGCTTCTTGTGTGGGGTGATGAATCAGGACTCTTTGACTCCATTATCAGAAGGCTTATATGATTTATTAAAATGACTCCATTGTTCAGAAGGCTTTAGGGCTATAGGTGCCCATGTTCAGAGTTAACATGCTTTCTCCTTCATGGTCAGTAGAAGACTTCTAGAATGCTTAGAATTCCAAGATAAGAATTGTCCATCTCATTGGTTAAGAAATAGAGACAGTTCTCATCTCCTCTGTGGGAGATAGAACAGTTGTGTCCTTGAAAACACACACACACACAAATTTGTTTTTACAGAAATCTGCTCAGAAGTGAGCTTTTCCCATGGAAGGAAAAATTCAGCAAGTTTCCATCTAAGAAACTTACAAAATGTCTATGACAATGCTCTCTTGTAGCTCTCAGAGTGAAAGGTCTTCAAACCTTGCAAAAGGTTTGCAGCACTGTGAAAACCTGTCTCTATGCACTGTTTTAGCTGGTTTTTCAGGATTTAGCCCAAAAAATATTTTATTGAGTGAAAATTCAGTATTTACTGAGTAAGAACATCAGGTTGTGGTGTTAGATGGAAGTCACTTTATAAAGAAAGTAGGATAAACATAAAGTGACTGAAGATATTCAAGTGACACTGTTCTACTGGAAATATAGTCATATAAATAAATGGGCTTTATCAGTTTGCTGGTACCTCCAGCAATGTTGACATTTGCATTCTGCTCTCCTACCTCTGACAGACTTTAGTTCTATTAAAATAATGAATTCTTATGCTGATATTCTCCTCTTAGCATGAGGCATTTGGAACATGTCAACACAGTTTCAGGGATGAATTTTGGAAGTTTATTAAGATATACAGATTTAAAAAGGAGAAATCTGTACAGGTGGCATGTGTCAGAGATTTCTCTTTTTATCAGTCCTCATAAAACATGTCCATATATGATGTGTTTTCCAATAGAAAAATGAAGCACAAATCCTATTGGGATCACCAGCAGGGTCTGATGTCCAAAGGCAGATATTTTATTTAAATGATCCTATACTGCTCAGTAGGAAATACCATTTTCATTGTGTTTACAAACATGTTAGCATTCATTAAAATGTTTTTCTGCTGCCCTTGGGGTATGTATTTTAAAAAACATACTTCTGAAAAGCTTTAGAGAGCAGAATTTTTTAAGTCTGATCATTTGACGGGTGTTAATTTGCCTTGAAATTCTCATTGCAGAGACCTAGAAGCCAGGTGTTCAGAACAGCTTCAACACCAGAGAATGACTGGTCCTTCAAAATAGTTTTGCTTCATAACTCTGTGGCTACTTTGAGGTCAGTGAAGTGGTACCTACTTGGGATGTGACACACTGCAGTACAACCAGTCCAGTGACTTCCCAGTCAGCTCCATGTTCTGCTTGTACTTACCAGGATCCCAACACCATCATTTTCTTTTGATGCATAACTTCAAATGCAAACAGCTACTGGATTGTTTTGGCATCACCAGCTTTTGTAAAAAATTAAGTTAATAATTTGATAAACTCTGAATATGTCATGCACTGAAAACTGTTAACTCTTCCTATTTTTTTTCCATGGTGGAGAGACACGCTTTGTTAAGACAGAGGGATGATTTTAAATGCTCAGAAAAGGCACTTCATCCCAGTCCCATCTTGAGTGACTCTGGTCTGTTCAAAATTCATAGGCTTTTAATATAAATATCTCCCCACTAAGTGTTCACCAACTGGGAAGCTACAAGTGCAGAAGAATGATGTTGCTGTAATAGGTGTGGTACTACCATAATACTAATTGGGGATTTCTCTATAATAGAAAAATTTTGGGATGATGGGCAGTTTCTTTTCAGAACTATCCCATAGCTGTTTGTTGAGGCAAGGAAGGAATAATAACAATAGGGAGCAGGGACAGAGTTATTTTCTGTTGCAAAAGTGATACCCAGATATGAATTTTCATGTGCAGCCCAAAAAGCCAAAATATTTCTAACAGAAGCAGGAGGCTGCTTGTGTAGCTCTGCTGAAATCCCTTCATGTTCCTCCTCTTCAGGTGCGTGAAGGACTGTTTGAGCAGATATTTTTTTCAGGCTGTAATTGTGGTTCTTCAATCCTACAGGCAGAAATTGTACAGTTTTTTTAAGCAAAATTGCTATGACTAGCATTGCCTCAGTATAGAGAATTTCCACAAGGATTTATTTCTTTCATGGTGCAATACAAAAAGTACTAATTACTATCTTATGCCTAAAATTAGGGGTCTTGCAGGATGCTCCAATGAAGAGAAAATAAACAATGTGGATATTATTTGTTACAATTTTTCCTATTTGTAAAGAATATTAGCTTCCATATACCTGCCTTATGTGAAAGATCAGCTGATGTTATCAAATTATATTTTCCAGCATTTCATATTGGTAATGCGTGAATTAGCCAGCAGATTTGAATAACTTCTTTGGTTTAGAGTACTTAAATAAGTAATTTACTTCAGTGTTTCATTTTGGTCGATAAATATTGTTCTATAGTTTTTTCATTAAAACAGGAAGTGCTTTGAAACCAATTTTATTGGTATATACATTTGAAGATACCTGTGCTCTCAGGCATAAAATGCATTTCTTAGTACTTGGCAAAGTATAAGTATATTCTTTTCCACTTGGGTATTGCATGCTTCGAAAGTGATTGTCCTGTTGAGAAACTGAAATGCACACCATAGTTTCTTACTTTGGATATGTTAAATTGGTAAAACTTTCAAACACAAATTCCCATTATAACAAATTTTTCTATTGTGATTAATGAAGTAAAATGATAATTTTTAAAAGAAATTATTCTTCTGAATTCATGGACTAAAACCTATGACATTGAGAAACTTTTAAGTGAAAGAAATGTTTCCAACTGTCAGAGATGCCCAGCTCTACCAAGACCTCACACCATCCAGCAATCATTCCACAGAACACTGAAAGGTTGTGATTATATCCTGGAGATGCTGAAGGATTTTTAGCCTTTAGGACAAATGGAGAGCTCTGTATGTAATGCAATTTTTAGATCACAAATTAACTGGAAAACAGTTTGATCAAAAGTTAATGCTTGACCCTCTGTTGGACTATCTTTCTTTGAATGGTTCTGTGAAATCTGTAATTTTGTCTACTTTCTTTAAATAAGTCTGGGTTTGAAATGGTAAATTAATGTGCATGAGTAACAATGACTAGGAAGAAAGCTGCATCACCCTTGTTTACTTCACACTAGCATTATGGTGAGGTTTTGGATTAGTATAGCCATGATGTACAGGGAGTTCCCAGTTTTGAGCTGGTGGTGGTTTGCAGAATCAGAGAAAATCACTGTTACAAGAAGACCATGAGCTTGATTGTGTGCTCCTTGCTGACAAGTAATTACTCCTAAAAGTACTTCAATATGGATCACCAGAGTTGTTGATGTGCAGTTATTCTTGAAGAAAATTCAGTAAATTCGGACAGAATTTGTGTGAGTCTGCCCAGGGAATTTCTTTAGCTCCTTGGGGCAATTTAAGAATGGATTTCTACATGCAGAAAGATTCTCCTAAGATGCTAAATTATTTTGTGCTCTTACCACCAAAATCTACTCAATTTTTAATGGCAAAATGCCAGGATTTTTAGAGTAAGCTCCATAATCCAACTTTTTGAAAAACTCTCATCATATCTCTAATTCTAAACTCCTTGGAGAGGTGACAAATTTCAAATTCCCACCAGTTCAATGTAATAAAGATTTATCCATAATTTGTCTAGCTACACCTACAAATGAAATAATTATTTTATTTGGCCTTCCTATCTTTCATTCATTAAGTACATGGCAATGTTTTCAGTACAAGTAAAAGTTTTCTTTATCTTCCCCACATCAACTTCACTAAATTCCCTTCTTAGTTGGTAGAAAATTTTTTCTTCATTGAATTATCTCACAGGAACCCAAAGAAGCTTGTAAATTCAAAACAAAATTACCACAATCCAAAGCAACCATCCAGCAACAATTTCATTCTCACGCAAGAGAGAATCAACCCATGTGGAAAACAGAAGTTTAATGTAAAACTTGATTAATACTGCATGTGAGTTACAGAAAAAGTTAGATAAAAGTGATTGTCTTTTATTTGCACTGTCTTTATAGAATAAAATTGGAAATGCTTTAACATGTTGCATAACATTAGCCCTAACTAATCTTTGAAACAACACTGATTTATGTACACAGAAACTATTTGCATCTTTCTACTTAGCAGAGTATTAAAAAAGAGATTAGGACCAAGGTTCAGGATGAAGTTGCCTAAAGCTATTTGATTTTGGCTTTAGGAGTCTAAATAAAAATGGCCTAGTTTTTAGTGCTGCTGAGCACAGATACCTCCAAATCAATCTTGAAAACTTTAAACTGTAGCTCTTACATGATGTGGAATCTATCCACTCTTTGAAGTGACTTACATGGGTTGAAGTGTCTGGTTGACCTACTTAATTTTGAAAATGTTGGTCTCTAGTGCTTACCCTGAAAAAGGATAAGCAGTTAATCAAAGGGAGAAGGAATCCTGTCAGGGGCAGTGATCTCCCACTCCCATATTGCCAGCAGAAAAACTCCACAGGGTGGACAGCAGCAAGAACAACAATTAGTAGGGATGCCCTTGCTTCTGCAATATCCATTGGATCTTAATGGGCACCTGCACAACACTATACAGTGACACACAGGAGCTGGGAACCACCCCTGACATCAGGAGGAATGATCTTCAAAAGCATCTGTATTGCCTCTGAGTTCCAAAGAATGTTTTTCAGGGCACCTTTCTTTGTTGTGTGGGCACACATCCCAGCTCAGACATAACACAGGTGCCTCTAGGGTGAACACTGTTGTGCCCTGGAGGCCTACTCTTGGACTTACTTGTTCTCTTGAGTTGAATATATTTAAAGATATCCCTCTTCTCTTGATTTTTTTCCACCTAGCTTCATCCTGTTTCAGATATGTAAGCTCTTTTTCACGCCAGTCATAATTCCAGCTGCAGTTTGAAGAAATTTACTGCACATATGAATGTGAGTAAATATTCATAGGTAATGCTCCCCTTAGTCAACTGAATCTTTGCATTTGCCATCTCCAGTTGCCATTCTGGTGAGCCAGAATCCAGGTAAGAACCAGTATTTTGCACCTCTGCCTTTTTCAGCAGAACTATAATTTATCCATCAAAGGACAAGCATGTGTGATGCAATATTGTGTTTCATGGAACTCTCTTAATTGGTCACAAAGTCTCTAAATATGTAGAGGCTAGGGTTTCATTTTCTAAATTCATGTTGGTTTACACTGCCAAATAAAATTGCTTTTCCGTGTCATAGTAGTAACATGTGCACTAATAAGCACAAAATCAGTCACAAGGATGGATCTGAATAGAAGACATACTTTTTCAACTTGATAATGACAGGAATGTTCCCACACACATCAAGAACTAAATCAGTTCCAGTGAGAACTGGAAAGTCTTGGTACCACATAAGTAGTGTTAAGTGGAGATTGGCTTTTTCAGCCTGTCCCAAATACACTGTTCATTTCTGAACATTGCCATCCTCTGCTCTGATGGAATAGAGGCAAATAAAGAGGGATTTCTGACATGCCAAATATTACCTGTCCCACAGTTTACCTCTGGCAATTGGTCTCTTTTTTCTTTGTGTGCAGGGGACTGCAGTAGCAACATGCTCAATAATTCCAGGTCTCCTAACAAACACTACCTATTAATATAATCCTTACTGTTCCTTCCCTTGTGGTCCTTACCATATAGACCCAAAAGTGGAAAGCAATCTTTCCAGTCTCTTGACCACATAATTTGTCATGACCACATCCACATCCAGGAATCTCTGCTGTGAAGAGATGTGTGTCACACCAGTGATGGAAGAAAGAGGATTCTGGATGATCAGATAGGCATGGAACACAACAACAGGATCAGTCATCTTCTTGAGGATGGATTTAGGAAAGTTATAAGCAAAATCCCAGCTCTCCAAAGTCTTCATGACACAGACTAACTCTGGTTTTGACTATATACTGAACTACTCCTGCAGTTTAGGTACTGGTAGAAAACACTAAAGAGTGTGGTGCTCTGTCCATTAGACTGCATTTCCCTGCAACCCAGGCAAACATATTTGGCACTTTTCACCCTAAGTTAAGGGTATGATGCTGCCTGTTTAAGTCATACACGTGCAGTTTCTGTATTTCAGGGGCAGGACCCATGAGCATGTGTAAATGAACGATGTTCAAAAATTGCCAAGGGTGTTCTTGAGGCTAGGTATTTTAACACAAAATGTATGAACATGATTGTGGCTCATAGCTGTCACTTGAGGGCTCCAGGAGAGGTTTCCACAACTTCCTCATGTTGTGAATCAGAAATAAAAATAACAGCAGTTAGCACTTCTCTCCTACTTTCCGGCCTGCAGAACACAATATAAATACCAACTAATCAGCCCACATGAATCAGGACAATGCTCACCACGCCTTCTCAGAAATGTGCAATGAGGCTGGGATATTCACATGAGCCTGAGGGAGTTCCCAGCCCAAATCCCATGGCGTGTCGTGGGGAGGTGGGCGCTAACTCCCTGAGGTACCCCTGAAAAACCAAGCTTTAATAGATCATGTCTACAGTCAATTTAACATACAATTAAGCATTTTCACAAGGCAAATAGTACCAGAACTGTTGAAAATGTAATCCTGCCCCCTTGTTAAAACAGGCTTGGCTGTTTGGTATTATGCAGAATGACTGTCACCACTGTGCTTTGAAGTCCCTATCGCTAAGGCAAACATGTGCAGGTACAAATAATTCAGCAGCAGAACACTGATGCTCCCCAAGTTTCTTATGCCATGTATGATCCTGAAATCTTCAGGATCATATTTGAGTCTATTTATTCTCCACACAAAAGGTACTTTACAAAATCTGCTAAATAGCTGGGCCTACTTACTGGGTGCCAGTAATATGCCCTGCACACATCTCATCAGACACATCTGTTCCTCCAGCTCCTGGCTCCTCTGTTCTCTTTCACCAGCAGCTGGTCTCTGAATGAATGTCAGAGACTGATCTCTTTGCTTTGCTTAGGCTGTGGGATTGTTTCTCTTCTGGTCTGCAGAGATCTGTCAATATTAGCTTAAATGTAGGTTCTTTTTTCCTTGTGAAAAGAAAAGATAATAATTCTTCCTCCTGATGGTGGCTTAGAGCACTTCAGATTATCCCTTGTTATTTCTTTGCAAGAAGAAATGTATATTCTCTTTTCATAAGAATTATAGCAGTTAACAATCCTCCAGCCCAAACTTTGTCCCATGAAGAACTAACATCAATGGGAGTTAGCTATATCCGCTAAGGGTAGAATTAGGATTCTCACAGAAATCTTTAGGTTCAAATAAAACAATCTTCACTGCTGTAACCATAGCAGCTCTCATGTCCTACATAGTACTTTTTAAGAATATCTTGGTCAAACACAGCTTTCAAAGTAAAACATTTTTTTTCTCTCTCTAGGCCATGCAATTTTCTCTCTATGGGCCTCTGTTCCACAGAGCAACAAATATTCCTCAAATTTCAGGCATTCTGGTTGTTTATTTATTCCAATTTCAGTCTTGTTTTCCAGATTATTTTGCAGATTCTAATTCAAAAATTTGGGTAAAACCAAAACAAAACAAAGAAACACCACCCTACCTCAATTCAATTATTAATGTTTTGCATCATGTGCTGTCTTTCTACAGTTTTTTGTTATTTTTATACTTAGTTTTCCTTTTTACTAGTAGGTTCCTTGACCAACTTTAGATGCCTAATTTGCACACCAAAGTAATGAGATTGGTTTTTCTCGCTTCCAACATAGCTAATGAGGACAGTGTCCCTTCTAGAGCAAACTTTAGGCTGCCTAAGTTGATTTCCTGTCTGAAAATTTGCCAAAGAAACCTTTGTTAGAACCAAAGATGTCCAGTTTAGGCACCTTAAGTACCTTGTTTGGTGCTAGGAGAGCCTGTTCTTTTCTGCTTTCTGTGGGTCCCGTTCCCCCTTGCCCAGGCAATGTGCCCAACCTGTGTAGACAGAGAAGGCCCCACATGAGGTACCCTCCCATTTGGGTTTGCTTCTAACCAGGAATTACTCCAGGGCTAGAAACAATGTGCTGAAAAGGGCCAACAATTCACCAGGCTCTGAAACATGGACTTTAGCCAGTGCCAGGTTTCCAACATGGAAATCAGGAATCTGGTATCCAGTACAACCCATGGAAGGGAATAGCACATATGGTTCCCTTTTCTGTCACTGTATTTGGTAACCTGTGTCTGGCCAAATGATCAGGTTTTTCACAATTGCTGGAGCACTTTCTAGAGAGATGAATATTTCTGAGGTGGTTTTAAGGGCTAATGATGAATCATCGATCAATCAATACATGATACAACAAGTAGAGGCACTGGATTGCTCTACACTTGTTTCATTAATCTTAAAAAATAAAACAGATTTTATTTGGTGAAGAGTTGAAATTTATATAGGATACCTTGGTAATGAAACCCAGTATTAAGTTTTAATGCATGTAGGTCACACTACCAGGGAGAACAGGATAAATACCCTTAAAATAAACAGAACACAGGCTTGACTGAAATGATAAAAGAGCATGATTGTGAGCAATTAACAGCTTTGTCCTTGATCACTTTATGTATCTTTCAGTTCACAGGACTAGCTCTCCAGTGTGGGAATAAGACCTGTTCACTGGGCTGTTCACTGGGAAACAACTACAGTAGCAATGGGCATAGAAATAGAGAGTGGGGTCAATTTTTTTTTTCAAAATCGTGAAGGATTTTCTTCAGAAATTTTTAGAATAAATTATAAGTCTTGTGAACTGGCTGAATATTTTGCCTGTCATCAATATGTTTTCCCTGATCTATCATTCACATTACAAAGCCATGGCAGTGGTAGCAATTTTTATTTGCTCTTTTTGCAATGGAGGATTATTTTAGCATGTGGCTATCCCAAATACACTTGTCCTGTCTAATTATTATCTAAATAATGTTATATAGTAGGCTGCAGTCTGCCCCTTTGATGCATTGATTTTAATATTGGATGATGTTAATAGAGGAAACATTAACAATTATGCTAAATCTCTACTCTATATGGCAAAAAAGTGAAGTCACCTTTCTAAATCTGAAATGTGCCCTGAAGCACACGGTTATAAAGCATCCATAGGGACACTGTGTGCTTAGGCCATTCTGAGACCTGAATGCTGACAGCAATGAGCACTCCCTTCCCTCAATAAAGATCTGTAGCAAAAAACAGATATGCCCATATACAGTACTGTTAAAATGAATAGCTCCCAAAATGTAAGTGTATTTAATTGTGGAATGTATATGTCTTACAGGATCACATTCAGATGCATGTGCCTTCCACAATGAAAAATGGATTTGCAATTTTCATTTTCCCTAACTATAAATATTTGTATGCCACTTAATTTAAAGATTATACTGAAAGATATCATTTTCGATTAATATGCTGTATTTTACACAGTTTACATTCCAATTCAATATGCTTGCCTTCTATAAAATGTATTTCAAGGCTCCCTAAAAAAAAAAAAAGAGAGAAAATAGGCATACTTTAAGCAGTTTACAGGAGACAGATCATTATCTCCTACAAAGGAAAGGAAACAGGAAAGCTGTAAATAATAAGTTCTGAATAGGAATGACATAAACAGCCTAATCAATGTCTTCCAGAACTGGCAAGTGACACCTCTTTGTTTTTTGCAAATAAAAACCTTCTTAACATCACAATATAAACCATTATCTCTGCAGGCAAGGTATATTTAGAAATGTACAAAATGTACATTTCCTGCCAGCCACTAGATCAGTAGGTGGAGATCTAAAGTCATGCAAATATTACAGTAAATGCAGGCAACCAATTTCTAATTATTCCATATCAGCAGATTTGTGAGGAATATAATTTATTAAAAAAGAACAGTTTATGATCAGCAGACCTTAGTTATGACTGTTTAGGAATTCAGTGCATTTTGATCTAATCACAAAATCAAAATATTCATGAAACACAATGATATCTCCCCAAAGCAGCCGGGCAGCCATTAATTTTGAAATTCGGGTAATTTATTAACACTTATCTGTAGCTGTAAAAGCTTACCTCTGTGTTTGTAATACGGGTAAAAGTGAAAGCAGTTTTAAAACTGATTCCTAATGATTTATAATGGTTTGCTGTAATTTGAGCCAGAAATTCAATTAAAATGTATGTCTAGTTTTGTTTCAAGATCTTTAGTTAAAAATTCTATTAAAATTCTATTTCCTTCTTGCATTAAATGTATCTGTTATCTGCATATATGAGAAATATAAGAAAATTCTATCATTTATTCCCCAGACTGCACAAATGCCTTTAAAAACATCCATTTTTATTTCATAATTCTGCCAAGGTACTATTTAGAATTTATGTACAGCAGAGGAGGAATAAGTGTGTGTGCTATTTTCTTTTGAAGAAAACTAGCTTCTCTACTGAGTGCTCATGCAAATATTCAAGTGACATTTATCAGTTCATCAAAGAAAGGAAAAACAAATAACACTGAATTATCGGGTGTTTTAAAGGCTTAATTACAATACCAAGGGTATAGTTTCTTTCTGTATATGTTCCCGTTATAAATCCTTCTTGTAAAGGATCTGTAACTTCACTACCAAAATTCTCTTTTGAGATAACATTTCACATTGTTATTTATAAATAATGAGAAGTAAAACTGGTCACTCTCGTGTTTATTTATAGGGAAACAAAAAAAGCAACAACTCACTGCTGATGTTGGAATCACTCCAGGCAAAACCAGAAGTGAAGGAGTGAATATTACTCACTTTCCCTCTGTGATTGTCTTATCTCTGAATCCTTCACCACATGCAAAGGTAAAGGACTGAGTTTATAGATGAGCACATCTGTTAATGTTGATGAGAGTGATGTGGCCAGTCCTAATTCTCTGTGTTGGGAACTGATCTTTTGTTATGCAGTTAATCAGGTGTTTCTAGATAAAGAGAAAAACATTCAGGTACCCAAAGAAATGTTACCTTGTGCAAAATACTTACTATTTTCAAATTCAGATTTTCAGTGTTTACCATACTTAGTAATTGACTGGGAGTAGTGGTGAATCAGGACCATATACCAGCAAAGGAAGGATGCTAGGAAAGCATTGAGGGCTTTCTTGTTCTGTTTGATCTGGGTCAGTAGCAGTTATTGACCCTGTGAAAATAAGTTTTGCAGAAGACTGGGACACTTCATAGTCAGTGGTAAAGGTAAATCTGAGAGGAAGAAGATGTAGGTTCCTCAGTGTAGAATAATTACTGGATTAGATTTACAGGGCAAATGATCCACTAAATTACTTCATTGGCTTCAAGACTCAAGTGCTTTTGACTACAGAGTAAGGAAAGTCTACAATTGAGGAGGTTCCAAAATGGAAGGCTTACATAGAAAGAAGAAATATTTGCTGAGGGAGATACAGATTTACAGAGATGGAGGAAACACATAGAAAGTATTTGTATGATGCTTTCACAACACTAAGAGCAAAGTTTAACTTTTCTACTGTTGATCAAGTCGCAAAGTTAAAGGGGGAGTATTCATGTGCTGTGTTTTACCCAGAAGCAGAAAAGGAAAGAGCAGCCCATTGACACTGGCTAATGAGAATAAATGAGCAGGGCTGCTGAGAATCTTCATTCCCTAGGTGATCTCAGCAATACATGGAACACATCACTGTCACGTTTCTGTCCTTTCAGACCACTGACAATTGATGGTTTCTTCCAGATGAAATGAAGACTCTCTGTAAGGTGTGGCTCTACAGAGATAGTATTTTGGACACAATCCAGTATGACTGTCATTCTCTCCTGTGGAGGGCAGTGGTACTCTTAAATAGTAGCTTCAGGCTTTAATACTGTAATTAATGATCTCAAGATGAAGCAGCAGCCAGCATGTTAACAATATTATTGTGTACTAAACTGGATGAGAGATACTGCAAGAAACAAGAAATTATACAAAGGGTCATAGAGAGGTTCGAAATGTGGGCAAAGAAATAACAAAATTGCTTTAAGACAAAATACATAATTTTCTAGTTGTTTCACACTTGTAATAGCAGTTCACAGCAGACAACAGACAACAGACAACAACAGACTTACGGAGTGGGTGAAACTTGGAGAAACCTGCTATACCAGGAGATAGGGGTGAGAGAACAAGAGACCTTAAAGTGAAAGAACAAGAGATATCAGAGTGATAGCATCAGAGACCTTATGTTTATAGGAGATGTAGGAGTGATAGAAGAAAGCAAACTGGATGATAAAGTTAGACGCACATAGGCATGTGGGACACAGAAAAGACTCTGGAAGCATTTAATGAAGGGATGTGTTCCTAGAGCTAAGTATGTGTATTTCATTGCTGGTGGTTAAATTAGGGTTTTACTGCTTTACTGGGTTCAGACAAAATTCTAACAAGCAATTTAGGGAGACAACTGGGAAAAAGAAATCTAAATGTATATAATGTGAAGGAAATACAAAGGAAATTTCAACTCCCAAATTTGGGGCAGTTAGAATTCACAAAGCATCTTAGAACTTAAGATATTACAGATCATGGTAAAATATTTCTTTTACTAGCATCTAGAGGGAAATGTTTCCTCTTACCTCTCTTAAGAGAATTGTTGGCATCTCACTGATGAGGACACTGCCTCTGCCTATGCTGGTATCGTCATCTCTGGGTTTGTCTTCCCTCTTAGAACACCCTCATGCTTGTTGGTACCTGACAACAAATCCTGTTGCAAGTACTAGGAGTATCTTCACTGGGCTTCCATTTTGAGGCAGATGGCTGTTTGCTTTTCCCAGCTGGTAGAAGGACTGAGATTTTTCACTTGACTTAATATGATCTTTTTCTGTTCTTTTATTGGAAGACATTTTTAAAATGCAAAAATGATATATTAAAAAAAGTGAAGGAAAAATGTAATTTTAAAAGAGTAAATAAAAATAATACTGGTCTGATACTGATTTACAGAAAACTGCTTCTTTCACAATAATTTCAGAACTGAAAATATTTTTACAAATACTAGGTTATCACCTGAATACTTGCAAGAGCTGAACACCATGTATGAATCACCATAAGCTTGAGTTGTTCATTTAGGAAAAAAAAAGAGTATGTTTTCCATTGTTTTTCAGTTTCCATTAAAAAATACAAAATACCATCAAGAAATGCTGACAACTCTGCTTTAGGTTGAGCCAGATTCCTCTGAAAAAGGAGCATGTACCCACCACCTTTAATGGCATGCAGTCCATAAATGTAACCATTTAAATCCTTTATATAGCTATCATTCTGCCTTCCAATCAGAAACATGTTTCTAACCAGAATATATTGACAAAATGTATGTACAAAAAATTACTAATACCATTTTTGAACTGATTTTTTTTGTGCAATGGAAGGAAACACCCAGTATGAGAGAAAAGAGGATACTCAGAGCCCAGTTCTGCAGTGTCATAATCCCACCTAGATGGGACCTGTCTTCCCTTCACCAGCTCTTGACTGCTTGTTCCTAGTCTGTGTGCTGACTCTGAAATAATCTGTTAAAAAAAGTCATTGTTTTGTTCCATTCATGTCTCTGCTCCCTTTACAGGGTCACCACTGTGAATTGAGGACAAATTGGTGATTCTGGAGGAGACATGGGCTGCAAATATGGCAGACCTGACTTGGAGAGTCTTAAGCTATGGCAGGGCTGCATCTGCAGAAACATTGACAGCTTGGCATCGAGAAAGTATCTGTGAAAGACCTTTGGGAAGGGAGCTAGCAAAATGAGGCTTGGAGAGATAAACAAAAAAACACTGCCTTAAAGTATTTCTTAAAATTTTCGAGAAAATTTGACTCATACCTTCTTGATAGATAATATCAGAAGTACCCAATACTATTATCGACTTATTCCCCTTTCAGCAGAGTTTATATGCCCCTGAAACATGCTGCTATATTATTTAGCACTTACAATTGTTCTGGGTGTTTCAGATATGCAAAACAATTCCTCCTCCCCTTCTTCAGAGCGGGTTCCCAAAGAGCTTGCAATGCCATCTTCCAGTGGCACACGATGTGCCTCTGTCTCACTGACCTCAGTGGGTCAATAACAAATCCCATCCTACTTCCAGAGCCATACTTCTGCCAACATTTTGGTGCTTAACTCTGTCCTTGCCTGAAACTTGTGGGAAGCTGGAATTCTTTAGCTTAGCAAAGTAGGTGTCTCACTCTTTGTTCCCGTCAGTCTAGTGCATTCAGCCTTCCTTGAAGGAGAGCAGACAGGCGCCCATACTCAGGAAGAATCAAGAGCTTTCACCTTTGCACTGTTTGGTCGCTGTTTCTCTCCACCTGATTTCAGTGGGATTTGGAGCAAACAAAGAGGAAAGATGATGGAAAGTATTGAAGGTGCCTTTGATGCTTTCATAGGCATAGTTTACATAGGAGAATAGAGGTCAAAAACATTTTTAGGCACTCCTTTGGATATCAACATCGTTGAAAGAATGGTGTTGACTTTGTCTCTGAATCAGCCACAATATTTTATAAGCATATACAGCTATTCTAGTCTCTCTTTAATAGCTGCAGTTACTAGTTTTTTCCCTGTGAAATGGAAACATGGCATTCTGTATGAGAGCACTCTATTGTTTTCTCATGGAACTCTATTACCTGTGATGTATTAGTAGCCCTTTTGCACTGGAGAACATTTTGTATAGTATATTTCCTAATTACTTATGAATTTTCAGCTTTTTTTTTTGTTCCATGTCACAGCCTTAACATCCATTTTAATATACTTTTGTGTGCAAATTAGAATAGCAAGAGTTAAGAAGTAAGACTTTCTGTACATGGTGGCAGATGTTCAGAGCAATTCAGCATGTCAAGCTGGGGTCAAATGGAAAGGGAATGTCATTACTAAATGGTAACATTTTCTGTGGATTTTAGAGAAATTCAAATCCTTTTTTAATCTAAATTTATTTTATCTTTTTTTTTCAGGGTTAAAGGTTGGACTTCAAGTTCCTGTCAGACATTTGTATATTAAAATGACTTTACATTTAATTATTTTCTAAACTAACTTTCAAAATAGTTTTTCACAGAACTGCTATACCAGAATGCAATCTATTTCACAGGACCTTTTATCCTGACTCACATATATTTTGTATGATATACTTTCCTACTTTTAAGGCATGGGCTCACATATCCTCTAATTATTTTTTAAATCTCATGCCCAGGAAGTGTCTACTGTCATTCTAGAAAAATCTGGGACACAATTCTGTATCCAATATGTATATGCCTAAATGATGCCTAAATGTCACTGATTTACTCTGAGTAGTTGAGCAAGAAATTTAAGCCATGATCTATTGCAGGAAATTTACATAACAAAAATTAAGGGGAAGGGTTTCTATGACACTATGACAGTGGTCAGTTGCCTTATTTTTATTTTTCGCCATTCCTGTATTCAGTGTGCAGTTAAAATTCCTATTTTCCTTTAAATTTGCAGTAATGTTGGAATGAGTTTGAGATGGGGTAATGTATTCAAAATCATAATGGTTTAGAAAATTACTTTCTATTTTTTAGCTATTACCAGAAAATCTTGTAATACATTATCATGAAAAGAAAGGACTAGGCATGACAGGTGTGCTGTAACTTGGTCATAATTGTACTAATGTGTGTGGGACTGTGTGGCAGTAGATTATCCCATACATCTTTTCCATTATTGCCCATTTCAGTTAGCCAAGGGAAACTATCAGCACCAAAACTCTTCCTTCTATACTATCATTTCCCTGCCTACCCAGTGTTCCTCCCCTTCAGCCACATGCACCTTGCTAACCTATGACCAACAAGTAGTGCTGAGGCTCTATGGAACCCACCAAACTGCATGAGTCAAGGAGGAAAAACAGATTGCTTTCTTCTAATGCATCTTACATCATTACACACCCTCCAGTTTTGTTCCTGCATTGAATCCTGATTTCTCAGCAGAGCAAGCCCCAATAGAGTGCTTATTGGCACCTAAGTCATGAAAAATCATCCTGGCCTGAGAAGCAAGGGGTGGGAGAGACACCTGAAATGAAAATAATGTTCTCTGGGCCAGTCTGTAAGTAAGATTCTTCCCCAGCTCAATATGATGCCTGGAACAAAGTTCTGACCACACGATCCAACAGAAAACCTAAATGGATTGAAGACCCAGCAGAATATCTTCATGAATTCCCAAGTCCACACAACCATTTATGAAGTTAAGTGAGGATGCATTGCTGATGCAAGCTACTACTGAAAGTTACTACTGAAATCTGTTTCAAGCTTTTTAGAATATTTCTGTATGGAGAACTCTCCATCACTCTTTATAATGACTTTTCTTTCACAAGACTTGCAATATTTAAGGTGTATAGCAGCTTAGCCTTGTAAAAATATTCCCCTTGTCATGTCCCTGTGAGGCCTATATTTTACTGATAGTTAGCATTTACTTTATCCATATTATACAAATTCTTTGTTATGTTACCAGTAGGAAAAAAAGAACAAGTTCATGTTGTTGGCATGTTCAAAAATATATTTTAAAAATGATGGGTTTTGGCTTTTTTTTTCCACAATAAAAACAGACTTGGAGTTGAAAAAATGTAGGATTTTTTGCATTCTGAAACAGTGACCAAATACAGTCAATTGCTTTCAAAATAATTGTTCCACCACAGAAAGGATTTACCAGTATCAACAGTATTTTCGATGAAGGAACAAGAGGTCTTTCTCTCATTTTAATAACTGGCATTTAAAGAGTAGTTATTAGAAAGATAAATCCCCTGATAGGGGACTGTTTGAAGCCCAGGTGTTTCTAAATGTGTGCAGCCTGTATTTCTGCACTTCACATTCATAGCCCAGATCTGTAGTGAGAACTATTGCTTTGATTTCTTGCAAGAACCCACCTGATACTCAAGACTTCAATACAGGTGAGATACAAGCAAGAAAAGGCTTCAGTTAAAACCATGAAGATGGCCATGCTGTCATTCTTTAGCTGAAAATTGTGAAAAGGAAAATATGGGCCAAATTTTGTACTAATCTCCATTTGAGTGAATTCAGATGCGCATTGCACTGATTCTCTAGTTCCTGTTAACTGGCAGTCTTCCCATTAATTGATTTCTGAAGTGTAAGTATCAAAGACAACTTTGAAAATTAAATGTTCACAAAGAAAATGAAATTCTAATTTTTAAACATTTATACAAATTATTAAATTCTTCATACATTCAAGCTCAGGACTGATTCCTCTCCCTTGCTGGGAACTCCAGACACATTGAATATATAGAGCTGACTCACAGAACTAATAGGAATCTCTGGACTGAATTCAATGGTTTTTGTCCATGAAGCAAAAGTGTGTTTTCTTTTATTAGCACAAAAAGACATTGTGCAGAACCTTCCAAACTTCTCAAATCCCACTGCTACACTGAAGTAGTCAAGCATCTCCCAAGGATATGTGAGCTGTGCTTTAAGAATACTGCTGGTTAAAGAAAAGGAAGTATCACAGTGTAATTCAGGTTCAACTAACTCAGAATCCGCCTGTTCTAGGGTGACTGTGTGAGATATAGAAGGAGGAACATGAGAGAGACTAAGGAAGATCAGTCTGCATGGTTAAATCAGTCTTCCTGTTGTATTGTCTTCTGTCTAGCCACAGAGAGAAACAGGGATCAAATCAGACAGTGCTGCACTGCATCACTCTGTAACATAGCCTGTAAGTCTTTATTGATTTTGGATGAAGTGGGGACCAACTTTTTAGCATTTCCTTAGTCTTACACCGACCTAAGATTCCTATTGGTTCAGCCAAGAAAATATGATCATCAGTGCAAACAATGATAGTTGGGGTACACAACTCTAATATTGTCTGTATTATGTTAGGGCTTAGGGCTTTATCTGGATTGTTCATGGAAAACAAAAAAGATGGAAACTGCCCAGTCTCCCAGCACGTACCGGCAGGGTGCTCTTAGATGCCTGGAGCAGCTCAGCTCCACCAGTCTCTCCTTACAGAGCAAGTTCTCCATCCTGTCCAGCTGGAGGTTCTGAGCTGAATTAGCCCAAATTTATAAGTGTCCTCACACTGGGTTATCAAAAGCAGATCAGTATTTCAGATGCCTCACTAAGCTTCAGCTCTGCCTGTGTGTTTTGAATGAAGTCCTTACCGAATGTGTAACTGCTTCTCAGTGTATCATCTTCAAAAAATGTCTGTCTAAATCTATAGTCTCATTAGAGAAAGTAAAATGAATAATTTGGTATTATGGACAAGTCTCCTGCCTGATTTTAAATCTGGGAATCATTGTTCAAAATGTATTTCTAATTAAAAAAGGCTAAGCAAACACTCCAGTTACTACATCCTTTTCTGGTTTATTTGTGAGTTCACCAAACTGAACAGAATTGCTAGGAAACTGTAGGAGTAAGGAACTGGAAAATCTGCTCCACATGGGTACGTTAGAGGAATTACCTGTTCCTGTCTACAGGAAAGAATCTGTTTTGTTTGGAGGCTCAGTCCTCCGGTTTAATACTCCTTCCTGTTTTTTATAGGCAGTTCTTTGCACAGGGCAACCTCTGACACTCCTGAAATTCTTTTGCTGTAATTGTGATGTATTTTACCATTTCAATTATATGCTACATTATTTTTGTAGAGAAAATAAAATAGCAGGAGTGATAGAAGAAAAAGTTATTTCTTCAGGAAGAATGCCTCTGTGAAACATTTTGGATTTGGTAGATTTTTGAGTTGTTGTATTAATTTATTTTGCATTATTTTTTTAATTTTAGAAGTGTTTGTCATGTTTTGATTAGTTTGATTCTATAATTCTATTGTTTTAACTTTCTCTATAAAGTAGTTATCCCACATATACCATGAGCAAATTTATGTTTCATTTTCCAGTAAAAAGCATTAATTTAAAGAGATATTGAGTTTCTGCATTAATTGTTATATTTTATGCAAGTGTCATCACTTATGTGCATCAATTCTCCCATTTCAGAATACCATTGAAGTCCCAGATATATTTTTGACAAAATTCCTTGTGGTTCTAGTTTTTTTATCCATTACATCAATAATTACATTATAAGCATGAGTAACAGATATAGTTATATCAAGTGCATTTAGCATCAAGTGTTCTATCCCATTAGTTAAGGGTGGTGTATTCAGATCTCTATGAATTGAAATAACACAGTGTTATATTTGATTTAAAAAATTGTATTAGGAAGAGAAAATTGGATCTTGACTTGCTTGAAATCTTGAAAGGATTTACAATAGAATGAATCAGAAACATCACCTATAAAATTAACACCACTTACCTTCCAATTCTTGAAATCTGAATTACCCTAGAAGAGTGGTGAGAAAGCATTTTGGATTCAGGATGCAAGGCAAAAGCATCATGAATTCAGGATTCAAGCTCTTCTGCTGAAGAAGAAGGATAACCTTCTTCTTGGTCTACATATTTTCCCAGGGCTAAGAAATGAACTCAGTTTTGGGGTTCTGTATTGGCCCAGATTTCTCTAAGTCATGTATTCCAGTTACTGCAGTACCTATGGCCAAAGTACTGAGCTTTAGGGACAAAATTCCCATTGCCTCCCTGCTGGAAATTTTCCGTAGGAAGTGCTGGATAATCTGCCATGCTAATGTGCTGAGCATGAAAGTTATGAAGCTGGTGAAAAGTAGCAGTGGCTGGCATTGCCTACAGCCCTCACTCCTCTGCACTGTTCTTTGCTGGTGAGGCAAAGACTGGCCTTGAGAAAAGCCCCTTACTCTGGGGTTCATTTTTCTATTGAATGACAGGTACAAATACAGCTACAGTGATGGGGAAAGCTTAAACTGATTTTCAGATTTTTTCTGAAAAAAAAAATCTGCTCTTATTTTTATATTAAAAAATGGCATGATTGAATGAATGCTTCATGCTCCACTAGCTTATAACTTTATGTGAATGCCCCTCTGCATATACCAGTCTGTGGGACGCATTTATGAACTGCAACTCCTGAAGATTCAATTTCTGTTGCAGCATTTCATCACATATACTTATATTTTAAACTTGAAATAATGAGTTGACAGCTATGTTTTGTGAGCTTCTTTACACTCGGTTAGAGCAATTTGGGCACTCTGGTCCCTTCATGCTGAGTAAAAGTCCAGCACCTGCTTGACAATGAGGGACCTTGTCCTATTCACTACTGTGTTAACATAACAGCGTTTCATGAATGGCTAGGCAGCTCTCTTTTCAGCAGCTTTATAGCTGTGGCAGTGTGACACTTCTTTCCCCAACATCCACCACTAATGAAAAGCCGCAGTGAGCGATTCCGCGGCGCCCCCGCCGAGGTGTGACAGCCCCGCTCCAGCGCTGGCTGCGGGGTGAGCACTGATGGCAGTAGGAAAGCGACACTATTAGTCAGCTCTGTCTTGCCTGACCTCAGCGACCAAGGCTGGAGTTAAAAGCAGGGTAGTTGTGTATAAAGCGAAGTGTTACAGACATGTTAATAGCTTCCTCTCCCCACCCACTGCACCAGCAGAGATACCGTGTTCTCTAATGCTCCACTGGTAACCTGCTGGCTTTTGACTTTACTTTGTATGAGATGAAATCCCAAATTAGAGGTTAGTTTAAAGTTAATTTATTGTCCTCACAGTAAATGGGAAATTCAAACAAGTTTCCGAAAAGGCTTCAACTGTGTCGTTGCTGAGAGAGGTGCCCTGGATATTAGGAAGGAGTATAAATATATCCCATATTTATGTTTGTGTGTGTGCATCTATATCTTTACCTATATAACTACCTATATTAGAATATATATCTAAATGGGACACCTATCTAGATCTACATGTGTAAACATTGCTTACTAATATGTTTATATAATTACATGTGATGTAAATATCTTCCTGTATTATTCACTGTATTTTCTTATTTTCCATGTGAAGGCTGTGTGAAACAGCTTGCCCTGTTTGCCATCACAGATGGATGTAGCATGGCGTAGCATGGAAGAAGCCAAAAGTGACTTTTTCCTTCCTTTTTGGACTAACTGCTGTTCTTTCTTCCAGTAGCAGTGTTCCTGTTCAATAAAGCTGCGTGTGAAAATCCAGAGGTGAAATACCTTCAGGAGTTTAGTGGCAGCAGGATTTCCTTCTTGTTTATTTTCATGCAGTTTAAATGAAGCAGTGGACACCAGGATTTTGAAGGGTTCTGGTCACTTAATTTTGTTTGGAGATGCACACACATTGTGTGCTTTTCTCTCTCTTTGGCAAATGGAAGGAAAACTTAGAAAAAAAAATGCACTATTGGTCATACATAGGAATTCCGCCTTCTCTTTTGCTCATTCCTGAGGCTGGTACTTGACTTGTGCTGTAACGTTAAATCGTGTCCAGGTGTTGTCACAAAGAAAACTGCACAGAATGAGTGAAAATTTTGTGAGGCAGTGCACTAATGATAAAGCAATGTAGCTGCCTGTGTTCTAGTGCTCAGATCTGGGCTGTCACCGTGCTGGCCAAGGCAAAGTACTTCACCTATATCTGGAAGAAAAGTAAACCATCACAAAAACTGGTATTGGCTAGAGATTTGATTGCAAGTGTATTTTTTCCCTTACTTCTTTTCCTTCTTCCTACAAAAGTTAAAAAGCTAATGACTGTAATGGTTGTTGAAAAAGGGCTGAAAATGTGATCTGGGTCCACACTGCAGGCTCAAAACCTAGAAGGCAAATGAAACAAACATTGTAAGACACTGTAAAGGCATATTTTAAAGCCAATTGCATGGTTTGAGGGGCCTGACTTATGAGTGTTAAGTATTTGACATCCCTGTGTGCTGGTTTACCAAAGTAGGGCTATTCTTCCACTGAAATCCTCATGAGAACAGCTCAGCTCCCATTGCCATTAAAAAATTACATATGATAATGCAAAAACCCCGCTTATGCATACTTAGAGCAATGCAGTACTTAGTTCATATTCTGGCTTCCATCACCCTGACTTTGTTTATGCTTAGATACTCATCTGGACATGGGCAGCACAGTTTTGCTAGTCTCCAAGGTTCAGATGCTGCAGTGAATTCCTGCCATTGATGAAACACTGTGATAATGGTCTCGGTTTATGTGGTGTTTATTATCAGCTACAGAATCACAGAATTTTATGGGTATCTCATTCACTATAAAAGATAGGAGGCTACCAACCCAGTGGGCATTGTCTTTATGTTCATTTTAGCCACTTACTTGTTCAAGGTTTGACAAATAGTAATTTTTCTTCTAAGAAACAAAATATTTCCATATTTCATATTTCCAAGAGAAATGTGTTATTTCACTTATGTGAAGAGTAAATAGGACATCTTGCTCACTTTATCGATGTGTATAAACCCACATTATTTATTATTTGAAGAACCAGCTTAGTAGAGGTCTTTACTAGGGACATTTTAGGTCTTTAATTTCTGGAACACACAGTACAGATGACTACAATGCATTCATACAAATTACTGTCAAGAAGCAGTCTAAAGATACATTCCTCTTTTGGTCTGTGGAATCAATACTTCATTGTCATGGGAATCAGAGATATATAGGGCTGGAAGGTATCTACAGACATAGGATAATTCATTCCCTATCCTCACTGTACATAAAACAAGCATGACATTTCTCACTTGCTCTTAAAAATCTTCAATGGAAGAGATTCTGCAACGTGCCTCAGTGAACTGTTTCAACCCTTAACCGCCCTTCCAATTGGAAATCTTGTAACCTGAATCTTTTTGCTTCAAATTATTTGGCTTTCTTCTCCTACAAATCTCACTCAGGCTCTAAGAATAATTGATCGCCGCACTCTTTCTAACAAGCTCTATATATTTGAAGACATTATCATGCCTGCCTTCAGTCTTCCCTTTTCCAGACTAAACAAATCCAACTCTTTCAACCTTTCCTTGTAGGTCACGTTTTCCAAAGCTCTTATCATTCTTTTTGCTTTCCTCTGGATTCTCTCTAAATGGTCTGTATCAGTCCCGAAGTGTGGTGACCAAAATGGGAAACATTACTCCAGCTGAGGTCTGAGCAATATCCAGGGAGAGCAGAACATCAAGAACAGCACCTCCAATAGCTTATACACAACACTTCTGACCTCCCCTTCAGTTAAAGAGTTTCTTGCAATATCAAGAAACAATTTAGTTATGGCCTCCTGTGTTTGCTTGTTTTGCATTAATCTTGCCTATTTATTCTTCTTTTCACAATTGCTCATATAACTTTAAGTTTAATGTTCTGCATGTATATTGACTGCATTTCATGTTCACTTGTGAACACCTTCTCCAGGATTTGATGAAAGGCTTGTATTCTGACTGAACTTCCAAAATGCTTTGTTGTTCTTGTCTTGTTCCACATACTCTTGGGACAAATGCCAAGTACAAAAAACCTAGCTGTGTCCTCCATCCCACCACTGAGATTGTCAGTGAAAATTATAGTAGAACAGAGGCACTGGTAGGGATTCTTAGAGATTCTGTTTGAAATATCCTCCAGTTTGACAGGGAATCTGTACTAATCATTGTGGTGGGTGCTGTTTTCCAAACACTTCATCACACTCTTTTCACTAAATCATCCAGACCACATTTCTCTTGCTTATGAGAACAGTATGCAGAGTTGTGTTGAAAGACCTGCTGAAGTCAGGATTTATCAAATCTGCCTTCTGCTATGCTGTTATCCAGTCATCCTGTCAAAGAAAGAAATTAGATTCATGTGATCTGGTATTGACAAATCTATGCTGGCTGTTTCTTTCCACCTTGCTATCTTCTTGGTGCTTTCAGCTGGATTGTTTAATGATTTGTTGGTGTGTCTTTCTGGCTGTCTTTAACTAGACTATAATTCGAAGATTCTCTTCTTCTGCTTTTTGTTAAAAAAAGAACAAAAACAAACAGTTGCTGTATTTGCCATTCTCAGTCCTTTGGAACCTCTCCTGTACTTGATAAAATTTTGGACACAATGACTGATAGTCCAGAAATTACTTTATATAGATCACTACAGCCCAGTGGCTGAATACCACTTGGCACTTTAAACTGGAATACATGTAAATTATGTACATTCCAGGTCTTTAACCTGATTTGATTAAGACTTTGTTGGATCTATTCTCAATATATTGCTCAAACTATCATATGAATTTTTGTGAAAGAAGCATTGTTTTTATGGGGTTTATTTTCTGCCATATTGAAATATATATTTGAAAGAGTCTCTAAGATCTGTTTACATTTTTAAAAGTCCATATGGTACAAGAACTAGTTTTAAAAAGTTTTGGCTCCCAGGAGTATGTCTACAATCAAGTGACAGTAGTGAACTGAAACTGGTCAAAAGAAATAGGATGGGGAAACTAAAAAGAGTAATGGAATTACTGAACTGTGAGGTCGAAAGACGCTTCAAGAGATTGTGCAGTATAACAACTTTCAGAGAACGAAGGTCACGTAGACAAGCTCTACCTGATAGTTTATACCCAGCTTTCAGTATCTCTAGTTGTTAGGTTTCCATCAAAACACAGTATTTTAGAATTTTGATTATTGAATGATTTTGCTAGCAACACTCAATTTTCCCCATGCAAATTAAGGCGATTTCATCATGCATATAAATACCTGAAAGGAGGGTGCAAAGATCTTTTCAATAATTCCCAGTGACAGGACAAGAGGTAATGGGCACAAACTGAAACACAGCAGTGTCTGTCTGAACATAAAAAACACTTTTCTGTGAGGTTGTCTGAGCACTGCTACAGACTGTGGAGGGAGATTGTGGAGTCTTCCTCTTCAGAGGTGTAAAAAAACACCTTGACAGGGTCCTGTACAACTGGCTCTAGGTGTCCCTACTTGACAAGCTGGGTTGAACCAGATGAGCTCCAGACTTCCCTTCCTAGCTGAACCATTCTGTGATTCTATGAACCCATCCTTCTTCCAGAAGTCAGGGAAAACATTTGAATATTTTCACGTGTATCCACAGCTTAGGCTCCTGCAACTGAGTTTTTTTCTAATGTAAATAAACCAATTTTTTTCTTGTGTCTGCTACTCATTTCTAACCAGATGTAGGTTTGGGCTACTAAGAGAGCTTGGTATCAATATTTCTCTTTTTCAGGAATGCTTAAACATTGTTCTATATGTCACATTCACATACAATGAAAATGTATTTGCCACGCACTGCTGGCTGAAAAAATCTCATCAGAAGTGATCAGTTATACGTTGGCAAATTGGGAGGTATTTCAAATGAAACACAGTAGGAGCCTTTGGCAAGTCTAGGTTTATTCAAAATTTCCATTAAGAAGCTTCTTGAGCTGTACCTATCTGCACATCAGCTGAGCAAATAGTAGTATCACACATCCCTGGATTTACCTTCAAGCAAGGTCAGGAGCAGAGAAGATGAACTCTTTGATAGCCAATTCACAAAAGAGTTAAAGAAGTCAAAGGATTTTTAAAAGCAAATGTGAGTGAAAAAACCCAACATTTTTTACAGTAAATCTGATGATATGCCTATAATTAAGTCACATAGGTTAAAGGCTTGTTATGCTAGGATTAACATATGGTAAATACATCCATTGAATTTCACTGAGATTCATATGATGATTACATATAAAATTCCATGTAATGAGATATATTTATCATCAAAAGGTCTTTGGCCTTTAAGAAAATGTTACAACAATTATCCTGTGAACGTGAAAAGTCAATAGAGGTATAAATGCATGTCTTTATGCCATTATTGTGACTGGATTAATTTCAACAAGACCAGCCCTGCTGACATTAAGCCATCAAGGGGGAAGCCTAGTGTTACTCATACAGCCTCTCAGCATGCCCTCTCTTGTCTGCTTGGACAGACAGAAAGAATTTTTTCCTCCACTCCATCCTTTTATAATCACAGCTATGGAGGTCCGTGCTAAGAACTGCAAGACACACTGTCCTAGAGCTCTTACAAAGTTTTTTCTTTCTCCTAGATTTCCCAAATCTTTCAATTGTAAAAGTTGTATTAGACAGCAAACACTAAATTTCAGCAGTCACTAATGTGATTTGGAGTAACATATTACTATGAAGCAGCAAGTTCAGGCCCTTTAACACAAGGGCAAATAAACTGTGGAGTAATAGAAGAAAGTATTTTTCTGCCATCTCTGTCAAAGTGAAACGCAAAAATTAAGATGGGGTGGGATCCATAGGTATGCATGAACAAGCAGTAGAGAGACATCAAATAGATACACACACAGGTGGCACACAAACCTGCTCATTCCTTCTCCAGAAGAGCAAAAACACCCATAAAGAAATGGTTTCCTTCTTTTTTTCTGACCTTAAATGTCTTGTCCTAATTAGTAATTTTCTTCTTGCAATACAACATTCTCTGTTGCTCAGTATCTGAAATTTTCAGTCTTTCAGTCACTGGTACTTCGTAACGTGAATTTGCATGTCCTGTTTGAGCACAAGCCCTGAATTTAAGGAGACTGAAATCAGATTTAGAATAAATTGTCTGCCTTGGACCCTGAGAGGGCTTGCACCTTGCTTTCAAGCACAGGAGCAGCCTGGTGTGATTCTTATTTTCTAAGTACTTTTTGTTTTAACATTTGTATCAGCAGTGTTATACCGCTTGACCATTTTATATCAACAGCCATATTCACCCATAAGGGGATATAATTATAAAAATCAATAACAGTCTTCTTCAGTGGATTAAACAAAGACATTTTTACTTCTATTTCAGTTTGCAAAATGTTGACAGAGTTGACTGAGTTGACAGAGACCTAGATGACTATTTACTCATAATTTATTTATTTCTCTTTCTTTAATAGCACTCTACTTTGCAGATTCTTGCTTTCCACTGTTGTCTTGCAAAAGGCAGTGAAAGACAAGAAGAAAATATATATATATTTCTCACCACTACTTATAATTTCACATTCTTAATCTTTCTCCCCAAACTGATTTTTACATTTAATAGGATACCAAACAACTAAGAATATTGTTCTTGTCTATAAATTGCAAATTAAGTTTAGCTATGAGCTCTTGTTTGGAAGTAGAGAAGTTTACATTGTATTATATTTAAAGGCAGCTGTCTTTTGTGGAATTTTAAAATAGGCTATTTTTATCAAAGGTTTTCCTTTCATGTCCTTTGATTACTAAGCTATATAAGTTAACCAAAGATAACTAAGCATTAACCCATGTTGCAGTTTTTATCTCCTTTGGCAATCCCATGAGACTTCAGCTAAGTACATTAAATGGAGCATAAATCTTTTAGTTGTTTTCATTAAGTCACATATTTAGAATACATATCCCAGTTTATTTGATCAATTGTAAAATATTAGCTGTTGCAGTGAAGATTTGTGACATGGTTTGCAGCAAGTGAACAAACATTTCTGCAGAGCACTGAAAATTTTTGCTGGAATGCATGGATAAGTTACAACAATTAGGGTTTGGAACAGCCATTTGAGAGGTTTTTTTCTTTATGTAACTTGGAAATGTATGCTTAAAGGCCAGTAATACCAACAGGCAAGCTTTGAAGATAATTCTAATATCGGCTTAATATTCTTGGTTTGCATTTCTGTTAATTTTCCCAGTTTTCCTATCTTTTGTTCTTTCTTTCTTTTTTTTTTTTTTTATTTTATTTTTTTGCCAGCCATGTACCCCAAGAAGAGCACTAGCTGCAAAAGGGCAGGTGTTGGGAATAGGAGTTTTAGTGAATGGTGGGTCTTACCATAACTTCCTAAAAAACTCCATATTCAACTCGGCTCAGATATTAAACTATGATAAAGGAGTAGTTGTGATAAGCATTAATATATTAATTATTTGTGTTGTTGGGTGGTCTGAATATAAGATTTGTATTTAATAATTTATTGAAAGCTTTTGTCCCTTGAAATAGTATTTTGCACTTTCAAATTTGTTTTTGTCTAAGACTTTGACATTATTCTACAAGGATTAGTATCATGCCTCTCAATACATAGCAGAAAAAGAGTTATTTTCACATTTACAGAAAGTGAAACTCAGGTACTAAGTCACTACACATTTTCTTCCAAGTCACAGACAATAGAAAAACTAAGTTAAATGCCAAAATGTATGAACTTCAGATAGAGCCTTGCACTGTCATGATCTTTCATATCCTTGTGTCTTTTGTGGCTCTTGTGTTTTGAAGGAGGACAGTTTAGCTCCTTGGCTAAATAACCTGGAGCAGAAAGAGCCTGGTGTAATCTTTTTGTTTATCCACAATGACTCTGAATGTTTAGTCAGGACTGTGCCCTACTATTTTTTACTGACTTATCTTATGTGAGCATCTCTGTCCAAATCAGTAAGGCAGTTCATGTAATTAGAAAATTCCTAAATGAACAAAGGATTTGCATTACTTTGTTAAACAAGTTTGGAAGCATACTTTTAAGCTTGTGTCTAAACTATCTTGATTTTCAAACCTTCACTGCCAAGGGAAGAATTATAACAATATTTACCTGAAAAGTGTTCTTAAAATATATCCTATGTTACCATTTCAATATTTCTGACCTGATACATAGGATGTATGGATTTATCAATACAAAATGGTATTGCAGAAATTCAAACTAACTGCAGAACTACATAACAATTTGACAAGAACGACATATGTACAAAGCAGTGTTCACATTTAAAACATGCAGAAAATGCCATATGGAGATTTTTTTGTACTTCCTTTACCAATATAATCCTGCAGTAATTATGTTTAGTTTCACAAGTTTCAAAGAGATTACATGAATGTCCAGTTTTTGTTTTAAAATTTTAACAGTGTATTTGACACAAATATTCAGTCAGCAGTTTGGACAGAAGCTGAATTTTAAAATTTAGAAGCATACAATCAACTTGGTAACAGCCCTTTATGTGCTTTAGAAACACAGCTAAAACTTGATTCTTAGTAATAGCCAAATGTGGTAATTCCAAAGTAAAAGTGGTACATTTGCATGTGCCCCAAATCTTTTTTGATATAAAAGGCATAGCTTCCACCTCATTTATGTTAACTGCAGGTCTTTACAGCACTGGGAGGTCTGCAATTCTTTCTTTAGTTGTGCATCCTTTGGTAAATGATTTAGCTCCTACTAATTCAGTAACAAAAGGCTTTAGCTACTAAATATTTTGAATTCTGGTCTGGAATTCTTTGTTTTCTATGAGACAAACAGTTAAGTAATACTCCACAAATGCAGGAGAACTGTGCATTGCACATTCTAGGGACCATTATACAGGCCAGTTTTACTATCAGTAACACACCATTTGGGAATCAGTAACACATTGTTAAAAACTTGTGTACAACAGTCTTTTTTTTGGCAGTGAAATACCCCCTTTGTGTTAATATACACTGCAGTTCTGCTTATTTTAAGCATGCTATACATTAAGTAGATATGATAGGTTGGCATTCATTGACAAATTAAGTGAGTTGATTAGAAATCTGAAATCTGCATGGACCTTCATTATGTTTGTCATGAATTGTAGGCCTAAAAAGTGCTTTTCAGATAAAAGACACAAAACATGAAAGTGAAGCAGAGGCTGATAACCCTTTCTGAAGGAAGAGCTATTAGTAAGTCTCATTGCTTAGCCATCTAGTAAACACTTCAATGACTTCTGATTACTATTAACCAACAGAATGATGTTTTTCTCAGCAAAAAAGAGAATCACTTATGTTTTCCAAGCTGTGAATTTCACTTCAACAGAAAGACAGTAGCTTGGTAAGATGACTGTGCAAATGTTGGCCAGCTTAAGAAAGAAGTATAGGCAGATTTCCCTCTGTTGAACTACCTGTTTTATCCAAAATGTTCTCAATACATACCACAACATTTTAAATATATATTTGATCAGATCCAAGGTCATCATTACCAGTAATTAAGTGATTTTTAGAATCACTTGTCCATTGAGCCTTCTTAAATTAGCCATTAGGTGAAAATCACATCTCTCACTTAGATGCACTTGGTTTAGTATTTTCTCAGATAAAAATGTGGAGTTTTTTGTTGCTTAGAATATCTAAATTTATAACTAGGTGATGAAGTGAGGTCTCATACGGCCTAGAAGCAGAGGAAAAATTCTTACCCAACACTCATACCTCAGCCCTATGGAAGCCCTGACAGCATAATTTAGGATCATCTTAAACTGGCTCTAAATTTCATCCAATTAACTGGAGCTCCAAGATGCTTTCTTATAAGCAAAGCACTGCCAAACAGATAAAAAAATCTACTGTTTCCTCATCCACGCTCTTGTGGGAAAAGCCGTAAAAGAGACAATTAAAATGAAGACCTTATATCAGTATGAATGTTGATGGGAAAATACAGTCAGAGTTCCTAAGAGAATGACACCAGAGAGCAGAATCCATGTCCATGTGTATAAACGTATCCTTTGAGAGACAGAACTTTTAAGAAATGGTAATATGTAGCTGAAAAACCAAGCATACTTCCAGTTGCACAGCCTTTCTTTGAGTAATTCACCAATTTTGTTTCAGTTACACTTTTAGACCATCATACCTTTAACAGCAATTGAAATACCCAAAGGCAGTTATGAACATTTATTTTCAAACGTTTATTTTCAAAGGAGGCAGTTTCATCAGTGTTGTCAAAAGCAAGGGTTAAAAGAAATGAAATACCACCAGATAGGTACAGCTTGATTCATTTTATGAGGAGGCAGGACATGAACAACAGAAATTCCTTCTGGGGTATGTAGAGAGTAAGCCACATGAAGTCTAGGCATGCTATTACTCTTCTGTTTGTCTGCACCCATCAAAATGATGTTGTTACTGATTCAACTTCAATCAAAAACTACTTGACAGAGAAAATAATTCACATCATGTTATGCAGATGAAGTTTATCTCAGCTGTGTTAGAGTATATCTAATACTCTAGCATCTAGGTACTGGGAAATTTTTTATAGCTACTAAAACCCCTTTGTGTTTTGTGTACTTCCTCCATACTGCAGTAAAACACATTAATATAACAAAATACTTGGTATGCAGTAAAATTTCCACCTTAATTTTTAAAGGAAACAAATAAAATCTTACAACATGTACAAGATAATAGAAATAGTAGAAATCTTTCATAAAACTGGAAAACACAGTCACCTCATAAATATGTTAAACTATGAACATAGTTCTGCACTGTTTCCAGGTAGATTTGAATAGTTCATCAGAAGAAGCAGTACATTTCTTTATTTACTAGGTAATCAGAAGCAGAATTAATCCTTTAAGTCAAAACCTTCTGCTGTCATAAAAGGAGGTTCCTAATTAACAGATCTAGTTTGGTTTTTTTAACACTTGCTCATATCAAGGAGTGTAAAACGCTTCTGGCTTGTTTAACATGAAAATTATTGTTGGATGGTCTATGAAGCAGTTTACATGTCCAAGGTCCTGGGTAGAACTAGGCTGTTCTTCAGTACTGGTAGGTCATCAGTAGAGCATTGTCATAATGTAGACATAAACACAAAGGAATCTATAAGTAAAACCTTCAATCACTTTACTGTGTGTTGAAGTTAAACTGCTTTGCCTCAGTGTGAAAATGCATTATCTATTAGTTTTGGATTCATTGTGCCTTTATTCAACATAGCTCTTAAGGAAAAGCCAAATAAATGCTGCATAAAACCACTGAAGCTTTCAAATGCTTCAAGGAGCATTTGAAACAGTAATTGAAATATCATTAGGTGTGCTAAAATATAGCTTTCAGGTGAGCTTTATGGCCTGTTATTAACACTGTCATGAGTGTTATTGTTATTTTATTTATTTGATCTAATTTTAGGATAAGACAGGACCTCACTTCTGTAAGTGGTATATAAACACAGAAGGTCCCTTCTGCCAAGGCTGATGAAGCACAAACTTAGTAAAACCTTCCCTAGCTCTGCCTCCATCAACATAGGAATCCTAGCAAGAGTCAGGTGTGCAGAAAAGTAGGAAAGGAGATGGTGACTTTCTGCATTAATCAGTGATGCTGAGTATATGTATTCACTGTAGTTAGGATAAGATACATTTGGTGCATATTTTGTGACTAGACAGTGCAAATATAAGCAAGTCCTAACCACACAAAGCAAGTTTCTCTGCTTAGTTCTGATCATTACAGAAAAACATTGTGTTCTTTTCAGCCTTTGATATCCAACAAGGGGCCAAACGTTGGCCTTGAGCAATTTTGATTCCCCCTTAGGTGCTCAATGTTCTTCAAGTTCTGAGATCTGTGGCCACAGACTTCTTGGAACTCAGAGGCTGGATCTTAATGCAGTACAATACATTTGAGTCATCAAGCACTTCAGGAGGAAGTAAACTTCTGTCCAAAGGGAGAGGTTCTTGAAAAAAGTGAACTACTGACAAAAGATTAATGAAGTTTGTGAGAAGAGCCAGAAAAAATTCATGTTCTATTTAGAACAGCATCTTGAGCTTTGTGGGAAGGGGATTGTTTAGCTGTGCTAAATAATTATCAGGTTAGAAAAGCCTCAATTTAATTTTTTTCCCTTCCAGTATAAAATAACACAAATCACACACTGTTACTAGAGAGCACTACACGAACGGCAGAGACAACTACTTTGGACTAGTGAAAGGTGGAGAAGAGAGTTTTATTTTGAATTCACACATTATATAGAGTTTTGAGAACAGCTAGGGATTGGAGAGAGGAGTCACTACTTCCCTAACCACTCTGGTCAACAGAAGAGTTCATTAAACCTTTCTCCTCCCAGGAGAAGGAATGAAAAATAAAAAGACAGTTAAGAAAACATTGGAATGTTTATAGAAAGACTTGCGTGAAAACTCTTATTATAAAAACTAAAACATTAGAAAGCTAAAACTCAAGGCGACAACATACAAAGAGTTTCATCTGGGAAAATACAGAATGCTTATATTTCCATAGTCCGTGTGCTTTCCTTATTGTGTAAAAATTGTATTGCTTTCACCAACAAGTGGATGAAAGCAATACAATAAGGCTTTTCTTACTTAGCAAAACCTGTAAGATTATCAATAGCTTCTACAAGGATTTTGATAAAAAGTTAGTGTTTACATTAAAACATCCAAGAATTCAAAACCAAACTAGGATTACAATCTCTTTCCACAAAGTTTTGAGAGGCTTCACCACAAGGAAACTAAAGTGATCTAAAATGACCTTCAGAGTTCTTTGGGAAATAATAACTTTTTCACTTTTCTATAATAATTTTTTTTAAAGATATGGATACTGATTGGGCATGATGGTTCCTAAGCTCTCTTCTGTATCTTAGCTTTCCTTTTGTTTTTCTCCTCTTTGTGTTTACTCAGCTTAACTAGTGCCATTTCATGTCTCTGCTTTATGGTGTGATGAATGCAGCCATTCTTCTTTCCCCATCATTTCAGCTGGTCTTTGATCCAGTACAGCTAATTTATATTTACCAGCTATCATCTACCATCAAAACTTTATTGGAAAAGAGGTGCACCTGGACTGAATTAATTTCTTTTGATGGAGCTTGAGACTATTTTGGGACTTGTGGTTAGGACACGTTCATCCTCTTAATGGAACACAACAGAGCCGTCTTCTAATTGGTGGAGCAAGCACTTGATTTGTCAACACATCATACATATTTCAGAGTTCCTCAAATATTAGATTTGGATACACTCATTTCTTAGTCTTTTGATCAGAAAGGTTATTTTCCTTTCTAAACTGTGATGTGTTTTATACACATACAAACGTTATTTTTATTTGTAGCACAATCCTAATCATGTCATTATAAAACTGTGAGAATATATCGACCCTGTAGAAATATCTCAGATAATTCTGATCCCTACTCTTTCACAGATGAATTGTTATGCATACCTAAATTTATTTGGTTTATCCTATTTAGATATGTCTTCATTGCACATTAAGACAATGCACAATATGCAATTAATATTCTTAAAGTTATAGGTGTGCTTTCCTTATACCTGTATGCAATCATCAAAAAATCTATCTCGTTTTCTTTAGACAATTCCTTCTTAGGTTACTCTATTTTACCACTTTTTTTTTTTTTTTTTTTTTTTTTTACATTAACAACTGAAAATCTCTCAAATAAGCAAATTGCACATCTGTCAAATTGTTAGATGAAGCTGTGAAGTGTGGGTTAATTGTCAGTTCACCTTTATGCAATTTGAAATAGTGTTGCACTATTGGTGGCAAATATCTACACACTACTGATATAACTTTCTCTTGGAGGTGTCAGCTATATGGTAAGGTATAGCACCTAAATTCAAGACTTTACAAGCAGATGTTCACATGGACCTTAATGTGCCTAAGCTTCTCTTACAGTTAATACAGAATCTAATTGATAAAGACTGAAGAGTGACTATGCTCATCTTAAGCAGAGATCTACCATGTGTTTAGAAAATGGCCACTTAGGTTTTTTTCATAAGTTGTTATGTTTTATTATATTTCTCAAGGGAAAAAAANAAAAAAAAAAGAAGGCAGGTATCCTAGTCCTGGAAATGAAGGCATGTATCCTAGTCCTCACCATGCTGTCCTCAGTCAAAGGACACAGAAGCTGTCTCTCACTAAAGGGACTTAACTGGGGAAACCTGACTTGTCTGAAAGGTCTGTATCATTCTAGGGAAATCCCCTGATTTGGGAAAGTCCTCTGTCTCAAAGCTGAAAGGGTAGAAGTCTAGAAAGTCACAAGTACTGACTATTGCAAAACTTCCACTCCCCTGACTTTGGCAGGGATCTAAGATTGATCAGCAGCAAGTGGTGTAGGCAGCTCAAAGCTGTGGTCAGCTGGCAGGGAACCTGAGAGCTCTCCAGTCCCATGGCCAAGGCAGTCCAAGGCAGTTCTGTCCCAGTCAGCGAATCTCACTGACCTCTGCATCCTAACAGCCTGGCCCATCCCACTGAAATTCTTCTTGTGTATTGATGAGAACTCATAAAACTCAACATATTCCTGCAAAGCATTTAGCATAAGAAAAAAGTTATTAAGAATTTCTTAGGCTAGAGGCTGTAGCTGTTCCCTCTTAGACTCTTCCAGTGCAGCGTTTGCTCCATGTCACAAGATGAGGAATGGCAGTACAGTCATACTAAAGCTGAGTTTGACTTCATGGTGTATGTGAGAAAAGCACCTAAACGGATCATTTAGAAGATTCTATGATAGGAAAAAAAAATACTTCAGGTGTAAAATTTCTGCTAAATTATTTGTAGTTCAAATTTTGTGCAGAAGGCTGAAATGGACAGCATGCAGCACACAAGATGGATTTTAAGAGTTGAGGACTTAAGGTCAGTGGTGGATTTACAGTGGGTGCATGGAAAAGTGCAAAGAGACTTTGTACTCCTTCCTCCCCATTGAAATCCCTTTAGTGTGACCTGCTCTAGTTGGGGAAATGATCCCATAATGACTCTACAGTCTGCTCCTCACCCTGTCCCCATCACAGCTGAATCCAGTCACTGGCTCACCATGGGGCTGACGACAGGTTGTTCACTGATAATGACCCACACCTCATAACTCTTTTTTTTCAGTCACCCCTGATAGATCATCAGTTCCAGCAAACCTGCGCAATGCACTGCAGGAAGAACTGCAGGAAGAGATGTTATTAGCAAAAGCACAGTCAGCTCCAGACACCTGGGCAGAGTCAAGGCATCTGTATTTTCTCATGTTAGAATATAATAATAACACAGAAATTCACACCTAAGTGTTGATATGATATTTTTCTATCTTTGATTTAGAATAAAATCAACAGTTGTTACAATAATCAGGGCCTATTGGCCTTGGTCAAGTGAGAGAGTTGCAATCACCTATTAACTTCATCTTTTTCATGTATTTCAAGCTGGACAACAAACACTCATTTCTAGGCATTGTATCTGTCTGTTGAACTTTTATTACAGCCAGAGCACTGGTGTTAATTAGATGCTGTGTGGGATTTAATCCCTGTCATTTGCCAGGATTCACAGAAGAAGACAGCACCTTATGCAATGCATCACATCAGAGAAATCTATCCAATCATTTGCTTTATCATTCCAAGATTGTAAAACATTTAAAACATTAGCAACTTTGTGTTTGCAAAAACCCTGAGACTAGTTTAAAAACAACAAGATTTTAAAAAAGATACCGTTTAGGGTTTTTTTTCCTTATTGTGAATTTTTTCTGTGTTCTGAGCTTTTTTGTTTCCATTTAGGTGAATTTCAAGATTTCCTTAGTCTCTGCATGGTTTGGGACTCCGTTTTAATGAATATATTTCTGTTATTTCTTGATTCCAAGAGATAAGAATTTTTGGAAAAAAAAACCAAAACAAATCAAACCTCAAAACAAAAATCCAAACCAATCCCAAAACTTACCAAACAAAAGAAAGCAAAACCAAGAAAGGAGTATAATAGAGTCCTAATGTAGTCAGGCATTCTGCCTAGATTTTATTCACTACAAGTGAAAAGCCCCACTCAGAATAAGGGCTTTTAATTCAAAATGCCAGTTTTTATTGTAATCCAAACTAGGGTAATTAATAAATTCTTATACAGAGAAAAAAAACTAAATAATTGGGTCAAAGTGCAGAGAAGCAGGGAGGAAAGCCCTTTGCTACAACCATCTGAGTCCTCCCAGGTCTGTCTCTGCTCCCCTGCTTGGTTCAGGCCACTCAGGAACTGTCAGCTGGATCACACCCATTCTGCACACTCCTCTTTTGTCCTTGAGTATTTGCTGTGTCCACCACCCCAAACAACTAGCTGTGCATTTCTCCCCTTCTCTTCCCAGTATTCCCTCCTGAGAATCCCAAATTATCTCTATGAGTCCCTGTATTTTTTATTCCCACCCAGGATGGATTTCAGATGCGGTTTCTCCAAGAGCCCCTCAGTTGTTGAGACACTGCAATATTCCCCTTCCTCCAGGACTCTCCTCTGACCAAGTCACTCTCCTGTAACTCAGGAAAAATCAAAGCAGACTCAATCTGTGTTTTGCAAGACTGATTTTGCTCTAAAATCAAGCTGGCAATCTATACTCTGCATATGTCCTTTGTAACCTGCTGTGCTAACCTCTGAGCTGGACCAATGCCTGTTTCCACAGCCATGGTCCTGATTTCAAGGAGTAGATTGCTATGTTCTGTGTGTTTATGCAAATATGTATATCAGTGTTCTGTGCTTTACGTTGTGTGTTTTCACATGCATCTCACTGTGCATCTAGCTCTATGATATCTGCTGAACTCACAAGTAGCACAGTTTGAGGCTCTGCATGCATAATGCAAACGATAGCATTGCGTATGTATCTACATGTACACAAAACAAAAGAAAGTCACTATAGAGGTAGAAGGTAATTTGACAGTCATGCTTATTCTTTCAGTAATCAAACATATTTGCCAGTTTATTATGTAAGTTACATATAATTAAGTTCTGCCATTGTGTTGCTCTCAGAACCCCAAAGCTTGCAGCATCTCACTTTCCATAAGAGACAATATATGAACATATCTCATTTGCTTGATTAGATCTTATAAGATGATTTTTAAAAGGTCAATAAATGGTACTAAATGTTTACCAGATGTGTTACCCACTGAATTATCAGTACTTATAAGTTGTTGCAAAGCCTAATGATAATTAAGGTTTTTGCATTCATCTCTCATAGCTCCTTTAATAAAGATTCTGCCAATGGTTTATGACATACCATACATGATCACACTATCAACTTGTTTTCCATTTTAAGATGGAAATGACATATAAAGTTTGATCCAAATTAATGCTTAAAGATATCTCTCATCCGTCTCTAAAACGCTATCATCCATACACAAGTATAAATTAGATACAAATCTGCTTAGCAGCAGATGGGGCTGTTATGTCCTGATATATTGTCTATGTAGCTAGTGGAGGGCCGTGGAAGTAAATCCTTTGTAGGAGTTTCAAAGTGAAGAGTATAATCCAAATATAAGCTAATAAACTTTGTAAGGAATAAGCCTTTGAAACTCAGGACAAGAAAACTCTCTCACTTAAGGAGAAATGTTTTTCTTTCTGTAGCTAAGCAATCACTTAGCTGATATTTGAATCTTAACTTATGTTTCCTGAAGTTGTTCTTTGATCCAATACTGCTCAGTCAAAATCCACTGTTGTAAGTTTATACATGGGATAGAAAAGTGACCTCAGAATGTCACACCATGTGTTTCTCATGAGCTGTTAGCATGCTGTTCCCTCATGATTAGAAACTGCAAGATTCCCCTGTGTTGAATGATCTGATGATATCATGAGACTTGTATTTCTCTGGATCTTTAGCTACTTCATAAAGACAATACAGAACAGATTTTTTTTTTTCTCCAAATAAATGTAAAACCTCTGTATCATGAGAGTAATGGAATTTTGTGTAAGCAAGAGGACAGTATCTTATTCAAGCTGGTGTTCTGGGGCAAGGACTGGATATTCAGTTAACTGTCAACAAATGACTGCTAAATGGTAACTAGATAAATGATACAGCAAAGCACAGTGCACTTTGAAAGACTGACTCTATGTCAAAATGAAAGCAGAGGCCTGCAAACCATGAAGCAAAGGCTGGTGTGTACTTAAGCCCAGTGTCAGCAGGTGGGTGGATGTGTGCCCTCCACCCGGGGGTGTGCTGCCCGCGAGCGCTGCACGCTGCCGTCTGCGGCACAGGGGAGGCACAACTGCAGGACTGGGCAGGACAGGAACCAAGAGATGCTGAGAAACAGCCAGGAAAGGCTGGTTTTGAGGGTGGGAGGAATCTCAGAATAAATCCCAGGATTTCAGGCATCAGGGCTTTAGGTGAATTGGCATCTGAGAGAGGGATGAAGGGTGTGGAAGGTGGGTTACAGGTGTTCTTCCTAGTTACAGAGCTGAACTGTAGCCTCAAAGGAGGCTGCCTTTCTCTGAAGGAAGAAAAGTGCAGTAATTATGTCTATTCCTATAAACTGTGGGGAATGAGATTATGCGGGGGTGGAGTGGAAGGAAGAACAGAATGAAGAGATGGGTGAAAGCCTTAGGGTTCCCACACACACACCAGCTAATCTCCCGAGACCACATGTCTTGGAAGAGGAAGAGCTCATGCTACGATGCCTGGGGCTCTTCCACTGCTGAGCTGCACACTCTTCCTGCTGTGACAATAACTCCTTTGGAGGAAATGCCAGAGGGAAGGAGGAAAGGATGAAACTTGGAGCTTTCTGGGATTATCATAATATTCACCCTGGACATACTCGGGATGAAAGTGTCCAGCGTTAGCCTGTAAATAAAAATGAAAAGCAATGAATACAATGTCAAGACAGAACAGGAAAAAAACCTTTATTTGACTTTGTGACTCTGTGAATTTGTTTGCAAGAGCTGTCCATTTCCTTTTTCTGCTCTGTCTTGATGCAGAGCAAGCTACACAATATGGACTTGGTGAATATAGTTGTTTCTGAGTTTCTCACTTAGCTCTGAGCACCTCAGAAAAGTTCAGGAATGACTTTCAATCAGGCATTTTTAAATTGTTTTTAATTTATCTAAAAACTAAGCTAAAGAGTTTAATTAACAGGCTCAGAGTAATAGTTATACCATTTTTCCTCTGCTATCAGCTTTCACTTTTATTTACGATGGGAGTCCCCCTTGTATCTCCTTTCCCACAGGGCCCACTATCACTAATATTTCTGTGATCTGTGAATAAACCAAAATTTAAAGTTAGTACTTACAATCAATGCAAATTAATGATTTCTTAAAAAAAATATTTCAATCAGGAAAAGCAGCTTTGTAGTTGAAAATCCCATGCTGGCCTTAGAGTGGGAGTTTTTCCAGCCTCTGCTTAAATCCAAAAAAATACTGCAATCTTCTGGCACAGGCTCACTGTAATGCTTTAAAAACAATTTAGCAACTGTCATTGCTGTAATTACAGTAACTAATTACCATCCTTAGCAAACAAATAGCTTAACATAATACGCAAGCCGAATCAATTTTGAAGAAATGCAAATTCCGAAAGCGAAAAAGGGCATTTTGGCAAACCTGAAAGAGAAGCGGGAAAATAATACACTTTGTTTTATCTGCACATAATTCCCAGGGAATATCATATCATAAATATTTGCATTCAGTTCTTATCAGGACATTTGCATTTGCTTCTTATCAGTCTGCAGGCTGGACTCTGCCAGATAGAAAGTAGAGCTCCACACCATGCACATATTTCTAATGAATCACGTCTCAGGCCGAGAGAATATTTTGGCTGGAACTTTATCACTGAGATGAAGAGGTCATTTACTCTCAGAGTCAGTTCATCTTGGAATTGTCTTGAGATTTTGATGTGATTCAACCAACATTTTTTAAAACAAGGAACAAACCAACTTTGCATTCTGTTTCTGTAGCAGTCTGATTGTTCGAGAAGTAATTCCTGCCCCCCAAAATCAGAATCGTATGTAAACAGGTTTGATTCGTATTTGTGTCCCACACTCTATAGCAAACAATGCTGCACATTTTCCAGTGTACCGAAAAAGAATAAAGCAGTAACAGACTAAAATCAAGCCTAAGAAGGAAACAAGCCACACTTAACAACCATTATCTTGAAATTTAATGCCAAATCCTTTTGTAGTGCTTCAGAAATGCATTTGATTAATGGCAGTTTTCTCAGTAATGAGAGGAAATGTTTATGAAGGGAAAACAGTGTCTCTAATGAGCCATCAGATTTCCTTAGCTGTTACCACAGAAAAAAAATTCACCTTTTTTATTATAGAAAATACATTTCACCTGTAAGAAAAACAAGTGGAAAATGTCATAAATGCTTTCCTGTTGCTACCTCATGTACACAAAGGGAATATACACCAAAAACACTGAATCAACTCAATTCTGCTTTCAGCATTCTGCATGCATGCAAGATTTTGTTTGTTTTTATGTAGAATACAAGTGTGAGCCTATAAACACATTCTATGATGGCAAAAAAATTAAGACCTCATATTCCTAGGTATAAAACTGATAACTATTCCATGCCATCTGGAAAAATGTAGATTTTTCACATTTATTCAATGGTATAATATTTCCAAATATCTTAATGGAACTGAGCAATTATTTTCTGTGACTTTCAGTGCCAGAATACCCCTTGTTTTGTTTGTTTATACATTTATACATATTTTATATTCCTGTAGTCTAATTCTGAATCTAAAACAACTTTTCCTTTTAAAGTGTTTACTTTAAAGCCATTCAAATTACCACTTTTGAGTTCCTGATCTAGTGCAACAGCCACATCCTTACAGGATGCAAATTGGTGTTCTTCAGTGCACAGTTGCTGCTTACACCAGTTGAGTATTTGGCACTATTTATTTCCACATAACTTCTGAGAAGTTGAATCTTGACTAGTGATCAATCTACTGTATGGTGTGTTTTTCCTGTTACGTGTTGTAACACAGCAAACAAATTTGTCTCCCGGTCATTTGAAGCATTGCAAAACCATTTTAGAATGCATCTACTTTTTTTCCATGTAATGATTACTTAAAGTTAGTTTCACCTGATGCCCAAGTATTCCACTTTGATTTATTTGTTGAAACACACTGTGCAGTTTCTCGTTCATTATAATTCAAATGACTGATACAGCTCATTTGGACCAAGGAAAACATTGCATCAGCAGTGTCAGAATTATCTGAAAACAGCCCCTGAAGCCTTGCTGCTGTTGCCAAAGTTGGGATAGTTTTGATAATATACCATGATATAGACTGAATGCTGTTTTGCCCTTTCCTGGTGCAACATTTGGATTTGCAATGCTGTAAGGACTTGACTGCCATGCAGCTGTAAGGAAGAAGAGTGAATATGTGACTGAGGCTTTGGTGGAGTTGTACAGCTACAGAAATCATCCAGTTGTTTTTTCTATATAGAAGAGCTAACATCACCTAAATTTTTCCCTGGAATCATCAGAAACTAGTGGAAAAACCTCCCGAAGCAGAAACAATAACATCTTCAAGCCCTCTCAAAGATCTCCATTAGAATAAGTACATATCTGAGCTCCTGAACATTTCCCACACACATAAAATGTGTATGAAGAGGAAAAGAGGAAAAAAAAACCCAAACAAACCACAAGATTGTCTTTCTCTAATTTTACCTCTATGAGATTAAATGCTATTTCACTGAAAAGTAGAATTTTGTATTTGTTTCCATTTCTGTAAAAGTTGAACAGTTAAGCCTTTGTTTCGGTGTTGCTGAACACATACCACTGCAGTCAGTGATAATTTAGTCATTTTAGCTCATTGAGAACATTTTCATCCACATCCCCATCTCCTTTTGTCCCATATTAAATTACATTCGTAACAGTGCAGTGAAAAGGCTTTTGAGCATGCAGTTGAATTCTGTAACTCCTCTGGTCTAGAAATCATCTCTAGGGTTCATGTTTTATCATTTGTTTTTAGCTCTTTCTTTGAGGTGGGAAGGGCTTATAGTTAAGAGCCCATTATCAGAGTGAAGGATGCAGGAAATCCAAAATATTTATGTTTGTTCATGGCACACAGACAAGAAACAGTGCTCAAGAAAAGGGTTTTCTGATTAAGTGATTGAAAACACTCTGGTGTATGTTAATGGCTTCTTCTGTCCAACAGATAACATCATCTTTAGCCTTATCGCTGTTCTTGAACTTATTTTAAACATTCTCCTGTGCTCTTCCAATTATATACTGTGCTCTTTAGGCATCCTGTCTCTTCACTGAAAATCATCTCATTTGTTTGCTTTCTAATTTTTTTGCCAGCAGGTTGGATGTAAAAAGAAGCATTTAAAAGATTCTTGTAGTAAAAAAAATACTTTCCTGAGTAAAATTAATTTACATGGAATTAAACCATGCACTTACAGAAAAAAGAAAAACTGGTTTTTAAAAGAATAACACTTGAATTTTAATACCTTGATATCATTCTGGCTGCACGAGCACTCTAAAAAGATAAAGATGAAGGAAGATCTGATCATTATTTAAATGAATGCAGAAGACTCCCAATGAGATAAAATTAGGTATGATCATGGTAGATCACAATTTTTAAAACACTGAGTATATCCTTGTCTTTTGAGCTGTAAGGATCTGTCCAGGCTAAGACACTCCAAAGGCTTTTGTACCAATCATAGTACCACTAATAGTAACTTACAAGGCACCTTTCATTGTGTAGGATCCCAAAGAGGTTAGCAACTATGTCTGCTGCTTCTTCCTTAAAGAACTATGCTTTTAATAAAAGAGCTATGTCTATATCAGAGGGACATTTTTATTTAGATATTCTGCACCATCTGTATCAGTAAGTAGGGATGAAGGCTGATCCAGAAATTATTACATAACTGTAGGCCTGGATTTGATCTCATCTGTTGCTGAGGGTGTAGCAGAAGAACAAAATAAAACATGACTCCTCTGGTGAGAGGATAGGGAGGGAGAGAGAGGAAGGGAGAAGACAAGAAGAGAGGGAGAGCACAGAAGTGGGAGGACTGCCTTCCAAGACCCGATTCAAGATTTATTTCTATATTTTGCTTGCTATTAAGTACAGAATTTTTTCTTAAGCATTGTCTAAAAATTCAACCCCACCTTTTGTAAGTCAACTTACACTCTACTCCCCTGGCCAGCTGGATGAGTGTTTAAACCCTTCAGAGTGAGCTGGGTGTTAAAAGAAGTCTGCTATTTTCTTGTTTGAAGGGATATTCACTATGATATTTTACAAAAGGTAGGTTACATCAGTGCAGGTTAGAGTGTTTTGAAAGAAAAGGTGAGATGAGCTATTGGAAAGGAAGAGAGCCAGGCTGTGCACCCTGGGTGGACAAAGGTGCACCAGAGGATCTCTGAGTGGGGGAACAATCAGCAGGATATGAAGCACCCACCCTTTGTCAGCACCCTGACAGAACCAGTGAATAAAAGTTCTTGTAGGTCCTATTTTATTGACTGCAAAGAAGCAGAGGTTCTTAGAAGGACTTACTCTCTGTTTCTTTACATTAAAAAAAAAAATCTGTGTCTATATTTCACATCTTAGGATCTCTGGTCTGTGAGATGAGAATAGAAGACTCCATTCAGATGTTTATTCCTTTGGAGGACAGGGATAGGGAAATGTTGATAGAATATTAAAGGTGGTCAGCATTAGAGCTGTATTAGTATTTCTTAACGTAGAAATTAGTTGACATTTTTAAAGTAATAAAATAATTAAACACATTTTTGGTAAATATTACCATTGTTTATTGAATTCTTTACTCAAGCTGTGTAGTTTTCAACGACTCAGAATTACTCTAACACCTCATAAAATTACTTGTTGAACACATTATTTGATGAAAAATGGTAAATTTCTAAGGTAATGTATTCCTTAAGTACTATTCATCTGGCTATAATACAGATAAGAGATTTTTACTAAAACACTAGGCACTTTAGGATCCTTTTGAATTGAAGGACCTAGATAAATATTGAGTTCTATGGATAGAAGGGTTTACACCAGTCTAGCTCTATTGAAATTACAGCAGCTATACCCCTTTCTACTGATATAAATCCAACTCAGGTTAAAAGTATTGCACAGACATGTTAACTTTTATCCTAATATCACACACTTACACATATCACACTCACCCATTTTTCTATCCTTATGTTTCTGTCTAATTTTGTATAGGATATACACGAGGAACTCTTCCTGCATCGCTGAAATGCTGGCACCCGTTGAGGTGAAAGGCAATTTCTGTTTAACAGGAGAAAGAAACACAAAATGAATCTTTAGGACAGGAATTGAAGGAGAACTAATCCAGCTAAAATTCCAAGGGGTTCCAAGAAGACAGAATAATATTTGCAGATGTGATTAAATTACTTGTTGTGAATGTTTTTTTCCCCATTTAGTCCTAAATTTAGGATTATTTTTCTGAGCCTTGTTGTTGTTGTATCATAAACTATATCATCCACTAAGGATAATATTAAAGCAGATGTATTTTATTCACCAGTGTTTGCTTTTGACTTTGTCATAAAGATATTACAATCAATATATTTTTTAAGCACTGATGGGGGTTTATCATTAATAATTGTTCTCAGTAGGGCACAGCTGATCATCTAAAAATTATGCTATTGCTCTGTATTCCTGATGGATGGTTACTCTTTAAGACCCCGTGCCTCCTTTATTGAATGAAATACCAAAGGATGAAAAATGAATGCCAAAACACTGTGTTCATATAAATATTAATGCTGAAAATACTCAAAGTCTTTGAAATCATGACATTATAAGTGAAGTGGAAATTTTCAGCATGCCTAGAACAGATACAGTGGCAGAAATAAAGAGTTAAACAGTGTAAGAGTGTACTTTTTTAAACTAGTCCTTGTATTCATTCAGCCACTGCAATTGTCCAAATTGTCCTGGAGGTCTGTCTTCACTCTCAGCCAGGACTGAGCTGCTGGTAAGATAATGCAGGTGAGCACAGGCACATAACAGAAGAATGCCTCAGAGCTAGTTTATTTCTGGGTCTTGTCTTTCTGGCTCTTGTTTGCATGGACATGAGGCCACCCTGGAAATCACAACTTACAGGCTCTAAGTCCATTTGTCTTTATTCCTATTTCTCAGCCATCAGTCTTGTGACCAAGTGTTCACCTCAAATTCCCAAGTTCTCTTCCTTTTATTGAAACTCTGTGGTGCTGGGAGAAGCTGACAGGGAGGGAAGAAGGTCTTGGGTATACAGCACCTTGGTGGTGGGACTGCTCCTCTGGATACATGCAAGCCATCCCACCTACCTTCCTGGCAAATGCTGCTCATTTCCCAGGATGACAAGGTTGAAGGGCTGGAAGCAGGGCAGTGGCTGAGGCACAGGCAGGCAGCCCTTCCCCAGGAACAGGTTATCTGGCTGGGGCTTTTGTCCCCTCCTGGACCAGTTTCCACCAGCCATTCCCATCATTGCAATCCTGCCACACACTTCCCTGTGTACAGCCATGGAAGAAAGAGTAAAATAGCCTTGCTGTTAGAGAAAAATCATTGTGAAGAGTGGTGATGATTACTGGAAAAGTTTCTGGACCTGACAGGTTTTCAAACTTATGTTTAAACACCAATTCCATACCCCCATTCATGTCCTAACCTTCACTATTAATTGTTCCTTTTGAAGCAGTATAAAACAAAGAGAGGAAAAATAGAGTCTCTTAATAGAGTCTCTTTGCATCTGGAAAACACACGGATTGAAATATCACCATGGGTAAGTCCGCTCTGCAGACACTAATTGATATTGTCTGAATAAGTAGAAGTGCCTGTCAGAGAATCCTTTTAAACTGCTGACTTTTTTCCATATCCAGTATACTTAAAACTGGCATGATGTTAGCTTCCCTCTTAGAAATCCTCATATTTTGATTTATGAATGTTTTCAAATTTTTAAGATTCTCAAAAATGTTGTTTCACCTGTAAGTAGAGAGATAGCTTGTTTGGCTAACTGCCTTGAATGACTGTGTGCCAGGTAATGAATAATGCCATGTTCAATATTCTAAATTTGTGTTCCAAATTCTGAATTCCAAATGAGCTGCATGGAAGTATACTGATAAGTGGCTGATTTTTACTGCAAGGATTGTCTTATTTTAAACTTTAAATTTAGTTGCCTTACTTTACTCAAAGGATTTTTGAGTGGAATGGGATTTAAAGTGATAGTCCACAATATTCCTACATCTTTCTAAGTCTCGGATGATGCCAAACTGAATAAAGGGGTACATCAGTGCAACCTATTTCTGCAAAATAAAAGGACAAAACACATCTCTGGGTGTATCTATCAAGAGTTAAGCCAAGAATTAATTTCCCCTAACTATTAAAGTACCAAATCTGTTTAGATACTCTCCTGAGGCCAATCAACCTTATTAAATAAACACTGCATTTTAAGTTCAGCACTCCTTTTAATTACATTATATAAAAAATCGGATAAAACACTCAAGTGAGGAACTCAGGGAAAGCATTTACCAGTGGTGGGCTCTGAGATACTGTACTGTTTTCCAGTCTGGGATATAAGGAAGCATTGTGTTTGTTTTTCATTTACATAACCTCATGATAACTGCTGGCTATTTTACGAGCATGTTTGCAAATTGAGGTTAATAAAATCAACATTGACAAAGAGACAAAGGAATTAAGTCTTTTATTAGAAATTTAAAATAATATGAACTAAATTTTATTTGAATATATAACTGAGGTCATCACTATGTAAAGAAATGTGAAATGAAGATAGTTCACATATTTTGTTGCTGCACATGCTATGGAGATTGTATATTATTTTAAATTCTCTTTAATTAACACTTCCTGAGCATAACTAGTGTCACATATACAGATGTGGAAAACTACTGAAATGGTGCAGCTGATAAGCAAAATAACATCAAAAGTCCATTACAATTATCACAATATATTTTGCTCAGTATAATAACATGGAACTGATAATAATTATTTAGCTGCAACTACATAGCTGCTTTGACTAATAAAATGCAAAATAAAACCTAGTTTCAATATCAAGAAAGTCATAGCAGGAGAATTGCTGTTAGTCAGTCAAATATATACAGAGGTGTAGCTGTGGAAATGATTAACTACATTAACTACCACTGCATATTGTGATTGCTCTTGATTTCATTTGTACAAATCTTTCAAGTTTTTCAGGTTTATTAGCAAATTCTGATTTACAGAGAGATACCTTTGTTCCTCTTGGTGTTGTTTTAGTCCATTTTATCAACATATTCTCCATCACCAGAGTGATCTCTGGAGAAGAATATTTGACTGACTTTTAATGTAAGAAAAATGCCCATCATCTGGAACAATACATGTTCAATGTATTTTATTGTCTAAACCCCATGGGAATTCATTTACATCTCCATAGTTTACATGAGGAATGTCATAATGTCCTATGTCAGGACAATTGAACACGGTTTTCTCAGTCATAAATAGCAACAAAAAGTGCAAGTCAAAAGTGAAAGAGTACAATCACAGACCAGACTTAGTCCACCAGAAAAACAGCAATATTTGTAAAAAGCTATTACTGAAATCTTTAAAAAGTAAATTTGCTGCCGATTTTAGGGCCATAGACATGGAGGTATTTATCATAGCCATTTCACTGCAAGATGTAGGGAGCAGAAGGATTCCTAAAAGTCATTTGATCACCAATCATCTTGAGTCAAGACTGAAGCCAGACTAGTAAAATTAGTGCCAGAACACCACAGTCTTCAATAAGAGATGTAATCCATTATGAAAAGTCATAATGCAGAATGAAACTGGATCCCGGGAAGACAATGGATTTTTGTCATAAATTAGTATTCACTGATAAAAAATTAATCGAAATATGGCTTAGTATTGATGTCCGGTTCCAAAGAGGTATGTATCTTGGAAAAAAAAAATAGAATTTGGTCAGGACAATTTTTTTCTCAAAGATTCTTTCAAATCAGATCTGCAAGACAGTATTCATTGCATTTTATTTCTTATCTGCCATGTTATTTTTTTCCTAAAAAGGGATAGACTTCCAAGTTTTCTTCTGTGGAGTCCACCCTGTGTAGGTTAAAGCTCTTTCATATAAGTGAAAAGTTCTTCAGGTGCTTCTATCATGAAAAAAAAAAAAAAAATCCAAGGTGCTGTTTGTGAAACTTATAATCTTTTCCTTTCCCCAGCTGGCATATTAGTTTCTAATGGCAATAAGTAGTAAAAATTTTGGCGTTCTTTTCTTATCTATTTTCTTATTACTGTTTCCTTATCTGTCTTTCCTTGTTTTTCATTGCTCTTATTCATCAAGATAAAGGAGGCCTCCAAAACTGTCTATTTCCCAAAAGTTTCTTTGTATAATCCATCTCTGTAGGAGAATTTCCTTTTTTAGCTCTTAACCTTTAAGAGGAGCTGGAGCCAAGATGGGCTCTGTGCATTATCTGAATCCTGCTGAATATGTTTGAAGTTCAGCCCTATGTTAACGATGTCCACAGAAGTCTTGGCATCATCTTCAAAGATGTGTAGGGCCATATTTTAAAGGTATTTAGGCACCTAAGCATGTTTTTATCTCTAGTTTTAGGTGCCTAAACATGAATTTATCTGCTGCATTAGCTGATTAAAAAAATGTGTTTATGTGCAGTTATAAAAATCTGGCCATAAATTTTCAGGTAACTCAAGAAATATTCAACCAAAACCAGAGAAGGTTCCAGAGGGGAATATATCACTGTATGATGTGGGGAATTTGGTGGCTGCTTCTTCAGTGTGAATTTGGGGCTAGCTTGCAAATCCAGCGATAATTCATGTGAGCATTAGAATGTTTGGACTGGAGATGGTGAAACATCCATCTAGACTGTTGTCCCATGTCCAACAGCTGCCAGTAGCAGATTCAAAAAACCCCAAACCAAGCAAATAAACCTAGAGCAAGAAGAGAACAGTATTTTTCCTGGAATATCATGTTACTCTCATCATGGATTAGGGATTTCCGGAGACGGACGCTGCCCATGTAACAGCTCCTTAATATGCTGTCAGCACTTAGTGGTCACAGTACAGCACTGGCCTGAGATTTGCAAAAAAATTAGCCAGACCATCTCCAGAATCTCCTTTTGAAGAGTAACAGCTACCTGTTATGCTATTACTGCTCTTTCATTTACCTTTAGGATTATTTTCCCAATGTGCCTTACTTTTGATTCATTGAAACTCAATTGCATCAGCACAAAGATGCACGAGTACCTTCTTGTAGTCTTTGTCCACTGTCAATATAACCCCATTCTTTGCTTCCCCTCCTTTATACTCAGAGATTAACTCGTGTCTGTTGCTACCAGCTTTTCTGGTACAGAAATGAGACTTACTGACCCGTGGTGTCAAGAGTGTCTCCTGGAGCTCTTTTTAGAAACTGAAGTCATGTTTGCCTGTTCTCATGCTGCTGTGCTGAGACTGAGTTGGAGCAGAGCCATGAATATCAGACCAGAGCCCAGCAGCACATTGAGATCTTTCCGAGCTCTCGAGCGAATGCTTCTAGAGATTTGTTCTTGTTCATTTCAGCCATGGGCTCTGAAACATCTTAAATTATGCTCTTGTTTGAGACAGCTCTTCTAACTTGTCCTTTTCATCAAAAGAGGCAAGTGTTGAACTCCCTTTATGCTCCCCAAGGGTGAACCTTAATGCAAGGAATTCTCAGAGGTTTTCTGACTGCTAAAGTTTTATTTTCCTCCAGCTTCCCTTTTGCACCTTTATCATCTATCAGCTCTACAGATTCCCTGGTAGACTTCTGGTTTTTTATGGTCTAAAGATGGTTTAATTTTTAGCTTTTTATGCTCTTAGAAAGTTGTTCTTCAAATTCTTTTTTTGTCTGCCAGTGTTTTTTATTTATGGTTTGAATTTACTTACTGGTGTTTAGACTAGAAAGAATTTGCAGACAAGCTAAATGCCAAAGTTATCCATGAAAGTAGAAGAACTGAACCAGCTTAGAAGTTCACTTTCCTTATCTTGACAGTGGTTAACCCCAGATATTCCTGGAAAGAAAGGAGAGGGGAAAGGGGAAAAAAGGAACAGGATGTTTTCAAATTGTGTACTCTAAGACATTACAGTGGTTGAATTTTTCCCTGAAGCCCAGTATTTTATATCATTAATATTTTTTAAATCTAATCCTTTTGTGAATTTGACTCCTTGCTTTCACAACACCTATCATGAGTGAGTTCTACAATGTGTTTGTTGTGGGGAAAAAAACATCTTTTCTTTACCTTAAAACTTAACAAATGTCAATACCACTAATTTTTTTTTTTCTTTTGTACTGTGAAAAAAAATAAATCAGTCAATTCCTATTATTCATATAAATCTTTCTATTTTGGACTGTTTTGGGGGAAAGAGCTTTTATTTCAGTAGAAAAAGAGAAGAAATTGGATACAGTCAATATATATATTTTATTTACTTGGGAGGCACTTTGACAAAAATGTAGGCAGAAGATTTATGAAATGAAAAGGTCCTGATTCAAGTGAAAGGAAGAAGAATAGGAAAATAGTCACAATAAACTTTGAAAAGAAAAATGTCAGTAAGCTATGGTTAGGTAAATTCCTTGGAAAATAATTCTGTGAAGAAAAATGAAGTTCAGAAGAACTGGCCATTCATAAGAGAGACAAGATTAAAGTCACAGCAGTAAATGGTTGTGGAACATAAGCAGTGCATAGCCAACACTGAAATCTTTAATGCAGTAAAAAATGAGGGAGGGAAGGGAAGGGAAGGGAAGGGAAGGGAAGGGAAGGGAAGGGACCTCATAATATGTTGATAAACGAGATATATTTTCGCCAGTCAAAACAATCCAGTAAATTATTATGTTTAAGAACTCCTACCATGTGGAGGAGATTCACAAGACCAAGAAAAAAGCCCTTGACTCATTAAGATGGAAAAAAAAAACCACTACAAAAAATTACATAGGACACCATACACATTTTTTAAAAAAATAAACCTTAGATCTAATTATTAGCCAATAATTTGAAGCCCATAGAAGATAAACAGGGTTTTGTCCAGACAAAATGATCTCAACCCTATCTATTTTCTTTCTGTGTCAAAGTGACTGGAATAAACTGGAAAAAGATAATAATTATTTATCTTGCTATGTGTAAAGATTTTTATGCTGTCATATTACATTCCCAAGAAAATAATATATGAACTCGATTAAGGTTGTTCATTTTAGATGAACAACTGGTTGGAAAACAATACTCAAGGAGAATGCATCAACAGAACTCTATAAAACTGCAAATTGAACAATACATAATATTTTTTGTGACCTGGATTAAGAACTGGAAAGCATAATTGGTGAATGTCAAAACTGGAAGGGAGAATTACACACATTTTGAAGAATAAAATAAAATAAAACATTGAAATCTGCAATTAAGGAAAATAAAGCCGAGGAGGGAAAATGTATAAAGTGATACATGCAGAAAGGAGAAGTCAAACACAAAACTGCAAAGTGGACAGTAACTAGAAAGAATTATGTGCTGCAGAAAATATCTTCAGCACCTCAGACTGAATGTGAGGCAAAAATGTGATGTTGTTTCAAAAAGAAAATCTTAGTCAAAGATGCAGAAGAAGGATGTGAGATTTGGGAGGTAATTATTCTGGTCTATCTCCTACTGGTGGGATATTTCATCCAGATTTGGGCACCAAGCTTTAAGAACAACTGAGTTTGGCAAGAGTCCAGGACAGAGTGACAAGAGTGATTAGAGGTTTAGAAAGCATGGTCTATGAAGAAAGGTTGAAAGAATTTGGTTTGTTTAGTCTAGCAGAAAACAGACTGGAAGACAGACATGGTAGCAGCCTTTCAAAATTTAAGTTTGTTGCAAAAGGACTGAAATGACTTCTTGACTATAGATAGGTTCAGTAATAATTTGAATGCTTTTCTGTGAAAATTTGTTATATATTAGACATGACTTTGTCAATGAGATATTTAAGCAATGGAGCACCCAAATGAAGAAACTTATGCAATCTCAGTTGATGTTTTTCCATATCAGGAAAACCAAACACTTGTGTACTGCACGTTACATCCTCTGTCAGAGCAGGGAGAATATTTGATGGCCTCCTCACAACCATGTTTTCCCATTATTCACATTTCCTTAGTCAGAATATTTTGTACTTGTTACCTAGAAGCATGAATGAAACATGAACAAACCATCAAAACCCACTATCCCTTACTACACTTTGTATGACTTGATGCTAATTCTTTTTTGCTTATTCAAACAGCCAAGCACATTTTTTTCAGAATAATTTTAAATTAGTTCTCTCATGACTCTAACAGCAGCAATCAGCTGTCAGCAAATCTCTTCTGTACTTACTGTCTTTAAGAGAGAACCACAGCTGATCACAGTGTTCCAGTTGAGCTGCTTGTTTATGGCCTGATATAACTTGTCAGGGTAATTATCTATCCTAGTCTTTATTGAATCTTATATATTATTTCTGTCTCTAGCTGTATTGACAATGACCTGACTGTTTTTTGCCCGTTCAACAGACTTGCATGGTGCTCCTCCTTATCTTTGTGTGTGCTGGTTATTCTGAATGATGTTATGTCATTGAATATTTTGTTGTATTGTTTTTCACCCTTTCTGGCCATCATTGTTATATATTAACAATCTTAGTTTACATTCTTTATGTTCTCTTATCTTAATCTATTGCTAGGATTAAACTATTCCATTAATATCCTCTGTCTTTTTTTATTGTTGTGTTCCTCACAACAAATGCTTATAAAGTCACTTCATAGCCTTTATTTTGCCTTAACACCTTAAACTGAGGGATACACGCCTGATTTGTCCACAGTTGAATGTCTTTCATTTAGTGGAAAAGAACAGGATCTTAGGAATACTATTTTAGATGTCTATTTTAGATGACATGAACTAGCTGCCAGTTGCACTCCAGTGAATCTAAAAGCAGTCTGACTTGCTCAGTCATGAAGATTAAATATGTTGGCCAGGTGACTTATCCTAACAGTATATGGGGTTATTTGAATAATTATGCTTTTTCATTGTGGCTGAGAGGTATGTTCTGGAAAACAATAGCTGCTAAGGCTTCAGAGGCTGAAATTACATCTAGTCACACATTGTTCAGCATTGTAGAATACCAAATAAATATCAGAAACTTGTTTGTGGTGGAATCCACTAGAGGATTACAAGAGCCTGCTTATGTCTGTGACAGAGCATGGACTTCCTTGGTATGTGACACACCAGGGGGGATCAAAACTGCAGTGACACCAACAGCAGAGTGAGCATCAGTCCTGTGTAAGCTCCAAGGTGGTGTCCTGCATGAAGACCCAGCTCCACAGACAAGCTGAAACTACAACTTTCTGCAAAGTAGTATCTGAATACCAGGACATTCCTAGCTGAAGCACCGTGTTAAAAAAGGGCCTGATGACCATTTTTTGAGTCCAGAAAGATTATTCTCAGTCAATAGAGAGTGGATGCTACACAAAGAAGGAAACCTTCTGAGGTAAAAGCTGAAGAGGCCTATGCTGAGCATTCTCTATGAGGACACTGAATTCTCCACAAATTGAGCATGAAAACTAACAGCAAAACTTGGGAAATGAGACTCTGTAGGTGAAGTTCAATGGTATAGAAATATAGAATAGCCCATGTTTGAATAGACCTCAAAAATCATCTGGTCCAGACTTTTGCAGGAGAATGAGCTTAGAAGAAATCACATTTCCTTTACAAATGAGCCAGGATGTCTATCTTGGCTGCATGACTGGGCAGATTTGCTGTTACATGGCTAGAGCCAGGATGAAGCATGTGTTCTTGCTGAAATAAGTAAAGATCTGCAAAAATCCTCTTGACTTCTCCAACATAACTTCTTTATGTATGACTGCATGAGGAGGTTAAAAAGAGAGAGGACATGAGTAGATTGAAAACATATGTATAATATTACTAGAATTAGTCCTTCAGCTCCATCGTGACCACCCTTGTCTCTGGATTTCTTTACCACCTCCAACACTGTGAAGAATCTCACAAATTAAAAGAGAGTGAGAAAATTCTTCTGGGCTTGCTTGTTCCCTGAAAGTCAGTGATTAAAGAGACAAAATTGCAGCTATGAGTCAACCATGGTATAGAGCAGTAGAGCTGTGTCCATTCACTTGAAAGGAGTCAGCTACTTGAGATAACAACAGGCAGAGATGTCAGGTTTTGGAAAATAAAACCCATGAAAGCCTACAAATTGAGACCACAGAATTAGTACTGGTTGGGATGAGTGGGTCTGGTTAACCTAGATTTTTGCAGTCACCCAGCTGACAGGGATTATTGCATTGTTTTATGTTTAAAACTAAACCCCCAGGATTTTCTCTTCATAGTTATCACTGGCTGCAGAATCATCTCCTTGATGTTGAATCAAAAAACTATAAAAAATGAAAACAGCTACCATATGCTCATCACTGTGATCTTTTAAAATGTGCACCAGGTACGAGATGATAAAAACCACTCTTTTCTGAATCTTCAGGGAGCCTGAAATTTTATCTGTAACAGAGATGTAACCAAACTGCTTCATTCAGTTTGATTGTCCATTGTGAAACTTAAAGATAATAGAAGTGCAACAATTGTTAACTATTTAAGTGCTGATTAAGTGAAAGGATGTTTTTGTGACTGTTCCACAACTCCAGCCTTCTACTATACTTTATCTGTGTTCTTGCTGGTTTTTTAGAGGCCAAAATTCCATCATCTGTCCCTATCTCAGCCCAAGGTGTCTTTTAAAATACAGTTCTGTGCACACCTCCCAAAAACTATAGCACACTGAAGATTTCTGGTTAGAGACAGATAAATTAGATGTCCCAACAGCAAATGAAGAAAACAGCTGGAAATAAAAAATTTCATTTCCATTTCCAAAAGCATGTCTGTTTTCCTTAATTGGCCAAACTGTGACCATCATAACTACTGAGCACTAGCTCAGTCTAAAACAAATAGGATCACTGAAACCAGGGAGAAGAAGTATGACTCTGCTATGAGTAGAAGTGTCACTGCCTGGTCCAGACCATGGTGCCTAAATTAGAAGTACACTCAGGAATCTGCCATTGTACATCTCAGCAGTTGTTCAATGTTCACAACTGCAGGCCCCATCTTGGGCTGGGATTTATCTGTGGTAGATGTTGCCTTTCAGTGTAAACCAAGCACAGTCCAAAGATGTCCAAGGTGGCCTGGCTACCAGAAGCAGTGCAGATATTTGTGTTTAGGCTCATGGTATGATAGGCAGTAGTTATTGTTCCTGGTCTAAGCTAGCTCAGTTCTCTCTCCAGGGCACTGCTGTCTGCAGTGTGACATACCCTTGAAACAGTTTTTCCAGGAAAAAGTGAGTATTATTAGCATGGTCACACAGAAACCTTGTGGTAGAATAAGGAGCCAACTCCTTAATTCTTAGACTCTGGTGTTTAATTAAAAGACCAGAACTTCTGTGTGCTCTTTAGCAAGCCTGGCTTTGATAGTGCAGCCAGCACCAGTTTGGCAGCCCCCAGCCAGGCTGCTGCCTGGTGCCTGGCATAGCCAAGGCTCCTTCCCTTCCCAGCACAGGGAAGGGAACTTCCCACACCTTCCTTTCCCAGCAGAGCTCCCCAGCCCCTCCCGGGCCGCAGAGGAAGTTCCTCAGCTCTCTTCCACAGCTCTGCACTGGGACTCTGTGCCTCATGAGAATGATTTTTAACCCTGGGTAGAGGGACTAACACATCCACAGAAACAGGGACCCTCCTGTCAGCTGGCTGAGCCAAAATCAGTCATGATACAAGCCATACTAATGTAAAAACAAGTAAGGTATTGATGTGCAAGATCTGAATGTAAAAAATATTCATAAAGCAGGTGTAGGGAAAAGAAGGAAACTATACTTATTTTAAAGGCTTTTTTCATAGTCTTTTGACAAGCTGACAAGCAGTTTAGGGGTTTATTTTACTACATGGATGTGAGCTAGAACTCCTAAGAACTTTTTGTCCTTAATTTTGTAGTCATGGAGCAAATTCTTTGTTTGCAGGAAGGCACCTAAAAGTCTAATTCCTACAGCAGGAAGACACTTGATTTAAAGCTAATTCCTATACCTTACATTCATTCACTGAAAAACTCCCTTCCTTCAGGAACAATTATATGAAAAATAAAGCAGAATGTCCTCGGCAGAAGAGATTTCTACTACTATGTTTTTCCTTTATGTTTCTTATGAATCAAGCAATGTAACAATCATAGCTCATAGAAGCAAATTAGTGCCCTAAATTCTGCCCTGCCTCTGGTTTGAGACTAGAAAAGATATAAACAAGTTATTTCAGGTGAAAAAGAGTTAGTCCCTGCAACCTGTTCCTTAAGGGGTACCTTGCAACAGGGTGTCTTTCTTTGGGCTTCATTAGAAATCTAAGAAATTTTATATAATATGAAAAGGTCTGAAATTACTTCATATTTATCAGCTATGGCTAAATCTGCTAGCAGGTTCTGTGAAAACCAGGACATTTTTAAAGCAAGTTATTCAAGTTTTCTTGAAGGTGTAGGGATATCAATGTATTTCCCTGAGAAAGCATTAATTCCTTCAAAGTTTTTCCTTATTTCTATACCTACAATTCTGTAAGGCTTCCTTCCATAATGGACTATTGAAAAACAGGATAGCAATGGTGTTTGATGTACATTGATCCAAAATAGTTTTGAGACTATTAGTCCAATTAAACTCCTGAAGTATCTACTGGCATAAGTACTTGGTGGGAGATATTCTGAAATGCTGCAGAATCAGGAGGATTTCCATGTCTGAATATTTTTATCATGAGTATACTTAGACTGCAATTCGAAAGCAATGTGTACACAAAGCCATTGTAAATATTCCCTTCTCTTTAGACTCCACAAGGAACAGGCCAATGTCATCTCATTTATGTTGAGATGAAAAACAATTAATAAATACATGAGAAAGAATTAACTTATAAAACCCCAGGTATATATTAACACTTGCCCTAAAGCAAGTAGATTTTACAAATATACAAGGATATGATAAGACTTAAAAGAAATTTTCCCAAGAGTTGAACTTGTTTCTGACTTATGCTGCTTGGCTGAGAACTTCCCCAAACCCTGTCACTCTCCTTGCTGTGTTCACACACTGCAGAAATCACAGTGAACATACTGCCCAAGCAGATTGTGGTGGTTTCTTTCCTCATCAAACTATAAAACTGTTGCATTTATCTGTACAAAAATGTTAGAGCTACTTGCAGACTCCTGAAGAAACAGCACATTCCTCCAATTTCCTTTAAGTATTATTATGCCAGAACATATCAATATCTGACTTGGTCAAGCTGACACCCCCCACACCAGGGAGGAAATACAACTAATGAGGCTTTAAAATAGACAAGTTGTGATATTCAATATATCTCCCACTGTATCTGTGGGTTAAGCAACAAGGTAGTGGTTTGCCCTGAGGAAAAGGCTAATGACACAAGCAGCTCCTGCAAGATTGTCTGCAGTTAAACTATTTTATTTTAGACACCGGTGTTGAATCATTTCAGCTTATGTCAATAGAGTACTAGAGAACTCTGACATTTTAATAAAGTCTTCCATTTCTGCTGTTTATGAGGGTTATTAGATCTCTGGTGTGGCATGCTCAACTCTAAAGCCTCCAAAGACCAAGCTGTGGTTGCAGAGCAGGCTGTGGTTTGTCCATGGGAATACAGCTCAAGGCAGCACTGCTCAGCTCTCCTGCTGCCCTGGGAGTGCAGAGCACAGAGAATTCCCTTAGTCTGGTGCTTACCAGGACACCTCAGCTGGCAGCTGCCTTGGTGATGTGCAGTCAAAACTGGCAGACTGATGCCTGTGTGTGCCACTTTGAGTACCTGCCTTGCAAGAGCAGCAGGTGCTTTGAACCTCCAGCCTCTGGCAATAAATATTGGCTGATGGCTGATTGATTAGGGGTCTGATAGCATCTTCTAATGATCTTTCTACCCATTTTAAAGAAGATCCCTAAATGTAGCTTTCCCTTTTCCCAGCATGGCTTTAAAATTACTTGCAGTGTTCTAAGTTAGCAGAGCCTGATATTTCTACCTTCTGGTGTAAGTCCCATGCCAAATTTGATCCACTGCAACATGGAGACATTTTGATGGTGTATTCTGTGCCTTGCAGGAGATGGAAAAAATTATTTGCCTCCCCTCTAGTTTCTGCAGCGTGATTGATAGCCTGATTAAACCAGACTGACTCCATTTGGTTACACAACTGAGGTTTTGCTACTGTGAAAAAAAATCCTGTTACAGTGCTTTGCAGTTAAAAAAAATCACGTGGATTTAGACAGAAATATCTGCCTCCATGGAGACAGAGCAGTGTTCAGAGAGGACAAATGTTAGTTTTAGTTTGAATATTTCCTGCTACTTCCCTAAGTCCAGGGTAGCGAGGCCCTCAGAACACAGAGACCTACATCACATCCTTTGTGGTAATGGCAAGGCAATACAAATTAGGGAACTAAGATCTCCTTCTGGTAGAGATGAAACAAATCTATTACTATTTTCAGCAAGGCTACCTGCCAGATCTGTCCTTAAAAAAGGCCTATTGAAATGTATAATAACTGCATACTTGAATAACAAAGTGATCACCTTTTGTTACTCAGTTTAGAATTTAAAGAGGTAGTTCTGTGTTTCAAGGGGGTTTACATAGGGATTGGGTTAATCAAAAGAAATCATTACACTTAAACAACGAACAAATACCAATTCATTTGAGACTTGAAGGTTAGTAACCATGGAGGGCAAATAGCAGATCTCTGGGTAAATTAAAAAGAAACTTCTGTTAAATTTCTAGAACCTGCTCACTTCTTTTTGAATTTCAGCTCCTTCAGAGAATTGGGGAATAATATTTCCTTACAGTTTTCTATTTGAATGTCACAGAATCTCTGTTTCTTTTGCCATTTTCTTTATGCATCCTAAGATTCATTGTAAAAGCAGTTTCACAAACAAGTTATTTTTATTTGCTAGCAAAAGATCTTACTAACTGCACTTTACTCCAGATTGCACATAAAGTATTTATTTGTTATTGCCTAAGTGAATTATAGGAGTTTTACATCACTCCAGCAATTAAGCCAAGCTGATGAGTGTAATGTAAATAATCCAGCAATTGTTTTTGTATTGTGCCAGGGTATAAGGTCACTGCCATAAACACTGAATCCTGATTTAACAGGGGTTATTTTTTTTTAATAAGGCATACTAATCCTACTGTATTGGTAGCTCTGTCCCTCTTTTGAGTTGAGCTCTGCTATCCCACAAATTGGATGAAAATCTCATTAGTGGAGCTATAATGAGCTGGCAATGAAACCCCTTCAAGCCTGCGTGCTTACAGCCATTTGCCTCTTTGTCTTACTCTTCATCATGAACCTAAAATTGCCCATTAGGATTCCAGTGAAGAGCAAGTCTGACTGGAGCTGTGAGGCTGACAGAGCCACCAAACAGGCAGAAATCTGTCCAAACCCAAAACGGGGGTAGGGTATTATTTATGGGGACACTGAACCTGTGCACATATACACACTTGTTCATTTAAAGAAAACAGTAGGGGACTGGGGGGAAGAGAAGAGGAAAAACAGAGATAGAATAGTGGGATAGAATTAGGGGAAAGGGAGTAAGGAATTTGTTTTATTAGAACTTTTAAGAGTGAGCCAGCAGCATTTTATTGTACCTGAAACTAATCAGATGTTAATGAAAGGAACTTCCAGCAAACTCTTGCTGTAAAGTGTAATGAATGCCAGCATTAATACCAGAATAGGGAGAGTCACAGGATGGTTATGCAGATCCTTTGAATCACAACTGTTCAAATATGACTCCAACACAGAAGAAAAGAAGTGGAAATCATGGTGAAGGTATGACCATGCAAATGGCAGGTGCTTCTGCTGCCTTCCAGAGAAACAATATTTTAAAAAGTCAGCATCCAGGAGACTGAATGCTTCAGAAAAACTAAAGTCCTGTTGTGATAGCAGAAGCCTCAAAGCTGCCAAGACTGAAAGGAGAGTGAGTAAAGTATTCTAAAAGCCCAGTCTGTCACAGGTGCTATAAAGTCACATACAGTCTCTACAATTGACTATAAACATATTTAAATGTACTGTACATAGTCAGCAAATATTTTAGAAAATCAAGTTGCCAGTAAATCATTACAGAGACACAAGAAGTTTTTGCACTGTTATTTAAAAACAAAACAAAACACCAAACCAAAAATCAAACTACAAACAAACAAACAGACAAACAAACAAACAGACAAAAAACACAAAACCCACACCATTGTGGCAAACACTTGAAACTGCAATCCAGTTACTACTTGAATGCAGAATTAGCCAGGCACAGAATATTAGCCAAAACTCTCACTGTGTTTATCTGTTTATCTATAAGATTCAGACTTAAAGAATATTTGGAATATTCTATTGTCTTAAATGAAAAACAAATGAAAAAATCTCAAATTCAGGCCTTTCAAATAAAAAGAGAAAATAGAAAATACAAGGCATTTTAGAAAAGCTCTAGCTAGCACTTAGCAACATGAAAAAACCTACCAAATGTAAATGGGAGACAAACTCAGGATGAAGTCCTTTCCAGAAAGTAAAATATGTTCAATAAGATGTACTGTTTAGACTATGAAACTGCATGTCTTCATTTTCTTGCTTTTTAGTTTTCATTTATAAAAGAGTTTCCTGCTTTGAAATCAGGATTTCTACCCTTTGCTACCCTTTCAACTCTGCTCAAAATGAAGTCAAGAAAATCTGATTGGCATAGAGCTTTTAATGAGTTCTAACAATTAAACAATTAAACTTGCATTGCAGTCAAGCTTCTAAGATTTCTATGTCCCTAAACAAGTTTACCAAAATTTTAAAATGGTGAAAGGTACAAGTTAAAACACAGTTAACATTAAGCACCAAGAAGAGAAACATGGACAGGTATCAAATCAAAGAAGGTCAATGTGACGACAGCCATAAAGAACTTGAGGTGGGATTCCTTGTACTTAAAATTGACTATATAAGAGTTAGAAATATAATCTAAGCTAGTCAGGCAGCTGACTAGCTATCTAAGCTTCTGTGGTCAGTAAAAAGAAAGGAAATTCCAGTGAGTGATTCACCACACTGTAATGAAGAACATCAGTCCATTGTCTACAGAGGGAGCCTAGATGACAAGCATAAGCTCTGATAAAATACTGTAGAACATTAAAATGCTTGACTGAGTTTGTTTCTGCCCCACAGCCACCTGTACAAATTTCTGCAGAATATTTCTGCCCTTAAGAAACATCTCATCTACATATTAATCAGCTCCTGAAGCACTGCAGCCTTTAAACCTGTACAGGACACAGTAAATTTGTGTGTGGATCAGTAGTTCTGGCTGGCCTTAGGTTGGCTATTCATATCAGAGATGCAAAGCAGATTTTCCTTCTGCTGTTGAGTTTTTAAACATTGTTCCTCTTCTATCAGAGCCCTTAAGGTAGACAACAGTTTTCAGACAACTGAAGTTAATAACATCAATATCCTGCCTGATATTGGTATATCCTAGTTACTATGCTAAGCATAAACTATTACTTATCATGTGTAAAACCTGTTAGATTGAAAGAGAATTAATGTTCAGCAATATAGAGAAAGTGTTTTGATTTGCACTATGGACATTGGAGACTCATTATAACTTAGTGAGTTTTGAATGTGAGCAAAAAAGCAAAAGAAAAAAAATCACAACTTGAAGTCCAAAAAGCTGTATTTCAAGATGTGTTGGTTGGGGTTTTTTTCCTCACTTAATTTTAATTATTTATAACAACACTGCATGGAATATGTTCAGCAAAAAATAATGAAGTTTTAATAAAAGGAAATGTTACTGCCATACCTTACTTCTACATATTAGATAAATTGAAAAAGATGATAGAAAGTTTTTTAATTACAGCTCATATATATCAATGGTTATAAAATAATTGCTTTCTTTACTGCAAGTTTTGTTAACCATAAAATAATGATTCAGTGAGTATTGAATCCATATTGATTCCTCACTGCATGGCCCAGAAAGGATGTCTGCAGCTCATATGGTTTTATGCTTCTCTACTGGGTAATTTCTTTCACAGAATGCTCATAGTCAGCTGCTTTATGCCAGCCTGTGCTCTCACACAGGTGTGTGTGTGTGTGTGTGTGTGTGTGTGTGTGTGTGCCTCAGTGGATGTGAGCAGCTTTAACTCTATCTGCAGTAACTAAAAGCATGTAGGAAGATACAGAACCATGGCCAACTGTATCATTTTCTTCTAGATGAAATAATTTCTTCTCAAGTTGTATAAGAGACAGGACCATCTGATAATGATGCTGGAGAAGGGAAATGAGAACAGTAGTCACAATTGATCAAATGCAGTGTTCTGTTGAGATCACTGCTTGTATTAACAAAATTCACTGTGGCAAAGGCATAGACTAAGAGTGCTGGCACTGAAACAGCTCTAGAAGATACATACTGAAGGATCTGAGTGCTATGATACAAAACTGGAAAAATCAGAAACAGGGACAAGAGGTCACATTTGATTTCACATGCTGTGCTCCACACCAACATTGCCACATCCAGGCTCTGTGTGCCAGATCCTGTCTGTGCAAATCCAGACCAACTGCTGAAGTCAATCCAATTTTTCTGTCTATAAAGAAGCATATTGTCCCCCCTGTGAAACAAAGATTAAGATTGCTTTTCATTGAAAGCTCTTTATTAGTTATTTACTGGAAATGTGGCATGTGACAACATATGCCCAGTGGGCAAATGAGTTTCACCACTGTGACAGCAACAGAACACAGCAGTCAAATCCAAAGGATTGGGCAGCAGTTTGTTAGTGCTTTTTATTGACCATTTACAGTCTTTTTCACAGACTTTTTTTTTTTTTTTTAACCATTCCAAGCACTCCAAAGTCAAAAATTTCTTTGGTTTTTTAACCAAATAGTATTTATTTAACTAATATTCAGAGCAACTCATTCCACCTTGTCTTGGCTTACACAACCCTCTTCTATAACATGATGGTAGCTATTCTTGTGCTGTATGAAGCTGCATTAATCTTTACACCTTTCTTTACTCACAGATCGTGGATTAGGGCAATATATTTTGCAAACAGAGAACAGATAGCAATTTTAGCATGATTTTCTTTGTAAGAAAGAAGTTCATACCTTTGAACACTATGCTGTAGATCTTGCAATTACCACTCTGGGTTTATGTGATTACTTTATCCTTGTAATACTGTCCTGTTTATCCTCTAGCTTCCTGGAATAATAAAATTGCCAAATTTTTTGTTATTATTTTTCATATCACATTCTAATGTACTGGTGTAATTGTTTATAAATTGGCAATGTTTCACCTCCAGCTAAACCCCAAGGTCTTTAGGAAAAATGTCAGAGATGTCAGGGAAAGAAACAGCCACGTTTCCAGGAACTGTATTATCTGATGGAAATTGTTCATATCATTGTTCAAGTTGTTAAGAGGTTGCCCAGGGATTTTATGCTGAGCCACAGAAGTTGTAAAAATCATTACTCCTTTGATCATTCTCCTTCCTGTCCTTTTCAGTGCTCTCCTGAAGGCTTATATTCAAAGTACTGATGAAATATTGGAATTGTACTTCCCTTTTTGTCATATGTTAGGCTGATGGGCAGGCAGTGTTGTTAATAGTGATGATGATCTTGAAGTCTCTGGAATCTGTTTTTCTGCCTTTTACTGACCTATCCAGATACAAGATCCCAAAGGTTCTTCCCTTTTTTCTTTCATCTGACAGTAGATCAGGCTTCTGATCTCATTGTTTGTGATGTCTAGGAGAGGAATATTGGCCACACAGATCATAGTGAAGGGCAGTGTTGATGCTATCTGTGGTTTACACATTGTGCCAAATGTATTATGGCATTATGTTTTATGGCCTTTCACGTGTGCTACCCCTCCTCCCTTTGTGTGTCAAAAGGCAGTGTGCAACCACAGCCAGGACTGCAGTGAATGATTTTAGCTGAGCTATCTTACCCAGAAGAGCCTTTATTGACATTTTAATGTCTCTTCACACATTTCCTATATCAGGGCCTTCTGCCTCTAAAACTGATTTTCTTTCCACGATTGGATTTCTTCCGTGCATTTCCACAATTACTCCCTTAGCCGACAACTTTAAAGCCTGTCTAAGAAACAACTCTCCAGACAGAAGTTTTTCAGACTTCTTCCAGCTTTCCTTCTAGGTATATTTAATATCTCAGTGTCTGGTTTTGGATGTAATACTCTTTATGGAGTAAGTCACTTTTTTTGGTTATTCTTCCAATAGCCTTAGTTCTACTAAAATAAGTCCCTGCAACATATATTCAAAATAGGGCATGGCACTAGTTGTCTTGAAGAGACACTGTTTCTGCTAATTTTGTGTTTAAGGAGTGAGTTTTCCCTGAGGTATAATGGTTCAATGGCTTCTTCTGTAATTAAAAGTAAATAATTTGTTGCAACTTGTCTGAGCTGTGTAATTTCTGGAAAGACTCGATGATCTTCATGAGTTTAAGATAATTTTACCTGACTTAGTAATCATCTAAGATTATTTATATGTGGGGTGGTTATTGGTAATGTTTTGCAAGCTACATTGAATTTCCATTCAAGTTTTCCTTTGAAGGCTGAATAATAACAAGTTGTAAGTTATGAAAATTGGGATAATAACAAGTTCCCCCAGAAACTTCCCAAGGGGTTATGGACTGGGTATAAGCTGCAATCTTGGAGGGGTAGGTGTCTGTCTTCAAGACAGTTTTATGCAAATTTTCAAGAATTATGTTATTGTAGTGCTATACATTCTTAATGCTTTCTTTATTCATGTATGAGGGACAAAATCAAAGACCTCATAGTCTTTGCATATTGTCTTGAGATTTTCTGGTTTTGGCAGTCTTTATACTCTGCATGTCAATCAGAAACCAATCCCCAAAAGTGCAAGTATTTATTTTTGCATCTTTTTCATTCCCATGTGGAATTTGCATTGGTAACCACACTGGAGTATATTTTTTTCTGATATGACCAATGTTAACAGTTTGCAAATGGTTGAGAGATGTGATTATTTAGGAACTGCTTGATGGCCAGTGATTTTGTTTTCCATAATTAACACTACTCTGACGTGCACCATAATGGTTACTCCTGGGACAACTCACTGGAATTTTGAGCTGGTCATGGTGCAAAAATACAAGATCCTGAAGCCAACAATATGGACAACATCTGGTCCAGCTATTTTTTTCTTGAGGGATCTTTTGACTGCTTCTGCTGCTGATTTTAGTTTTATTTTTTGTCAAGCCTGTGTTCCAGTATCTTTAATCCACCTGGTATTTCTCTTCTGTTTAATAAGATTGTTTGGAATGTTATTGCACAGCTTTATGGACTTTGGAAAGTTTCTAGAGATTCCTCCTAATGAAGTTTTTTGGTGTAAGTTGAAAGGTCTTTCAGTCTGCATGACTTATATTTTTGTATTTTTTAGTCTGTAGGTGAGGAGGGCATGGTTCACTTGCTATGTGCTGGATAATCGATAAATAATCATAATGACGTGTATAACAAATTAGTAGAGGGATTTTTTTTTGTAACCACAGATTTTTTTATGTACTTGAGCATTTAAAAATTACATGGCTTCTGAAACTGTGACTGACTTTGTTCACTGGAAATGTGTAATTTTTTTGCTAGTAGTTTTCCTCTTTCTCCATCTATTTCCTTCATCTTACCTAAACTTACCTCTGAATTATTTTATTTTGGTGTTTGTTTGTTTCTTCATTCTTCTTCAGATACTGTTCTGTAGAAATCCTATTTCCTGAACTCCATTTGTTGAAGAAGATATGCTCTTGAGTATAATCCACAGACTGCAAGTTTGGCCGTCACACCCGTTTTACACAGGAATTGAATAAGAAAGGTTAAAGGATTAAAACCTCAGATATGAAGAACAAATACCTATTGATATCTCTGGAGTCTTTCAGACAGCTAGGGTAAAGTCAGTATAGTGTTCATTTATTCAGAGAGAGAGAAGCCTCAGAACTTTGTGATTCATGGCAGCAAAAAGCAAGTGACAAAAAAGATGATACTAATGTCTGCTTTGATCAGTAATGTTTGTGACACCTGGATCACATCTATAAGATTAGCTATCATTATAACTAGATAGATCTCTTCCTCATTCATTTCAATAGCTTCCTTGGAAAGACTTGAAATATGGATAGGAAGAAATTATATGTCACAGGAAAGGGATCACCATTGCCTTTCAAAATGAGCATGGCCAAGTAGCAAAGGTAAAAGCTGCAGTGATTATTTCTAAAATATATTTTAATTGTCAGTAAAATAAATCTATTTTCGCCAAGTCCAATCTCATTTTGCCCATGATGATAAGTGGTAAGTGATCTTCTTGTCTTTATCTCAACACACACTCTTTTTCATCTTATTTTCTTCCTGTGGCACACTGTGGCTTAACTGTTAGCCAAGGTTAATTGACCACATTTCATCATAGTCTGGTTTATTTTCCTTTTTACTGAGGCTTCTGCCATAGGTGGATTTGCCCATTCATGTTTGGTGAGTGTGGTTTTTCAGAGAATCCCCTGACCAGGCCCAGGGTTGACATTGCAGGGAGGTCTCAAAGCATAAAGGCTGAATTTCCTTTTGGAGGAAACTATCCAGGCAAAGTTCTAAAGGGACTGCACCTGGTATGATCCAGCCTCTAAGGGGTATTCTGATCAAGGAAGGCTGGTGCTGCTCATCCTGAAACAGGATGTGGACACTGAGCCTGACAAAAGCCCTTCTGGCTATACAGTTCCAGTCCTCCAGTGTTCCCTGCTAATGTAGACAATGCCAGTGACCTCCTTGAAGATTACTTGCATTAAAGCTGAAGAGCATATCCAAGTTAAATAAAAGACAATATGGATTTGCTTTGATGTTTCATAATTTCTGGCTGTATCTACAGTGCTGTAGGAACAGTCCCTGACCGAAAGGACAAAAATATATCCCACACTGACCTAGGCCCACTGCCCCAGATGTGATATGCAATGCTTGCTCCAGATATTTTCAGGTCATAGGCACCCTTCTGAAATGCACTTTAAAATATAATTTTATTTTCAGTTTGAAGTGACTCAGATGTGACAGTTCTGCCATGGCCTATGACATGGTGTTTCATAGTATCATGCTGCAAATGTGGTGCTTATTATGGTCAGTGGCAAACATGAAGGTGCATATACTTGTAGGTATAAAGCTCACAGTCATAGGACTTCAGTACTGTTACCTGTCATCTTAGAGCAAAAACACACGAGGTCACATCTGAGTTTCACCTCAGAGGGAAATAATTGTCAAGAAAATGCCAAATAGCAGTTCAGAGTGCATGTAGCTTGGACCTGAGAGAAATAAATAGATGAGTTGGGAGAAGCAGATCCACCTTCTGCTGAAGATCAGACAACTCCCCAAGAAGAGAGCATGTAGTTTCTACCAAGGTAGCAAATGTTGCTAGCTATGCAACATATATAGTTTAGTTTTGGGTAGTCCTCTGAGGAGCAGGGAGTTGGATTCAATGGTCCTTATAGATCACTTCAACTCAAGATATTCTGAGATACTATGCAAATGGTTTCAGTCTATTCATACTGAAGTTAAATTCTGTACAGTTACTACAAGTGTGGTGTTCTCCCTTGACATAAAAAAATGCTTACCACCAAGGGGATTACCAAGAGGTTTCCTTATCAGTCCTTTCAAATCTTGTATATTCCCCTCCTCTTAAGCAAAGCAGTCATGATTTTCATAAAATGTCAATGTTGTCTTCAAGTTTATCTTAGTTTTGGCAAAAACAGTCAGGCTAAAGACACAGACCTATTGTCACCTTCTAGAATACCTTGGCTAGCCAGGATTTAAACAGAAATTAAACTATATGAGAAGGAAAATGTCTTCAAAACTGAGTGCCATAACTCTTGCCAAGACCAGCTTTTAAGACTTTCACTGATGACATTTGGGTTCAGACTCAGCGAAGTGGCTCTGAACTTTCTATTAAACCTGGGCCCTGGGTCTTCATCTCTTTCTGTTAATTAGTCTTAGTCTCTGAAGAATTATGATGTCTTGTGATGCCAGCACAGCTCTGAAAGGTCTAAGTTTGTCAGTTATCTCCTGTTTGCAGGGAGTTTATCAGTCCTCCAACACACTCATCTCAGGGAAGGATAGCATCCTTCATCAGGCTCTTCTGGAATCCATGTCCCTCAGTGTCCTGCTATTTGGTTATTTTTAAAGTGTCCAAATGGAAAGAATTAATCACTTATATTTTTACAAGTGTATAAAAATATTGCTCCTTTACCAGGAATATTATTAGGTATTATGCTGCAAGTGGTATGAGTGACTCCAGGAACAAAATGTCAGATTCAGGATAGGATTGCCAAGGTGCATGAATCATGAACTTAAGTTCAGAGAAAATTCACAAAGGAATTCTCAGAGGATTAATCATTTTAGTAGAAAGTATACAAAAAGGAGCAGTTGACAGCTGGGGTTTTTTGTTTGTATAGTTGGTTTCCCATGTAATTTTCTTTAATTTTTTGGGCAGGGGCAGTGAGGATTTATGAATGTTATTCACTGCAGTGTGAAAGACTGATGTTTTCATACTTTCATTATTCAGGTTGCACATAATATTTGCTGTATATGCTAGGAAGGCTTTTATTTAGCATTAGTCATATGCACCAGCCTTGGAGAACTGAACTTGCTCAATACACAGAACAATTTACTGAAAGAGCCATCAGTGAAACCCTGGTGGTTTGGCTATGGTTCTTTATGTCTAAATTGCAGGTTACCCTCATTTTCAGTCAAAGTTATATGAAAAACTGTTTTTTCAAGGTCAGAATTTGACCTTATTATAGGAAATATGTTTATTACTTGTTGTGCAACTAGAACACTGGTCTGAGATTCACTTTTATTTAATTGTACAAAGTGATGAAATTCCAGGTTGTTATATGGCTAAAATCAGCCCCAAAGTAATTTCTAGCATTAGCAATAAAGACAAAGGGACTTTGAAAGCCAATGCCACCAATACTGAGCAATATAAAAAGAGAGGATTTTCTGTTGCATGCTCTTAGGGAGAGTGGAAATGAGATATAATACAAAGTGGACATTATTCTGGTTTGACAATCTACCATGTACATAGCCTCTCCTCCCCTGTTTGTCCTGCACTGACAATTCAGGGGGATTTTAAATGGTGGTGGATAGGAGTGGGGAAAGGAGGAGAAAGAGATGGGCCAGATGCTAGCTTGAACCTTCAGGAGTTATTTCAATAGATCTGTTTGACCAATCCAACAAAACTGTAAAGCAAAAATATTTGCACTTTTGGCTGAGTATGTTTATTGGGATTTGCTGATAAAAAGAAGAAAGCCAACAGCCACATAAAGGGGAATGATCAATAAAAGTTATGGACTCTGCTATATGCTAAAATGAGAGCCTACATTCTGAGTACAGAATCAGGTTCTATCAAAAAATTGTGCATCATAATAGATTGAAGGACCATCATAGTGTGTAATGCCTGTTACAGTGCTGAAATTTGTCTATTTACATGAATAATTCAAGATTTTATTGGGTTTTAGGGGCTATTTTATTTCATTCAGTTTACTGCCCTCTAAGATCTGATATATTCTCTGGTGGTATGAGTGAAGAAGAAAGAAGTATTCCCATTTACACCAGTAGGAAGTTTGCCCCACTGGATTTTACATAACATGATTTTAATGTTGAAACTGATTTCTATAAGTCATATATTTTGTTCTTTGCACTTGATGATTATACTTTGCAGCTGATTAGCTGAAGTTTATTTTGAATAATTTGCAATTTTTGGAGGATAAAATTGGTGAAAATTTTGCCATCTATATATAGATATGTCAATTTGTGTTACTTCCACAAAGCTGAACTGTATATTTCCAAGTCATATTACTTGACTATTTTGAATATACTAAAGTGCTAAAACAGAGCAGCATGAAAGAACTGATCATTGCCCATGAGCAGTAATTGCTTAGAGGCATTGAAGTATGGTACTTCCAGACAAAATAGGTAATATTTTCAGAGTCTTCTCACAGTTCGTCTTCCAGCTTTAACACATTGCATGTTATAATGTAATCTGTGAGATAGAAACAATACCAGGAGTCCTAATTAAATTAAAAGCAATTACCCGTTGTGTAGATACGGCTTCCAATTGAGCAGCTGCGAGTTGATATTTTGTCATCCCCAGTTTATCTATATGCTCATGTGTGATTCTTTGTATCAGTTATTAGTGACATTTTCTCAGTACTCATGAAGTGTTGTGGAAAACAGAAGAGGAAAAGAATGAATGGAAAAAGTGTTATAGGAAATTCAGACAGGGAATGAGTATATTTGCTGCTGTAAATCCTCAACTGGGATCCTGGGTTCTTGCTCACTTATTCTCTGTTCTACTCAGAGTAGTCTAAAAGAAATATGAGATTGTGCTTTTCTTCCCAGCCCCCTCACTTCTTTGTGGATCTAGCAGCAAATTTAAAAAACAGAATGTGACAGATTAAGCATAAGGGCTTAGTTCCTTTACAAGGCACTTCTATGCTGTCCTGGAAATGTCAAAATATTCTACATTAAACATAAATAGAATCTACTTCTTTAATATATAGATATAATCACACTTTTAAAGAGCTTTTACAGAGGAGAGGAGAAGAGAGGAGAGGAGAGGAGAGGAGAGGAGAGGAGAGGAGAGGAGAGGAGAAAGGAGAACCTCACTGAAAGTAAACTGAAAAGTGTTTGGGGTTTTAATGTTGCAATGGATTTTCCACTTTCAGAAGAAATTGGTTTTGGCTTTTAAGAAGACTTTTACTTGACAACAAAAGGAAGGTTCATTACAGAAGCAATATTTTACAAGAGTATTATTCAGTCTGATTTAGTGTTGTTTTAAGGTGCATGGTTCTCCTGTCACAATGGGACACAACATCATCATTCTCCAATTAAGACTATTATGCAGTTGCTTAAGAGTGTACACAGGGTGATGTCCATTGGAGTGACTGTTATCTTGCTGGCATAGGCCTGCTATCAAATAGGAGCAATTATTCCCAATGCAGTCAAATTAAATTTTCATAACTACGAAGCTGCATTTTACCTTGGGGCACAACCTGATGCCCATTTCTTCATTCCTCGTTCCTTAATCCTCTATATTAAATCTAAACAAATCAATGTTTACTAACATTAATATTTTAATGTACAGTACTTTCTCTGCCTTCTGACATCTTGTGCCTTTATTAATAACATGGTGAAGGCTCTCTGCAGTTTTGCTTTCTGCCAAAGATCTTTTTTTTGGTTTTCGTTCTTTTTAACTCTTCATTTCTTTATGTGTGAGTGTACACATACAAGTGTATATTTTTCTGCCACTTAAGTCTCCAAAAATTACTAATTAATAAAAGAAAACAATTAATCTCACCATTAAACAAAGGTGATTTTATGAAAATACTAAGGGAGCATTAAAAAACCCTGCTTCAATTTCTTCATTAATCAAGTGAGCAAAATGGGTTCACTTCCCTATAAAGAGACAATCAGTTACTTCTTAGTCCCCAGATTTACCAGCACAGGTCCATGCACTTTTATGAAAGCACCTTCTGCCTCAAGACTGAAGGCAAAGGCTTCTCAAACCATCAAGAGCAAAGCACATGCAGAGCACATTTCACTACTGCTTGTGAAACTGCTTCCCAGATACAGTCATCCCACAACTGTCCTCATAGTCATAGACCCTTGATTCCCATCCTGCAACTGCTTCATATTCCTATTAGAAGTCTTCCAAACACCCAATTTTAGTATTTGAATGACTACTCAATACCTGGAACTAGTGTTTGTCTGTATGTGATACAAAGAAAATTAATGGATAGGATCACAAATCAATTAAAAAATAATTAAAATGGTATTCTATTTTCTTTCTTTCCTTCACTCCCATCCTTCCCATTCATCTTGTGATTTTTCTGCCTATATCTATACCATAAGTCCCCCTGCATTATTTCTCTGTCCCTAGTGAAGTTTGAAACTCCTTTCCATTTAGTATCAGCAAATGTAATTACAGGCCAGTTACTTTCATTTCCAACTCATTAATGAAAATGTTAAATAAGACTGGACCTAAAGTACCTTCCTAGAAATCCACCAGATAATGTTTCCAATTTCTATAGTATGCTCGCTCTCTTCCCAGAATGACTTTTCAGAAAATATTGACATCACCTCTTTACTCAGTTGGTGGGAGTATCTGGATTGTCATCCAGATTCCTCCAGGACTAAGTATAATCTCTCTCATTGCCTTGAGTTTCTTGCCAGCTCATAAACTAGCAAAGCCAGGCTTGAAAACTGAGATCCTTGGCACACAGCTACTGTTAGTTTAAGGGCTTACTTCCTTTGCTGAAGATGAGGAGATGGGGATAGAAAGAAAATTACCTTTATTTAAGCCATTCCAGTACTAGCACAGGTTTACCTATGGCTAGGAGTATAAACTTGAAAGCAGAATTCTGTAGGCTGTGTCCATCAGCAACGAAAGAAAAATATGACAGATAATTACCAAAATAACATCAGCAGCCACATTTTTTTCTGCCTTTTTATTATTAGAAAAAGTTAAGTCCTGATATCGAGTTCATTCGTTGTGTTTTCTGGCACACACTGTATGTTCTATGCCTGCTGGGCTGGAATCCTGATGCTGGAAAAAATAAAATAATGCGTGCTGCAATTTCTAGCTAGCTACTGGGCTCTTCCTTGCAGTTAGTTTCAAAGATTTTTTAAAATATATTTTTCTGCACCACAGCTCAGAGTTGCTAAATCCAGAAATTGAAACATTCTGGGAACCAAACCATTTGGGGGAAAATCAAAGCTCTTGGAACGTTGCCCTAGGATTTTGAAGATAGCGGTTAATAGTAAAAATGTTCAATATTTTTAAGGAAATCCCAATTATAAAAGGCTGCACCATTCAAATCCACGATTCAGGAATAGAATGAATGCTGCATTTCTAACAGTGAAGGAAATGCATGCCTGTGTTGTGAAGACAGGAATTAGTAAACAAAAGGAAACCCCTTGCATTTTATGTCTTTTTTGCATTTGTATTTACATGCTGTGAACAGCTGTGTGTGAATCCAAAGAGGAAGCTTATTTAGTGGTTCAGGTTAGTCTCTATAATAGGTCTGACAACAACTCTAAGACACTATCTAATTTATGTAATTTGTATTTAAATACTGGTGTTGTTTTCCAAATGGAAAGAAAAAGGATTAGAAGGGGGGAGAGTTTAAATAGTGGTGTTAAAGCTCCTTTTCCCCCTCTACCAGAAGTCCCTAACACTTGAATTATGCAATGATATTTTAAAGCACATTTTAGTTGAAGTTTGCAGAGATTGTAGTTACATTACTTATGTGTGCCATAAATGTGTGCCCTCTGTGAAAGAGCTGCTCAGGACAGTGGACTCAGAGATGATGAGGGGATCTCTTAAATTAGTTAATCTCCTACTCAGCAGTACCCAGCTCTCTGAAGAGCTGTGTAAGGGCTGTTGCCAGCTCTGTGGGGTTAGCAGAAAGGAATGGCTGAGGATAGAGGGAAGGACAACATGAATTAGTGGCAACACAAATTTACATCAGACTACAATGACTATGAAATTATGGTTGGAGAGAAAAAAAAAACCTGACAAAGCCAGACTTTTTAGACTTTTCCAAACGCTCCCAAATCCCAAAGCTACAGTATCCTCAGGATTTCAAAGATAGTAATAGTGTAGCTGGAAGGCCCTATCGTTTTAGGCAGTGGCCCTTTTTTACTGGTGACCCACAGGGAAAAATCTGTAGTCAAGGTCAATAGAACCACTGGGCAAAGCTGATCGAAGAGCCTGGGGGAATCAAAAAAGTGTAGAACTGCAAAGTAGTCTGAGGGCTCTGCCAATAAAAGTCCCTCTATCATGGCCATCTATATATTAGTAGCCTGGTATAGAAGATTCTTCAAAGTTTCTTTAAAATGTGAAAAATTCTATTTAATTTACTATAACATAAGCAAATTTCGAGTGTAATCATTCAGGAGAGCCTGGATTTAGAGACCATGTGCTATTGAACACTGGGAGCACTGCAGGGTGCAGAAGGGGGCAGAAGCAGTGGTGATGCACACATATGCTCAATGGTGTGTGTGCTAAAAAACATTTTTGTATGGGAGTTAAAGATGTCACATGTAGAACAGAGTGTCTTTACAGTAGTTGACTATTTTCTTTACAAAGCAAAATAATGTTTTCACCAATCTGGCTTCTTATGTTTAGATGGTAAAGCTCCATGTATTTTTCCCAATAGTTTTATTAAAGCTATGGTTCACCTAATCTGTGGTTTGTTAACTTTAAACAGAGACTCCTACTCAGTTATCTAATGTTAGGTACCTATCTGTGGTGTCTACATTAGGGGCCTTGACTTCCTGAAGTCAGATAATAAGGGTAGATGTTTCCAGAGGATGACCTAGGACTGTGCTTCTCCAGTGAATGCAGAGAACTCAGATTGACTCTAGTTTCTGCAGCTTTAGTGAAACTCTACATGAATTGATATAAAACACAGTAATAAGGATGGATGTCGCTCATATTTTTCTTTTTGTAGATCTCACAGAGTATCCAATGACAGTGATTAAAACCTGCAACAGAGTCCTCATTTTGGAGCCTGTTTCATTATTTTCCTAGTATCACTTTTCCATATAAAGAGGTTTTTTATTATTCATCTCAGCAGGAGACAAGAGTTTGCAAAACGTATTCTCCATGAAGGTGTGCTTTTCTGTACATTTTGGTGTTGGCCTGGAAATCATTGGTGATACTGTTATTTTCATTTGAAATATAGGAGCAAAGGAGAGATGTCTTCCCTATCTTCAGTTTTATCTGACACAGCATCAGATGAATGAACTACAGAATTTGAAGCAAAAGCACTTTGGCAGTGCTGTGCCTGTTCAAAACACCAGATCAAGGAGACAATTAACGTGGGAAGGCACATGCCACAGCCCAGCCAGATCTATGTGGGGATTGTGGCTGCCCTGTGTGGGGATACCCACTCAGTACTTCAGGGTGTTGTTTGTACAAACTTGTTGTTGCTGACAGCTAACAGGGAGTCCCTTTTTGCTCAGGAAATAAGCTCAGTTAGTGCATTCATTGCCCTGGCTTTGGTGTTTGCTTGCCAAGAGCTACAGCTATGTAGTGTTTACAGCAGCAGAGCAGTACAATCCCCTTTATCTGATCTTTTTTCTTTTCCCTAGCATATTGATATGATTCATTTCCTCTTCAGAAAAGTAATATCTTGGAAGTACAACCAAGTTAGGATGAAATAATGAGAGGTAGTGGGTTACATTTTCAAACTTTAGATGTTCAAAATCTTCCTGACAAGATATTTTTGTTTCAGAAAGCAAAAGATTTTACCAATAAGGAAACACTCCACAGGCAATATCTGGAGTTTGTAGATTTTCCATTGGTGGTAAAATAATCTAGTCTGGTAAACAGTAGGTTTCATGTAGTACCAGAAGGTTTTTCTGTGTTCTCCAGGTCTCTACCGGGATTTACCTGAACTCAGTATAAGGCTCTGTGGTGTATCGTTATATCTGACAGTCCAGGTGGTTGTAATCCACAAAACAATCTTTAGTGGATTATTTTTTCTAGAAATTACTTCCAAGCCAAGCCATATCTCTTGCACCATGCTATATTAAATGTAGCATTTGTTTTTGTTTAATTGTCATACTACCAGCTCCACGTTTCCTAAATGTTTCAAAGATGGTTAGGATGGTTTTGGGTTTGTTTGTTGGCTTTTCTCTTTTTTTTTTTAAGTAAAGCATGCATGTGAAGATAGACTTCTAAAAACTCTTTACTGGCTTAACTTAGCTCTCTTTGGTAAGGATAATACTAAAAGGGTTCCAAACATTTTTCAGAGTTCCATGCATTACATAGTGAACCTAAGACGCATTGCAGTACTCATGTTTCCCACTCAATATTATGTACTTTATTTCTCCTTACACTTAGTTTGCCTTTGGGAAACTGATTACAGGTTCTTGCCAGTTTGTTGTTGTCTTCAATGCTGAAAGATATGTTAGTGCTGCAAGGCTATGACTTTAAACATCAGAGATGTTGCCTTCCTGGTGCCGTGATTCTCATAAATTCTGCCTTTTGCTCGTGTTTTTCCCAGATGACTTATGCTGATAAAGTTATCTTCTGATATAAAGAGTCATTGTAGTGGCCCCTACACAGTTTCATTGGCTTCATTTTTTTAGAATATCTTCTCTGTTTCATGGACTCTCTTAACCTGTGTTTTTTGAATCAGAAGTTATTTCAAGAACAGGAGTTCAAGAAGCAATAAAAATCCATGGTTTCATAATATACTCGTCTCAGCCTTTTCAGAAGTGGAACTTTATGCTCCATGGTTTCTATCTAAAACGCAAAAAAAAAATCCCAGGCAGTCATTCCAGACATTTAAATCATATGCAAGAAAACATAAACTGGGTATTCAAGACTGGCATCTTCGAAGTTATGAGTGCTTCTTTCCGGATTCTTGTTACCTACTTGCTACACTGCATTCCCAAACTTTGTATACTTTAAATTACATTAGCTAATAAGTGCTGCAGGTGCTATCAGTGCTTCAAAACTGATTCCAACAAAAACTATCAGGTGTTTATCCTATTTAGCATTTCAGCTTAAAGTGAAGCATTTGTGGATATGTCAACTTTAGTTCCAACATCTTAATCTAGTTTGTAATATGTTCAGAAAGAGACCTGTTCTGTATTTCCAAAGTAGAATAAGCTCATTAAGATTTAAATTTGCATGATTTTTCTTCTCATCACAAAACAACCTAATAACTCTTCACTTGAGAGAAAGAAATGACACACAAATTTTCTAACCTCACTGACCAGATTGCTGGTGAAACCTCCTTTGCACTCTAGCACTTTCTTTATCACATTTATGACATGCTCAGAAGCAAAGACCAAGTGTTATTAGTAGAAAAGGAATGATTAATTTTTTTGCAAGTTGAAGTGTTAATATTTAATTGTGACCTTTGTAGAAATACTATGGTTAAAATGGAAAAGTTAATAAAACTTCTATTCAGAATAACAGCAGATGGCCATGTAGTGAATACAAGCTTAAAATCACTCTTGGGGCTCTATTATGTTCACAAACTGCCTCAGCTATCAATTCCTGTGTATGTTGCTGATGAGAGAAAAACTGAACTCCTGTTTCATGTAGTGCACCTTTGCTGAGTATCATCTGACATGAAGGGCTATAGACAGCTTGATTTCTAAACAAATCCTCAATAGAAAAGCCTGGAGTTTTCAGTTCAAAGGCAATTTATTAACATTACTGTGGGGCTTTTTCCTACAAAAATTTTCATTAATATAGTACAGATTAAAAAGTCACATGATAGTAAAGTAAATACTTTTATTCCCTGGAGTATTGCTTCTGAAAATATGACAATGTTGAGCCAACCCATCTTGTACAAAAATGGCGTTGAGGTACGTGAGACAAAATATTCAGTGAAAGAGAAACTCATGTCTGATGCATTGGAACTTGGACAGCGACCACTTTCTGAGAAAAGGGAAAGGCAAAAGCAGCATACAGCAGAAGGAAAGGTAGCTGGATAAAAGCTCTAGAGAAGAAGATGCAAGCAGACCCAGTGAAAAAAACAGGTGATATAGCTGAGATAGGCAGAAAGCAAACACTCCTTTCTATTTTTGTGTCTTCTTTTTGAATAGCTCAAACCTTACTGACTCTGGTTGAATTTTTACTGGCTTCTTTAACCTAATACCAGATATCCACAGAAGGACTTTTTCTTTTCATCAAAGGCAGACAATGCAGGTGGCAAATTGTTATTTCTTATTTCATTTCCTTCTTCTTCTGCAGGCAGGTATTTTTAACCCCTACTGAGTTTTCCTTTTTTTTTACTTCCAAGGCTATGCTATGTTCTTTGGGGCAAAAAATAGGAATGAAAAACATATTGGAACATGTCTTTCTAATAATATTGTCACCAACATTTTTTTTTCTTTTTGTCCCTTGCTGATTCTCTGATAAATATATTAAAAAAACTTACCAAAATGATAGTGTGATAGTGCTGATATACTCATATCAATACATTTTAAATACAATTGCTGCAATTTTACCTTACACTGGAAAGACATATGTGTGGAATAGTGGCTAGCACAATGTTGTTTCCCCACAGTGCCTGAAATAGACTTTAGGGAGTGCCTCAAGTTCATACTTAAAGAAATATAATAGTGGATATTTTAACAAAGGTAAGAATTTAAACCCATGGTGGTTTGACATAATATTTTGACTGTTCAGCAAATGGGGCTTGGTCTGACTACAGTATATGATGTAAACATAAAAGAGGATGTACAGCAGAGTTTTTGTGCACATGTGGGGTCTGCCCCACATGCTCTCAGCCTGCAGCACATGGTGAGGCAGAGCTGGCCTAAGCTATTAGCTCTCTTTAGCCTATTTTTGTAAAGGTAAAAATTTTCTGCTTTATTTCCTCTCTATGTTGGGAGAACTCCTTTATTTTTATCAGCCCCTCTGTTAAAACCACCCCCTGAACAAACAGTAAAGGATTAGCAGGGGCACACCTTAGGAAAGAAAAGGGGGTGAGAGGGAATCATATCATTAGATAAACATGTAGAACCTTCTGCAGATGGACCCATAGGACAGCTTTAGTCATCCAGAGGATCCTGAAACCTCCCAGAGCAGATCTTAGATCCATTCTTAGCTGTCAACTCTTCTCAATGCTTCAATGCCTTTGGCTCCAACCATAAAGTGACAAAGATAATCAAAAGGTAATGCTTGCAAGTGTCACAGATTGTCATTATTTTGTTATATGCTATGTGTCTGGGGCACACAGCATAAAACAAAACAGCCAGAGAGATTAAGGAAGAGCTGGAAATGTAAAGCATCATGTATGGGAGGTTTGCTAAACCTATTAATTTTAATCACCAGTATTTTTTACAAATATTTCAGGACCAAAAAGCTATTTTGATGTTCTCAGGGATCTTAGGGAGCAAGGGTTGATCAGAATATGAAGCAAACTCTTACAAGAAACCTGTCTGTAGCTGCAAAGCTGAAGAATTTATTTGCATTTATGTTCATTGTAAAGAGGCTTCAACATTAGATCCTTTGTGGAGAATGCCTTAGAGAGTCTGCTTGAACCCAAATGTCAGAAAATGTGTTGATGTTATATAATATATATATTGGTATTCTCTAATGTATATATTCTATAATAGTAAATCTTCAGATAGGGATTATATGTATATGGGTACATATTATGATGGAACCGTACCACAAAAGTTTTGATCTTCTGTTTACAGAGCATGACTTATCACATAAATCTTCCTCCATCAATTTGAAATACAAGGTTGCAAATAAGATGCTGATTTTTCAAACAGTCTCCTGAATGCTCTCTAAGTCTAATGCCCTGGCTGGGAAGCTTTGTGGAAATTATCATAAAAGAAATTAATCAGCAAACAATTTGACCAGTATAGACAGAACTGTTAATCTGGGTTTTGCACAGGGAACTTAGGTCTCAGGTAATCTATTTGAAAGACTCATTGAGCATGTGCACAAGGATGAGACAACAGATAGAGTGTTCTGACATTTCAGAGGCTTCACCAGTCTTCACCTTACTTGTGATCAGTTTAGAGAGAACAGATAAATATCTAGCACAGATAAATGTCTTCTTAAAAGATAGCAGAAGAAAGGTAGGAGTAAGTGGTCGTTAAGAGAGGGAAAACAGTGCACCCTACAGAGACCTGTGCTAAGGCTTGTTCTATTCAGCACATTTGTACAGGATCTAGAAAAGGTGGTAGAGACTGATAAAGCTTGATGATGTTAAATTATTCAGTGTAGTAAAAATGAAAGCTGGTTCTGAAGAGCTGTGGAAGGATCTCACAGTGTTGAGTAATTGGGCAGTAAAATGGGAGATGAAATTCAGTGCTAATAAATGCAGAGTAATGCAGTTGGAGAAAAACAAGCTTAATTTTACAAACATGATATTAGGCTCTGAGCTGTTACCACACAGTAAAGAAATCCCAAAGTCATAATAGGTAATTCTAAGAAAACATTAGCATAACACACAGTAGCTGCTGAAAACAAACAAATTAACAAAACCAAAACAGAAAGCAGGGAATTATTGGGAAAAGACCAGGGCACAAGCAAAATGTAACAGTAAATCCAAGTGTCCTCTGTATGGTTTTGATGCTCATCTCAATAAGAATTGAGAAATTTGCATGCATTTGATGCTCTCCTTTTATCTTTGTAAATCTGAACATATATCCTCTGTTGCATGGTCTGGACCTTAGAGAATCAGAAGTGGGTGTTTTTGCAGTACTTTTTGAATTTGTTTCACTGTGCAGGACTGCTTGCATGTACATGTGTAAACCTTCAGAGCAGCCTTGGTGTGAATGTAAAAGCCAGTTCAATGAAAGCGGTGTGAAGATAAGCATCAATGAGCAGGCTCACCAGGATACATGAACTGTGCATGGATGGATTTCAGAAGAGATTTCAGCTGCTGATGATTGAGTGGATTTCAAAGGAAACATTGAAATGAGGCGACATGACTACAAGGGCAGGTGAAGACGGGATACAGAATGAGAAGATGCTTTATGTGCTGAAACAGCAGCAGAAGTCAATAGAAGCAGCTTGTCTGGTTGTTCGGATGCTGATTTGAGAAGTGTGTTGACAGAGTTGGCTTTCAAACAGTCTTTGAAGGGGAGGTGATGGTTCTAGTTGAAGGCAGGGTGACCTAAATGAAAAAAAAATCATGAAATATACCTAAAATTGTTCACTCAAGCCTAATTATGTATTAGAAGAGTGTCCAAAGGTTGTCCCTTCTGAATAGCAAACTAGGTTAATGTTTTAAAATAACCAGAGGGTGGGCGATAGTTGAGCTCTGGAGGCTCGGGTGGATATTCTGCTTTTCACCCAGAGAAGAGCCCAGAGAGTCCTGATGGCAAAAAAAGAGTTAGCAGTAATGTCCTCTGCGGAGGTGGGTAATAGGTGAGAGGGAAAAATCAGCACAGCATCTGTGCTTTACAGAGATTTTACTCTCAGATGAAAAGAAAATACTGAGCATGATGAGAAATGGGGAAGCTATAGACAACAACCAGTGACTATAGGAATTCCAGCTTTTTTATCTTGTGTTTCCTTTTAGAAAGTATTGTCACACAACATCCCTGTTGTAAAATAAAATAAAGAAGTCTTGCTGCAAGAACACAAAGGTTCAAAAACAAACAAAAAAACAACTGAGTGGCAAAGGAAATGAAAGAAATTGCCTGGGAGGAAGGCAGCTGAGGTGTGTGAAGGGGAGCTTGTCTGGTTACCCAAACTTCCAGCTTTTCTGTAGGAAGCTGAGGAGGATGACAAGAACATAGGAGGTAAAGAGGGGTTGGCAAGAAACTGGTAGTATTTCTCATTTTCTTTCTGTCTTACTGAAAACCTTCACTCTTTTCCATCTATCTCAAATCTTCAGAGGTTTCTACCTTGTCCTCTGTCTTACCACCTGCCTTTGAGGTTCATTCTCCTTTCTGGCCTCAGGGCTTTCCTTAGGCTGGGTCCTGCCCTCCTGTGGCACAGTCCATTTATTTCTGTAACGTTTCTTCCCTTCTTTCTGCAAGTTACTTCCTTTTAGATCTCTCTTCTGCCTTACTTGTTTCCCCAACTACTCTTTGCCATCAGATAAACACAGAAGAAGAGACACTGAGCCAGGTAACGACAAAAGAGCACAATCTGGGCAAGTTCTTTGCAAACAAATGTTTCCAAACCCTGATGTTTTTTACTGACAAACCCACCATAGGATGTAAATCCAAATACTTCCCTGTCATTGCTCAAATAAAGGTCTTTGTCCTTGGAGTCACTGTCACTTTTCTTCAGACTTCAAAACAGGTTTGGCAGCTCTGCCTTTTCCTCAGTGAGCCCCCAAGCACTGCCACACTTGTGCAGGGTTTCTTCCCACAGCTATGAGCATGTTGAGCCAACAGTTATAATTTTCAAAAAAAAAACCCCTGTAGAATAGTCAATAGACACTGCACAGTGAAGTTAGTGTTGACTAAATTCTGCACTTAGATATTTGAAGCTTTCTGAAAAGTCTGTTTAAATGACAGCTCCTTTACAATTACAGTTGTTTCAGAAGAAAAAACAAAAGAGTTTTTCCTTTTGAGATAGCCTCTAATTTTTATGATCTACTAATTACAGTATGTACAAAAGAATTTCACATATGTTTACAGAACAAACATTTACGGTACTTGTGTAATTACAAAGTCTGCCATTAAATTAGTGTTTCACGTGTTTATATTTTAATTATTAACTGTGGCAGAATGTAGCTAAAGCAGAAAACATGTAATTTCTATGATAATAACTGAACACAATTAGCTGAATATCTTTCTATAAACAAAATGTGGTTTTCATTTGGATTCTTCCCTTGTGTTAGTTGCATTTAGGGCAATGCAAAGAGCCTGGCCTGCTCCCTCTTCACTGTGGGGGTTGTATGGCATTTTATATTTTGGAATCTACTATGCCAAAAGTGTTTATTTACACTGTCATGATTTAACCCCAGCCAGCTACCAAGTATCTCACAGCTGCTCACTCACTTCCTCACCACCAAGACTGCAGAGACAATCAGAGGATAAAAGCTGGAAAACTTGTGGATTGAGATAAAGACTGTGTGACAGAGAAAGCAAAAAACATGCACACAGGCAAAGTAAAACAAAGAATTGATTCACCACTTCCCATGAGCAGGCAGGTGTTCAGCCATCTCCAGGAGAGCAGGACCCCGTCACATGCAGTGGTTACAAGAGAAGACAAATGCCATCACTCCAAACATCCCCCCCTTCCTCCTTCTTCCCACCACTTTATATACTGAACACAATATCATGTGATCTGGAATATCTCTGTGGTCAGCTGGGCTCAGCTGTCCCAGATTTCTGGAGTCCTCCCAATTTCTCATGCACACTTAGTCTTCTCCACCAGTGTGGCAGTAGGAAAAGCAGAAAAGGCCTTGGCTGTGTGTAAGCTCTGCTCAACAATTAAAAGAAAATATCTATATTAAACTCATGTTCAATACAAATACAAAATGCAGCCCCTACCAGCCACTGTGAAAAAAATAATTTCACCCCAGCCAAAACTAGTAACATAATGTTACTTCATGTAACATCATGTGGCATGATGTAAAGCTTTTCATGTAGACCTTGCCACCTCCTCATCCATACATATTTGTCTGTATAGTAGTTTCTTTGTGCTTTTTCTGATGTACCAATGGCCCATATGTCTACTATTAACTAATAATCAATTTTGTGCCCATAATTCCTACACAAGTTTCCTCTCCTCATCTGTGTAGTCCTAATAATTTCAGAATACACTTCATTACTGATCCTGCCTTTACTGTTGTCTATTTTTTCAATTTTTTTCTCTGATTTTCACCCATTTAATTAATTTCTTCTTTATTATTGTTATTGGATCCTGTGATATTAAATAATTTCTTAATGAAAGAGAGTCTCATATTATTGAACTTTAAAGAAACTTTAGTATGGACTGCTGAAGTTAAGGTGTTCTGCAGAAAGGTGAAAGAAAGGCATCTTAAAAAATCAAATTTCTAAATACATTTATCTTCCTTTCAGTATGAAAATTTTGCATTTTCAATTCTTTGTTGAGTGATAGTCTAGCCATCAAGAATTTCTTCACTGAGGGAAGCAAAAGACAATCATTCCTTCAGTCCCCTGCAAGATATAGGTAAAAATCTAGGTAAACTTTCCTAGTCCTGGTGAAACATGACAACACATTAACTCCTTAGTCTATGTGCAGGGGTCTAATACTGGATTTCACTTAAGTAATAGTTTTCCTTCTTTAGCCTAACAAAACTATTGCGTTCAAGTTCCTGGGAGGTTTCCCCATAGGGTGTCACTCACAGAATGGAGGGAAGCATTACTGAAAGCTGCTTCCATGGTCTGTGAGCTGGGTGACAGCTGACAAATCTTGGAAATTTTCTGACAGCTTATCTAGTTACAGGAGTTGCTCAGATTACAGGTGCTCCTTCCAGCCCGGTACAGCTCTGCTCTTGCAGCTTCTGGAGATAGCCTAGTCTCAATTTCCATACAGCTTTATTCCTTTGCTCTAGGCAAAGAGACTTGATACCTGCTTTGGAAAAGCTGCCTTCACTGACTACTCAAAAAGGCCATAAGAACAAACTCCTGACCACAGGGAGAAGGCTCTGGATTCACCTCTAGTGGCACATCTTAGGCAGCCCTTTGAAGGCTCACTCCATTTCCCATCTGATGCTGGCTACAGGCCTCTGAGTTGTGTTATCCTCACTTACTCCCTGGCTGCCCTCTTTCCCTGCTATTAGAGATTCCTACAACCTGGATTACCTGCAAGCGAAAGAACTGAAGGATGTGAAGAACCTTTTTAACCTCGGGACCCTCGGGGCAGGAATCCAGTGGGAGGTGGAGGAGAGGGCAGGCTCCAGCAGGCAGCTCACACAGTGCCATGGTGTGGATCCACAGGGCACCTACAGACCCCTCGTGTAACTGGTGAAGACACAAACACACTGCAGGTTGCACCTACTATGTCTTGGGGGGAGAGAACTATAGCTGTCTTCATCCTGACCCATTATTTCCTTTAAAAGAAAATACCACAGATTAGGTCACAAATTAGATACCACAGATTAGGTCACCTTTTAATTTTATTCTGATTCATGGAAGGAAAATGAAAGAAATATATGACTGAAAATGTCGCTTGATGAAGACTTCCTTTCATGATACATGCAATCATTTCTGAGTCTGCACACATAACAAAGAAACCCAGAATTTCACAATCTTGGTCCTGCTGAAAGATAGGATAAAACTGAATCTTCACATAGGCACACATCATTTCTTCATGGAACTCATATATTTCTATCACAGCTGAATTTGATCCAAATTGCTTAACACTATTTTCCTTAAATATTCATTTTTCAGGGAAAGGGTTTATATAACCTGTCACCTTATATTATAGCTGATGTAAAAAGTTTGTGACTGAAACCCTAAATGTTTTATCACCTGTCAGACATTTCAATGATAATAAAAAGTAACATCCTTTAAATTAATTAGTCATGATTAGGACTTCAAGCCCACAGGCCACTTCATTATGCAAAAATTATAAGTTAGCTATTTAAATTACCATTAAATTGATTCTTATGTTAATTGATATCTCACTTACAACCCCTGTTTTTAATTTCTATAGGCTCTTATTAAGGTTTAATACAACTAGCTAAAATATTTTAACTAATCTTTTAAATAAAGATACTGAAAAAATTATGATAAATAATTTTCTCTGCTAATGATTTATGGTAAAACAGGAATTATTTTAATAAAATATATCAGACATCACTCCTGCAACAATATTAGCATGCAAATTGTGAAGAACATTCCTTCTGCACACGCGCAGCAGAGGTCTTCTGAGGTATGCAATGATTTGCAGAGATATTGAAAGGCAGACCTTGGATCACAGAATACAATCAAACCAGTAATGTAGAATACTAATAGTGGAGATGGGCATTCAAATTCATGTAAGTCACATTGTAGATATGTGGATGGACGGTGATGGGACAAACCGAGATGAGAGATCTCTATAAGTCCTGGGTAGTTTCAGAGCATGGAGTTTATTCTTTAGGGTGTGGGTATAGGGGCCCTGCTAAGAGCTGCCAGCCACAGCTCAGAGCAGGACCGAGAAGAGAGAAAGAGTAGAGCAAGAGAAGGAATAAGAGTAAAAGCAGGAACAAGAGTAATTAAGAGGGTAAGCGAAGTAAGAGAAGTAAAAGCAGTAAGAGAGAGAGGTTCTCATTACAATGCATTAAATCTTCTTCTATACTGAATATTCTAATTTACACTAACCAATCTAGTACAAGATACAAATCCTATAGCATTTACATACAGCCTATAAGAATCATTACATTAACATACTGTGTTACATTTTATACCCTAAAAATCACTCCTTGGACCCCTCTTACCAAGCAGGTAGGGTCTGCTCTGACCCTTGGACTCCTGGTAAGGAGGAGAGCATTGTTTAATCAAGAGAGGATGACCTTCTGCTGGCCATCCTACTGTTTTCTAGTTTTTCAGTAACTGAGCATCTGAGACATTGAAACTTGCCTTCAATTCTATTTCACTTATATGCTTCATATTCTCAAAGTCTAAACAGTCACAATTATACAGCTTTCCTATTGCATCTTCCCCAACATCTCATGTTAATACTTAGACCGGATTAGATCATGGATTGTCAAGGGCTCTTCGCCTTGTCTATGGCAAAGTAACAAATTTCTTGGAAAATGTGTGATTTGTTCCTCGAGTTAGGGCCTGCCAACACAATAGCAGAACTATTGCTCATAGACTTTCTCATTTCTCCAAACTCTTTCACTTTCTTAGTATGCTGTTAAACCATGTTGAAGTTTGGTGAGCTCAGTTTATTGACCTTTCCTTTTGGTTTCCAATATTTGCAATGAAATTTCATCTGCTATTCAGTTTCTTTCCTGATTATTGGCTTTATGAATAGTGTATTACACATAAGAAATAGAAATATAGTGTTATTGGAAATGGCTGTGCTGTCAGTGATTCAAGCTGACACAGTATTCCTCCCTTGGTCCTTCTCAGAGAGTTCAGAGCCCCTATGACAAACAACACAGGCTAGATCTAAAAAAAAATACAAGAACATCCTTTATGTCTCAAATAGACTCAAAGTTCTTGTTCATATCCCCAGCACCTTCAAACTTCATTCATGCTCCAAGGCATGCAAATGGTGCTTTTATTGTCTTGCAATTCAAAACCTCTCTGGTGGGCTCTGACACAACTCACAGCACATCAGGGACTTTCAATCGAAAATCCATCACAAAGAAAAAAGTTCCAGGACTCCCAGCTGCCAGGTGGGGCCCTGGAACATCTTGAGCCAAGAGTTCTGCATCTCAGAGGTGGCTGAAGGAAGGAAGCAAGTCCTGTGAGAGCAAAGCACTTGGCCTGGTATCTGAGAGTGCACCTTGGAGCAAACAGAAAGAGCCATATGTTTAAATACCTTCTCTGAAACAAGTGCAGCTTTGATACCAGCCCATGCTTTAAACACTTGATACTTCATTTGTGGATACCATGCATAGATAGTTAAAACTTCTAAATACACCAGAGATGATAAAAATATTAAACATAGCTAAACTCTGAAGATTTTCAGATAAACTCTGGATATTTTCAACTTTTCTTAGAGATGGTACATTTTATCCCTCTTACTGTAGCTGTAAGATGTAAACACCCCAAAGGCTGCTGGGTCCAGAATTCTCTGATCACCACTGGACAATGCAACTGATACTATTTATTGGGTGAGAATATCTTTCAGCTGGCAGCACCCTACCTGAATTATTTATTCTCAACAGACATCTTTTATTAATGGGACTTCCACTTCACATTGTTTTAACAGAACAGAACCAAAATAATATTTTCCTCTAAACTACTAAATGCTGATCTTCAGGCAAAAAGAAAAAAGTGCTTCAGATGGTATCAAGGCTCCTATATTTAACAGTTTAACACCACCTGTCAAAATTCCCATTAGTCTATAAGCGACAGAGAAAAAAATCTTAAATTAACTTGACCAGAAGATGTTTTAATTTCATTGCCTTAGATCACACTGCACTGTTGTGTGCTAATGGCTTTTTTTGAGGAATGATATGTGAATAGATTCATCTTACTGTAAGTAACAAGGGTCATTGGAAGAGCAGATCTATAAAGAGTACCGTAGAGTACATCTAACCAGTTAAAATCATATCTGATATCATAGTAGTATAACCCACGAAATAATGTTCACCTTTTACCTTTATTTCTTTATTTTATATTTGTTGTTATTCTTTTCTATTCATACTCTATGAATATATTATAAGCTATAGCAGCATCTAGGAGCACCACCATAATCAGATTGGATAATTACTTGGCTTATAAACTTTCATTTCTGAGTTTTAAAGTTTTAAAAAATCCTGCAAATAAAGATTAGTTTGAAATTTGGCATCCAGAGCTTCAAGGATTTAGTTTGGGATTGATACGAAGTTATAAAACAAATTTTCAAAGATAATGGGTCTGCTGTTTGGGTTTTTTCTATTAAGGGTTTTTTTAGTGATTGTGTAACTTGGAAAGTGTTGCCATGAAAGCAGGATAATTTGGCAAGGAAGTTGCTCATAATATGTTATAATTACTTTTAGCATTATATATAAGGGTCTTTTTCAAATTGCCAAGACATTTTCGTTGGAAAAGGTTCTCAACACAGGTGTATTCAGGTGGATTCTTTCTTAGCATAATCTACCATAAAATACTTACTTCATAAAATACACTTTCGGGTACCTACTACTTAAATGCGGTCAAAACTTTCTAAATATATCCCAAACTTTTCTTCACAAGAAATGAAGCAACTATCAGATGTAGCAGGCATAGCAACAGCAAGTCAAGATACAACAAATTAGGGCAAATGCTACCTTAACCTGCATTTTAAAAATGCAAATAGATTAACACAAAGTTTTGACATCAATGTAGCACTTTTCATGAGCGATTTCAAAGCTTCTTCACAGACTCATCAGTGAACCATAGAAACATGGAATGTATGGAGTTAGAAGGCAAATATCACCTATTTCCAACCTCCCCTCCATGGGCCAGGACACCTTCCACTGGACCAGATTGCTCAACCTGGCCTTGAATACGTCCAGGGCTGGGGCAGCCACAGCTTCTCCAGGCAACCAGTTCCAGTGCCTCACCACCCTCACAATAAAGGAATTTCTTCCTGATTTCTGATCAAAACCTGCACCCTTGCAATCTGAAGCCACCCTCCACCCTGTCCTATCACTTTGTGCTCTTGTAACCAGTCCCTCTCCAACGCTCTTGTAGTTCCCTTCATGTCCTGAAAGGCTGCAGTAATGTCTGCACAGAGCCTTTTCTTCTTCGGGCTGAAAAACTCTCTCAGCTTCTTTCCATGGAAGAAGTGCTCCAGCCCTCTAACCATCTTCATGACCTTTCTTTGGACTCACTCCAGGAAGTCCTTATGCCAGGGCCTCCAGAGCTGGATACAGAACTCCAGGTGGGCTTTCATGGTGGAGGAGTGGAGGGGGAGAATCACCTCCAGCCATCTGCTGACCACACTGCCTTTGATGCTGCCCACGATACAGTTGGTTTTCTGGGCATCAGAATTTTCTGATGGCTTATGTTGAGCTTCTTGTCAATCAACACCCTCAAATCCTTCTCAGGGCTGATCTCAAATCATTCTCTGCCCAGCCTGTATTTGTGCTTGGGATTACCCTGACCCACATGCGCTTGGCCTTGCTGAACTTCATGAGATTAACGCTGGCCCATCTCTCAGGCTTGTCAAAGTCCTTCTGGATGGCATTCCTTCCCTCCAGCATGTCAGTCACACCACACAGCTTGGTGTCATCAGCAAACTTGCTGAGGGTGCACTCAATCTCACTGTCCTTGTCACCAACCAGGACAGATGTTAAACAGTGGCATGATCTTGCCTGTTACAGAGGTAGGAGACTGACTGGCCTGTATTCCCTGGGTCTTTTTTTTTTAATGTTTTAAAAATGAGAGTTTATTATACGTCCCCTTCTCCAGTCACTGGGAATGTCACTGGACTTCCAAGGCTTCTCCAATATGGTGGAATTGGGTTAAGGAAAGTTTCACCATCTTTTGTTTATGAATGGGCAAACAGCATTAAAAAAAAAACAAAAACAAAAACAAAAACAAAAACAAAAACAAAAACAAAAACAAAAAACCCACAAGTTGTTGGCCATTGTCATACCAGGAGAAGAGAAGAGTTCTTCAAAGTAGTAACTCTGATGTTAACATAGCTTTGGACAATAGAGTGCGCACAGTTCCTAGAAAAAAATATCTTGTATACTGAGCTAGAACAAGGACATATTTTTTAAGAGTCCTTCTCCCCCATCCCACTTCCCCAATTCCCTTTTGCTCCTATGTACTACTGGATGTAGATTTATGTACAGAAAGGGACAAAAACTGCTGTCTTTCTGAAGTCTGATCCTGCTCACATATCTAGATTAGTGGTCCTTATCCCAAGATCAATATATTCAGCTGGAGATATTATACATTAGATGCTTTCAAAATATTGTTCCTCTCACCTTCATACAGTTCAGTATGGGATTTGTTGTTTTACCCTGGCTGGTTAATGAGTCATGATGTTACCTATTTACTATTAACCAAAATTTACCTTAGAGTTCTCTAATGAGGCTAATCACTCCTTGGTGGAAAATATTTCCTCGTGAATCTACACTGGAAATGGCTTCAAGGAAAGGTATCTGAAAAAAATATATCGATTATAGAAATATATAGATTATAGAAATGTATAGATTCCAGTTCCTAGTATCTAACACACAAACAAGTCCAGTGGCTCAGTGGGGTGGAGTTAGTGGCAATCTTCTTTGGTTGGGAAAGATTTACAAATGGCTTCACAGCACAGATAATAGCTCTTAAATAAATTGAGTTGTGGCTTCATTAAACAGCATCCTTTACTTTTCCTATTTACCTGAAACAGTCATAACTAGGATTAACTGTTGTGTGAGAATATAAAATAGAGAGACAGTCTCCAGACCTGCAGACCCTAAAGCTTTGTAGGGATTTAAAGATTATAACCAACACTTTGACCTGGCAGTAGATGAGTAGCCAGGGAAAAGTACAGACTACGAGTACAGAGTATCATTCTGATAAAATGAACCATAACATTCAATACCAGATAAAGCTTCCATGGACATTGGCCTCTCAATGCTATGCTGTGTGTCAGCTCTACTCTTGGAAGACATTAATGCTGTAACATTTCCTCAGCATCCGATTCTTTGGCAATTTAGTTAAATAACGCAACCTCAGTTACCATCTCCGTGCAGATGAATCATATACGTGTATCTCTAATGCTCTGTCCAGAAACTGATCTTTGTGTTGAAAAGCTAAACCTTTCTATTTCTTCATGGGATGCAGCTTTCAACTTGAGTGCAACTTGACTAAGAAAAATCTCATTCTTTCCTGCCCCAGACTTTTCTGTGTTGCCATAAGCATCAGCACCATTCTGCCTGCTATTCACACCACTAACATGGACATGACCTTTGCCTGATGCCTTTGACTTTTAGATTTTATGTTCAAGACATGGCTCAGCTTTATGTATTATGGCATAGGAACTCTAAAAAATAACAGATGGTGCAGGCAGCTAGGGAAGCTCAAGAAAATAAGGAGACAATACTGGTCATTGTAACAACTGTTTTGCAGATCCTTGCAGGAATGGTAGGTTTTCAAGAGAATCCTGTCTATACAAGTCTTCAAGTGATTCTCTACTCTTTATCACCTCAGAAAAAAAGTCCTTTTTGTCTTCATGTACAATGCCCAGCCAGTGTCCACTCAGCATTGATTCAATAGCTAAAAGTTGGATGTTGACTCTCAGCAGACCAATTTTCAAGTTTCTGTGCTTTCTTCTGTACTAGACCTCCAGGACAAGAGAAGATGACATTGAAATACACATTATCATCTTTTTGTCTCCAAAATATTGTCTTTATGACATAATTTTCCTTCTGCTCCATTTTGTGAAGTCCCAACTACAATGCAGTCCTGGTCCAAAGCTAGAAACACCTGATGCTTCATCAATATTGTACTCAGCATCAATTTCTCTTAACAGCATCTGTGTGCTTTTATGGCTGTGACAAAGCAGACAGGATTCAAGAGGCATGAAGATGAGGGAGAAACCCTCTATCCCCTGCAGTGGTGTCAGGCCAGGGCAGCTCAGGGTTTGGGTCTTTCCAAAATGGCACATCAGAAAAGAAACTAATTTTTCTCCCCAAAGACAATTGTGCTGAGGCTACAAGACAATAGCTGAAGTCTTTTACTGGACCATTTTTTCCAAGAACTCCTCCCTTCACCCTCTCATCAAAATATACTTTGATATACATTTTCCAGTTTTTGATGAAAGACTGGAAATTTTTAACATTTTTCACTTAGGGGTGTGTTTTTTGTTGGTTTTTTTTTTTTCACATAAGAATCTTTAGAGATATGAAAAATATTTTGAAAATTATTTAATCTTTTCCTCTGAATCCAAAAGCAAAGGTGATGTGGCAAACTAGGATCTGCATGGAGGACCTCTGTGTACCATGGAAAAGGTGGTAGGCTATGGGAACCTTTGAGCTGTATGTCTATTGGAGATGCCCTGGTTCAAGAAGGAATTAATTCAAAGAATCCTGTGGCCTGCATTATTCAGAAGGTCGTACTAGAGGGTCACAATCATCTCTTTCAGCATAATAATCCATGAATCTGTAAGACCATCTTTTATGGTTCATTTCTTCTAAATGCCAATGTTTATTTGTAGCTGTAATATTATTTAGTATAACATATATAGCTGGCAGGGTAAGTAAATGCCAACACTTTTGCCTAAATATTTTACATGGAAAAATCAGAAAGTGAGTAATAGATGATGTGATGAACACTTACATCAGATATTGACCTAAAAGAAGCTCTAACTTCTCTTTCACTGGATCTTTTTCCTAGGCTAGAAACTTTTGTTCTTAAAATATTTTAACTGAATCTAGGAGAGGATCTTGAGCTTTTGTATAGGGTCAGACTACAAGAAATTTAAATATTATCAGAACTTTAAATACCTCTGTCACAGAGCTCGATATTTTTGGCAGTTAGAGGCCACCTTTTTTCTGTGTAATGATGAGGGTTTGATTCCGTTTGATATTTCTTTTTTAGCCAAAAGAATGGTGCATCTTTCTTTAATTGTGATCTTCATCAACCATTTGGCCCAGTAATACTATGCAAATTGAACTCTTCAAAAATTAATGCTAACATTTATTAAATAATGCATCATACAATAAGTTAATTTTAAATTCTAAGTTGAACTCCCTGCTCATAAGAGAGAGGTATTTTTTTCCCTGTGCCATCTTCATAAAACATCTTTATAGTCTTTCTAAATACCTTGAATGTCATTCTTGGGTTTTGACAAATTGATCTCTACTGAGGCTATTCATAAGGAGACATTCTCTCTGTTACAGAGTTTTCTGATATTCTATTCCTTGAAATCCCTTCATTCCCTCTATTTCAACATAATTATTTTTATTTTCTTAGTCTGAACACGTTGGAGAAATGTATTGATGAGAAGCAACCATTTTGCTAAAGATGTAAAAGCTCAGAATACATGTGATGACATCTTCAGTAAACCAGCAGGAAATTTGCACCATTATAGAAAACACACCTCATTTACCTGGATATAATATCATACCCAAGGACACGTGGCAACGTGTGGAGAGGTGACCATTTGGAGGGTTGATTTTTATAGATATATATTAATATATTTATATAATTATATATGCATATAAATAAATGTTTGGCCTTTTTTATTTATGATATTAGGGAAATCAGAACTGGGTCCTGAAAGTAAATGACAATTTATACATATGTTCCTTTAGTCTGACAAAAGCAAATGTAAATTTCCCCATTTGCCTGTGTTTAACCATTCTGAGTGCTTTTTGAATATGCCTTTTGCAGAGTCCTGCTTGGGCTTTGTCCCTTTTTCTCACATGTTGAATGCATACATGAGTCAGTCACTTTCCACTCACTCTTCCAGTGCCCATGACCAAGGCAGGTGGTGAAACAGAGGCTGGTAAAATAACTGAGTAGAAATAAATGCAACAAAAGGTAGTGAGGTCTGTTCAGTAGGAGAAGGCCTTTGCAAACACAAATCAAGATAACAAAACCATCCCTTGCTTGGCAATTAGCAAAGCAGGCTGCAGTCCTCAGCCTCCTGGAGTCCCTGCTTGTTCACCAGAGGCAGCTGGGGCAGCTTTAACCTGCTGTGCTCCTGCACACAGCTGCATGGAGAGAGCAGCACCAAAGTCAGCATTTGGAGAAAATGCATTAAATTTTTTTTTAAAATTTCCTTTGACATTATATTGTTACTAGTGTGCATGGGTGGGAGTGTTTTCAGTGGAGTCATGAGTTTAGGTTATTTCTTTGCTTTGAGCATCCTAAGAATGTCTTCATGCTTGTGTTTCAGATGAAGGTAGACCTTTAGGTGAGGCTCTCTTTACCAGTAGTGTTTATTACTGTTTCTCAGAGTAGCAACTTTGCCAAGCAGGTCCCCAGCAGTGGCAGCATGTACAGGTATCTGGGAGCAGAACAGCTGTGTGGAAGGTGACAGCCTGAAACATCTCCAGCCTGCTTCACCTTTCTTCCCTCATACAGCTTGGCAGACTGGGATAACAGTGCAGCTAAGGGATAGCACAAGGAATGTGGAGATGTGAGCTGTAGTTTTGCTTGTGACTTGTGCTGGAGTCTGGCTCCATCCAGCACATCAGGAGGCAGGTGTTGGCTCTTTGGGCTCAAGCTGGAGGTGCCTTGGCTGTCTTGCTCCCAGGCATGCTACTGCTTTCAGAAATAGAGGTGTCTTACTCATTTTTAGCCTGATGCTCTTCTCTACTGGGAAGGTACTTTTGTCTTTTCTCTTGACTAATATCACTTTAACAGTTCAAAAGGCCACCACTTTATGAGTGGAAAAATGTGATCTATTTGAGTATGATGGGCTCCTATGTGAGCACAAATGATTTGGCAAATTTTGAAAAGGGAACATGTGGCCTGAATAATCAACAAGAGGAATTCACAATGGTTTGGCTTGGCTTGCCTAATTTTTTTCTCTGATTTGTCTGTTCTTATAATTGCCACCTGTTCTTTTGTTTGCCCATAGATCTGCTTTTTTTTTTTTTAACTAGAAGACACACAATGATAATTTAACTTGACTTTCTTCATAAAATAGAACCTGTAACTTCACTGCTTCCAATGCATTTGTGATGAAGTGTAGCCTTTAGAAACATAGCAAGTGTAGCATTCCCAGTGATGTTTATTACCTCCTTAGGTTAAAATATCTTGTAATCAATTATTTCCAGTGTTTAGAACATTATGCCATTTATACTTGAAATTTTTCTAGCTTTACCTGCCATATACTGAATTTTGTTCACTCTTTGAAGGTAGAAAGAGCCCTCTGCAAGCAGAGACCTTCTGCCTCAGCACTTATGTACAGGCTCTGATCAAGTTGCTTCTTTCATCTTCTTTTTGATAAACTGAAGAAATAAAGCTTTGTGTTTCTCTACCAGGTGAGATCTACATTATCAGTCATTCCTATGTGGCCCTCCACCAAAGTCCTTGCAACTTTTTGAGGCCCAGTGTTTCAGTAATAGTTGTTACTATAATACCTTAGTTTTAAGAATATTCACATACATAGGTAGATGAAGATGTCATCTGGGCACATATTATCAATCCTGTGCAAGAGTAAAACAAGGGTTCAGCTTCAAATTCGGCAATGCTAAAATCTTGTGAACTTTTTAAATTCATATGGGGGAAAGCTGTATCATATCACATAAGATTCCTACATTTAATTGCAATTTCTGCTGCAAAATACCTGCAACTAAACAAATTTAATTGAGTTGTGTTAGTAACAATAGATGAAGAAAGATGTTTGTATCCCACAAGGAATAAATGAAATCTGCTTCCCACAGGAAGGAATCAATTTTCAAAGATAACTACAGTAGGTCAAAATGGAGATCTTTGAGCTTCCTTGGGTGTACTGCAAGGTGAGACTGTACAGATCATGTCAATTTGGAGATTTGCTTTGAGATTCATTTTCATTTCTAATCCAGTGCAAGAGAGAGAGGAGGTCAAATGAAATGAAATAAACCCATGTTTCTATGAAGCCATTTGCTATAAAACTCCACCTGCTACAGAAGAAGACATAGCTTTGATTTTAATCACTTTTAATCAAATCACTTAGTCAAACCTCTCCATCTTCAAAATGAATCCTGCTGAGGGAGCCTGTGAACCTGCAGCACCACAAAGAAAAGTGACAATCTAGTTGGAAAATGCTTCCTACCATTTTGGTAGAATTGCAAACTGCTTTGATTCACAGCAGTGTAATTTACTACTTACTTTTTCATGGAGTGCATGTCCATGGTGCAATCATTAATTCTTTACTGGTTGTAGTAAAGGATGTACAGCATCAGACTTGAATCTTCAGTAGCAAAACACTTGTGGGCAAGCTCCACTGACCAGTTCACCCATGCAACATATACTCACACACAATTTTAACTCACACACAGTTTTAACTCACACTTAATCTGATGAACTGACTTTACCTAATGCTCTCTCAGGAGAAAATAGTGGGAGTTTTGGGAGCTAGAACTATTTTCTCTTGATTCAGGGAGACAGTGCATGGCCTGATGAGTGATTTAGGTGCCTTCTTTCCTTCTGCCCCTTTTCTTCCTAGCAAAAACTGCACATAAATTGTAACGTCCTCTGCAAGTCCTGCCTGCATGATATTTCCACTCTGTGCAGTACTCTACATATGGAATTAATTTATTTCTCTGCCCAAATTAATTTAGGTATTCCCCATGCATTCATCACAGAATAATCCATCAAATAATGCATACCTCTATATCTTTACTTATCACACATAGTAGTGTTTCCTTATGGAGCATCCACCCAAAAATTCTCTTCTACATGACTAGGAAGAAAGACTGACATTGCAAGTATTTAGATTACCTCAGTTGTAGATTTATTTATCTTCATTTCTAACAGTATTTTTATTTTTTAAATGGGACTTCAGCAGAATTCAGTCCAAAACTCATGCGCATTCTTTTATTCTCAACTAATTTTTTTCTCATGTATTTTTAAATAGACTTTTATTCCTGGGATTCTTTCTTTTTCTTTCTTTCTTTCTTTCTTTCTTTCTTTCTTTCTTTCTTTCTTTCTTTCTTTCTTTCTTTCTTTCTTTCTTTCTTTCTTTCTTTCTTTCTTTCTTTCTCTTTCTTTTTCTTCAGCTTCAAAATTACTCTGTTTTTCCACTGAGCTCAGTGATATTCTTTGTGCATATGGGACTTGGTTTATGCTGACATTGTTTGTCTTCTGTTACAGGATTATAAGATTCCTTCAGTCTAGTAAGGGAGAACATAGATTGAGTATACACAATTTGGTTTAAAATGTTGGACATGTGTTGTGCTATCTTTTCCTGTAATGCAGCAGTAAATTCTTCCTATCACACTGAGAGGTAAGCATGTTCTATGTTTCAAGTTTTAATAAAAACATAATTAAAAATGCTTCTTATGCTACAATATATATATGTAGTACACCCTTTCTATTTCTATAGCATACAGTATATAATGAATAATGTGATTACTTGAGGTCTAATATAGGACTCCTCAATATGAATATGAATTATGTCCATGCAATGGTTTTGTATATCTATCTTTTATTGTGTGGCACAATTTGCTTTATTTTCCTCAGGGCACAGCTTGAGCTCAGTTTCCACCTCTGATTTTTGTGTGGATAATAAAATATTTATAGTCTTCAAAATTAGGTGCTGAGACAGTGATTAGTGTGGTATGAATGAGCAACTGAATAGATAAGGGCGTGACATTTTGCACATGCATTAGCACATACTGAACTTACGCACGCAAAATCCCAATTTGTGTGCTGTACATGCTTGTGATTCCAATTCAGCAGTTGCTTTCTTCCTACCAGAGACACTCCTCCTGCAGTTTTACCTGCCCTCTGTATTCGTCTGTTTGGAAGATATTTGGCCATGGCAGCTCTACTGTGTGGGGTACAGAGGCAACACAGGTCAGGCAGGCTCTGATTTTTCTAAGTCTCCATTCAAATTACAGTGTGATTGCCTGGATGCAATTTTCTGTGTGCTTCTGCCTTAGGTGGACGACACATTAAAAGCCAACAGACCCTGAGAAGCCTTTGACACTCCAGAAGTGCTTTTGACCAGGTCCCTTTGCCAAAACACCTTCTCCCCACCACACATCCTATACTGCACTACCAGTGGCCACCTTTAACTGCAGACAATTTCAGTGTCTTACAGAGCACAAATAAAAATTTTTGGAGACAATTCAGGTCAGAGGTACTGTGTTAAGGTAAAGAAATCTTTAAAGCCACTCCTCTCTATCAATGAAATTTTAGGATGCGACCTTAATTTCTATGCCTTGTAGACACAGTAGTGAATTCAGTTCTTGCCTGCTTGTCTTGCCTGATTCAAATCTGTCTATTTACAGGGCCCACAAAAAGACACTGCTTTACACAGCCAACCATATCAGAAAGGTATAAGCTTTTTCAGTCTCCAAAGATACTGGATGCAGGCTTATTTCTGCAAGGAAGTACCCCAAAGTACATTGGGGTTGATCACAGTAAGCAAGTTATCTGCCTGCACAGAGCCCTTGAGAATATAACCCTATTCTAGGATAATTCATTAATCTGTTCAGTATGTTTTAATAGAAACACAATTTCTTAATGTTATGTCCTTGAAAATTGTTGGGGTTTTTTTTGTCAACAAGCTTTTTCTATCAAAAACCGTGCTTTAATAATTACAAAGAACTTTCAAATGATCCTACCACATTGTGAGTCTTTGAAAGTAGTAAATAATGCAGCCAAAGAATTGATCACATGATACTGACCCAAAGGGCTTGTCATTTGCATGTTTCTTTTAAACTAAAATGGTACTAAATTAAAGTATCCCAGCTACTGCTTGCATGATTTCTCTTCTAGTATCCTCTTTTTCTTAGTGCTTAAAAATTATTCTTTTGTCCCTCCCCAGAAGTAACACTGTCATTCTTGTGGCATATACATGTAATATAATAAACTAGCTGTCAGGAATATGATTAGCTGAAGCCACATTTATTTTCCCAACCAAGTTGAAGGATTTGGAATGGTGAAGCAGCATTGATCATACAGTGTGTTTTGCCATTGAATATCTAATTTAATACTAGTTAAACTTGATCAACAATTCAAGAGTTTAGGGTCACATTATTAACAGAAAACATCAATCCTTTGGATAATTCAATTAAAAAACATCAATAAAAATCTAATTTCAAAAGTCACTAGTATACCAATATACCATATCCAGCAGACAGAAACTGCTCAGCCACCATTGAATCATTGCCTGTTTTAATAAGTATTCAGAAATTATACTGAGACTTCAAAAGAAATTGTAAGGAATTGTTAGCAGGTTTATTAATGTTTTATGTTTTATTAAAAGTTTGGGTGTACATTTCACAATGAGCAACATCAAAAATCAGACTTTCTGCCTGTAATTTTGCTTCCTCCTGTCTTTCTGCCTTTGGGATTCGCTCTTTTCCTTTCATCAGCTGCCATTTTCAGCAGCATGCAGTAATTTCATGGCTCATTGCAAGCGCTGAAAACCTTTGAAACCACAAATGCTAACCTACCTGGCCTGCAGCCATTTAGGAAGAGATTAATTTAGCAAACAGAAGCAAAACACTTTCTACTTCTAGCCTGTGCATAATTTCACTTCTATCTATATTTATTTTACAGTGAGCAGCGTAATGACAATTTCAGTAATTGCAACTCTGTAAAAATTTGCCTACCTAGCTTATCTCACTATCACAAGACTGTGAGTCAGTCAGATTAGAAAAAGTACAGCATGTGAAACTGCATTGGTTGCCTTCCAAAAAATATGTGCCTTATATAAAATTTAAGTGATGCTTTGCACTTATTTGTATACTTATCTACAGGACAATGGATTCTCCATGATGTTTGCTTGAGATGCATATGCCTTTTTAATGCACTGTGATTTATGGGTGCTTTTCCCATACAAAAAAGATCAGCAACACTAGTAAGCTGCAAGTGCCAGCCCATTTCTGCAGACTTAGTTACAAATGGCTGTTATGGTGCTGTCAAGCGATTTGAACAGAACTGAAAGTCCATCTGGGGCAAATCTAAGCTATCATGCTTGGAACTAATTCAAATTCAAAATTAGCCTACAAACTGTTAGCTGAAAAAAAAAGTTCAAAATGTTTTATTGTCTCTAATTTGACTCAAAGATCAAATTCTCTTAGTAAACACAGGAACTTTTCTTCTAATCCATTTTTTATTCCATTTGACCAGCATATTCAGAACAAGATGCATCAAGTCAAGCTACTAAATGTTTATTCATACAAGATAGAAACTGCTTGATTTTCCTGTTCCCCTGTGATTTGTCTCAGTGCTGAGTATCCCACATCTAACCGAGTGTGTTGAGCACTAAGGTTCCTATGTTTATTCTCCGGCAAATGTAAATGTTACGATAATTGAACCCAAAGCCTTTGTTGCTATGTGCTGTGCAAAAATAAAGTAGCAACAAAGAGTTGTTGAATTTTCAGATACACAGGAGAAAAAAGATTTCTTTGTGATTTCTTTACAATTCCCATGTCTGACTTTATAGCCAGCACTATGGCCTCAGGTATGAGGAATCCCTGAGGTGTCTCACAGCTCCTGACTTCTATATTGGTATCCTGGCACTGGTAGCAGGGCAATCTGGTGCTGCTTTCTGGCAGTCATTGCTCCAGGCTGAGCGGGTTGGAAGGGATTTCAGCGACCTTGAATGACCTTGTGGATGGCAGTCACTGGGTAATGATTTTGACTGCAGGATTATGCAGTGGTACTTCCTGCCATGAGGGGCTGCAAGAAGACTACTGCCAATGACATGGAGGGAGATGGAGTCAAAGGGACTCCATCAGTGTTGGAGATAAAACAGTTTAAGGTGCACATCTTCCCAACCTTTTACATGAGAATAGTGAAAGAGTAATTGAGTACTATTGTTAGCTTGTTTTGCTTCAATTCAGGTACATTTAGATCAGCAAAAGGAAAGTGTACAGCATTAAACTTGTTTATGCAGTGTTTTTATAATAGCTAATTCATTTAAGCATACAGAGACACAGACGGCAGTGGGATGACTGGCCAACCCACACAGATGTACACCTCCAATCTGGCATCCCATAACATTCATAAAATATGTCAACACAGCCTGGATTCCTTCCATAGTTTATGTTAAACTACTGGTGTTCATATCATACAAGCAAAATATTTCATGTTGTTAAAATTTGTGTCCCTAGTAAATAAATAGAAAAGCTAAACACATTCCCCCCAAATGCACAAGCCGTGTGCAGCAGCATCGAAGCAATATGTACTGTTTGTACTTCTAGTTACATTGCAGAAATTAACATTTGTAGAGCTGTTTATCATGCAGGCAAGTGGTAATATGGAGGCTCCTATGTTTTATGAGTGTTCTCCTTTTAGCTGTAATGTCCCTAGCACAGTGCTCTCTTTAGTTACTGCATTCCCAGTACATGAGGCAACAGATCAGAGCAAGCAGGGAGGAAGAGGGTGAGATGAGGAACGTGGTTATGGGAGGAGAATCCCATGCCCTAGTGATGCCCCCATGTTGCTGTCCCATGTCTTTGCACTGTCCCTTTCACTCACCCTGAGTCCCCAGCTACAGACACCAGCAGTTGGCATAAACCATCTTTTTTTGGCATGGAGCGTCCTTGAGTGTTGGGAAGGCAGCAGCTCCACTGAATACGAGTAAGTGCAGATGCTCTAGCGCAGAATAAAGGCCAAGAGTGAGTCTGGTGTGCAGGATGAAAGAATAAAAGCTGAATCCTATTTTTAGACCAGAATTCATCCAGCACCCTGAATGTAAAGTGTATTCACAGACAGAGTCCTCAAAATCCATGGAGCACTTGAGAAGTCTCAGCACAATGCTGCTTCCCCTGCATACGACAGCAGAGTTATCCCACCTCCCATCAACAGGATTATCCCGTGATGGTCTCAGCAGCTGGGGAGAGCCTTTGGGTAGCACAGAAGGTATTTCCCTTTCTAAAAAGGAGAAACTAGAAAGGTTGTTGCAGAGTAATAATCAGTGGCTCTTGCTGGGGGCCTTTGATGCTTTGGTGCTTGCCCAGGTTTGGTTTTTCATTTGTTTAAAGGAGATTGTTTCCAGACATCTTTTCCAAATTTCCTAAACATGGCTGCTTAAAATGTTGCAGCTTCCTGCACCTCTGATATTTATATATTGTTATTCAATGATGAAATATTACTTTTATATTTAGAATGTTAAATTCTGTCACTAATAAATTGTGTCCCTAATACCTAACCATGTAAAGTAAAATAGATCAGCGTAGTACTGTGAAACACTAAAGTATATTAATATGTAGTAAAATAGATCCATTGCCATTATGTTTAATGAATAATATTCCCTATTAAAACACATCTCTGCATTTAAGTAATTCCAGAGCTATGACACAGACCAATCAAATGAATACATGGTAAACAAGCCATCATTTTCCTCAGGCCGTGCAATGTAAAATATTTGGTGAAATTAGTAAGTGCTGTCTGCAGAGGCATTGTAGGATTAAACAGACATTCAGGTGTACCTTCACCTTTCCTTGATCAGAAAATATGCCCATCAAGACACAGGACTAGTGTGGAGGGAAGAAATCAATAATACACAGACACAAAAATACGTTGCTGTTAGACAGGCAGAAGTCAGTAAAACCACGTGCTGCTTGGAGAGGATTGAATTATCTTCAAGCACTGCCATCTAATTAAATATGCATATATTTCTAGGGCCTGAGCTCTGGAAAGCATTCCTATTGAAGAGGGAGTTTAAGCATATGCTTAACTGCAGAATGGGGGCTTGGAGGAGGTATTAGTATGTGCAGTCAAAAAGTACATTCAGCAGATGAGAAAAAAACTTGTTTCACAATCAAGACTGATGACAGTTTGCTATAGGTTAATCAATTGCCTCGTTTCATTACTTCATTTGAAGTTGGGGGTTTTTTTCCTGTTAGATGGTGCAAAACATTGTTATAAACAAGTAAATTGTTCTTTTTGATTAACAGATGGCTTGAGACTAGCCAAAAAATTATAAATTTTTTGATTAAAGAAAAAGCATTCCTTAGTGAAACCTTCTATGTTGCAGTTCATCCAAAGGAAAATTTATTAAAATGAAATTACAAATTTATGAAAAACAGGATTTACAATGGAAACATGGATGCAGCCATAAGTATAACCATATGAACTATGCTGCTATTATTTACTATGGTAACATGATAAAAAAAACCTACATTGTTTGGGCCATTATCCTTACAGTTTTCTTTTCAATACAAATCATTATATTTATTATCTGTCTTCTTGTATAGAGGGTACAGAAAAGGCCAATCAAAAGCAGAAGAAGCCTGCTTTTCAAAAGGAAATTGGACCTATCTCTAATTCTTCTTCTTTATCAAATACAAGGAGTGCAGACTTTTTTGTGAAAAATTGTTTCATGTAAGATAAAAGTGCAGATTATTGGTGAGAAAATGACACACTTTTCCCTACATCTTGGAGATTTTTGGATGATACTGCCAGTTTTCCTAAGGGACTTTTACCTTACTCACAAATGCATTTCCTTACAGACTTCAAGCAGCAGGTGCTGGGGCTCTGAGTATTTATTTGGGAATACGCTGAATAATTCAGCTACTATGACTCAGAGAGATGTCTTAGCAGTGTAGTATCTTAGAATGAATATTGTACACAGTGTTGGAAAAATTAATGTTTTTAGAAATAAGCCTTTCTAATTTACCGGGTAAAGAGAAACAAGACTGAATTTGTGTTTGTTTCTCTCATCACTTCTTTCTTTCTCTGAGTCTGGAAAAAATATGAATCTCAGCTCTATTATTCCTACCTCCTTGGAAATTGTTCTAAACATATCTGCATTTCTGTGTATTGCCATTGTCACAAACATAGCTGTATTTCTGTGCATTATCAGAGTTAGTGACAGTAGTCTATATGGACACAGAGCCCCAGTGCCTGGCTTACACAATTGCCTTTATAATTATGACTAATATATATGTGCCAGGTTTTTTAACTCTTTCAAGCTCTAAAAGGGATGTGGTAGAAGTTAAGTCGCTCTTATGGACTGGACAAGATGTAATATATGTTCAGAAAACCTTCAACATAAAACATAAAAAAAGCCTTGAAATTTTATTTAGAAAGAGTTCCATGACTGTTGACGCATCACTAATCCGAGATGAAGCATCAATGCATGTGGATTTTTCTTCTGAAACACCCATTTGACTTAGACATCAGTTAAATACAGCACAATATGATTAATCCACATTTATAGTAATTTTTTAATGTGTTTTATTTATCTGTGGTAAGATACCACGCATTAAAAGCATGGTTGGGAACTGTAGTGAGTCGATATTAGTACCAATGGTTTAATACTATTATCTGCATGACAACTAATTCTGCTTAATTCAGTAAACATTCCTGACATTGTGAGCATGGCCAGTATAGCTGTTAATACAAAGTAGGAAAGTAGGAAAATCGATTGATAAATAATATGTTTAGAGATACAGGGCTCTTAGAGACTATGGATCAGTTGTTTACTGATAACTGGCAGGATGCTCTGACTCAAATTCTACCAGTTCAGCTAAAGAACAAAAAGCCACTTTATGACTGCTGCATGATGAAACAATATTCTTTTTGGGGGAGGATTTTTTTCAGACTATGCTGTCAATTTAGGAGTACCACCTCTGCACAAGAAAGCTGCATCACAACTGGAAAATGAGAATGCTGATAAGACACAGTTGTGTTTCTAAAGTTGAAACAACCAAAGCACTACACAGGATTTGTTGACTTCTTATCAAAATCTTCTTATAAAAATCACTTTATTTATTAGGAAAGTAGATATTGAACATAAGAGTTAACCCAAATGGATTTTATTTTAGACCACCTATTATTATTTCAGCATATGTCAATATTGTGTGCTTCAAAAGAATGGATAGGAAATGTTTATCAGTAGACAATGAAGGCAAATAGATTGTTTATGACAGTATAGGGAATACATTTCTTGTCAAGATTTTGAAGTGCAGTCAGGAGGGTCATTCTTGTGGCTGCTTTTGTTGACATTCATCATAACTGAACATCAAGATTGTTAAATATGTAGTGGTTTTGCACCAAGTGATTCTCTGGGTACAGAATACTGTGTTTGTATTGGACTTTCACGGCACAGCCACAAAAGATAGGATGTTCAAATACTGCATATGCCACTGCTGCTTCTATTTTCAGTGTTTCTTGAATTGCTCATTGCAATTTACAAATCACTACCAAACTTCAATATGTTTAATTACCTCTTAAGTTTTCTGAGTATACTTGAATATATTTTTGTCAACATTCATGATCTCTCCTTATTTCTGACATTAAAGCCTAGAATTGCCTTTTGAAAAAAAAAAACCAAAAGAATTTTATATATATATATATATATATATATAGTAAAATAACACACAACACAAAAGAAGATTAATATTTCAGCTTTAGTTGATTTGCACATTCTTGGACAGTTTTTGCTAAATTATTGTCTTAATGCATTAATTTTACCACATCACAAATCCAATGTCAGGCAAGGTAAAATCATGGAGCGGATATGATCAAGGAATATTGCTGTTGTGAGGATTACAGGAATATAGCTCATTTCATAAAAATATTGCTTTATGTATCACCCCATTTTGCATATTAATGTCTCATTAGCAGGATAGGGAATTCCAGTTTTTACAAGGTCTATAAAAATTGCTGAACAATAGGCAGTGAAAGGAAACCTGGAGAAGGAAAAGGCTCAGCACTACCCAGACCCTCTATTTCAGCTACTTCAGCTGTTATTTCAGCAATGCACCAGAACCTTTACAACTAGTCACCAAAAAGAATTGTCTCAGTGTGTGTAGCCATTGCAGATAGTACAGCACATTTTATTTATTACTGAAGTTAATAATGGTATTGTATTTATAAGACTTACAAAAGACATTTCCTTTATTTACTACAACTTACATGGCTGTTTGACTCTACCCTGAGCTTGCCCTAAGGAAACCTGTTCATGATATTTATCTTTTTCATTTTAAGTAACCACTGCTTCTTCTCTTTCAGAACAGTCTGGCTTTGTTCAGCTGCTCAGTTGCTGAGCCTTGCATTGAGCAGTGGTAGCACAGACCTGCACAGCCTTCCACCGTGCTTCATCCTTCCACAAAAAAAAGTACGCAGACGTGCAACCATATGCAAGATTTGGACTAGTTAGAGCACACATATTTTTATTCCTTGCATAGGTTCATCACTGGTTGAAAGTGGATATAAAATAAAGGCTCTTTTGATTTGGCATAATCTCATACCTACTTCACACTCATCAGTGTGAGTTCACAGCAGGTTCAGAGCAAAACAAATTCAGGCATTATCAGCACAGATACATTTTTACAGAACAAAGTATTGTCAGCATGCCACACTCTCCATGTTTGATTAATGTGCACATTCAATACAAATCAGGACGGTCCTTCAAAGAGCTCAGTTCATGTAATTGAGGCCAAATTTTAGGAACTGCTGATTGGTGAGGTGATTTTGAAAATGTGGCACTTTACACAGAGATTGCTGCCTTGCTGCTTTAATGTCATACAAGATGTCAGAGATCTTTCTGTGCAGATCTGTTGTTTGAAGATGCAGTCTTCAGATGCACACAAATGAGGGGGCATCATCATTACTCCCATATATGCTTTAATAACAAAAATGAATTACTGAAATATCACAACAGTTCTGTGAAGCACATAGTAACACACTAGACCGAAAGACTGGAGAACTTGACAAACCCAATTGTAAACAAAGAGTAAATATTTTTATCAGAGACTCCGATTCGCTGTCCAAAATGCAGATAAGAAATACAAGATGATCCATGCAAACATTTAAGTGACATTAATGAAGTCCAAGAAAGTGCAACTCACAGGATAAGAAGCCAGAAGAAGGAAGCTGGAGGTCCATGATAGGACAGGGAGACAATGCTAATGGAACAGATATGTGAGGGGCATAAGTTACAAAACCAGAAGCTTATTTCATGCACACTTCTCTTTTTTGGCCTTGTGGTCTAGCCACAAAACCACAGTCCTTCTCTCCATTTCTTAGAAATATTAACATTTTAGTCAAATATACATAAAAGAAAAAAAGGTCAGAAATATAAAAATATAAATAGAAGAGAAAAATTTTAGGTGAAAATTTTGGGAACCAAATTCCAATCAAAATATTTATGTATGGAAAACTAGCTAAGAATTGATGAGATAGTTAATGTAATGAGTTGAAAAATGAATTTTTAACAGTAGATAAAGTCCTTAAATGAGACTAAATGTAAATAAACCCTCACTTCCATTTGGCTAAATCAAAGAAGAAAGCATCTTTGTTCTACTACATTTCAAAGGGCATTCAAGAAGCTTGGAGCTGCACGTATATGAAAACCCCACCCTCTTCATGGCTCTCAACATTGAAATCCATTATATTCACTAAAAAGAACTTGGCACTAAAATATCTGAAGATTAAAAGTATTTGGAGATGTTTAAATCATCAACCTTTACTGATACATACTTCAAGAGAAATCACCTAACATTTAGATCAGATACCTGCAATCCAATCTGAAAGAAAGCTATTAGAACTGCTCCCGCTCTCCTTTGTAAGTTTGCCAGTCTCACATGGTATGATGCATCACGTTGGCATACAGCATGATGCTGCATAAACAACAGGACTGTATTGTACATCATCAGAAATATGTGAAAATTCATTTGGATCTGCCACCAGCTGTCAATTTCAACAAGGAATGTATCTGCTCCAGCTTAATTAGAGAGGATGAAAGCAGGGCGTACAGGTCAGCCCCGGTGCTCTGTGACAGACATTTTCTCTGTAAAACATTCCACTTCCCACTTCAGTGTCATCAGCCATATCTGATAAAACAGTAGTCACAGGTTGCAGATGCAGAGTGACTTAAAAAAATATTCTGATTGTTTTCCAAGTTAGCTGGAGGAATACATTCATCTTTCCCCTTACCCAGTGTCAGAGATGGGATTTTACTGACTTCAGAGTGGCACCTCCTCATTTGGAGCAATACAAAAGAGACTAAACTCAAAATTCTGGGAAAAATTATTTGACACAGAAACTTGGTGTCATTCCACTTTGTACCTAAGATATGGCCTTCTGTGTTTTATTTTTGTATATTTGTGTTGGGTAAATAAATAAATATTTATGCTTATATACTGTTACACACACACACACACACACACACACATATATATATATATGGGCTTATGTAATGTTATATAAATACATCTAGTTATATACTGTTATACAGAGCAGGAATATAACAGTTCTCATACAGAATCTTCCTGTCATTTCAAAGGAAAAAAAACCTGGTTTTCTTCTCCTTTCTTGATGAGTTTATTTTTAAGGCTGCTTTTTAATTTTTTCATATATTTCCAAAAAGTCAAGGAAAATTGATTTTTAAAAATCCTTTAATTTTTTTATGTCCTTAACTTCAAACTGTTACCGGTGCATTTTACAAAGAAATTGCATTACTACCAGCCCACCCAGATAGTTTGTGACCTGTTCTTTTACTTGTCTAAAGGTGACTTTCATTTTCATGTTGACTTTACTCTGTGCCCATTTGGAGGTTCATTCAGTGAAATAAAATTGCCTTGTAATTATTTCTACTTAGAGAAATATGACAGCTAGAATTTTTATGTTAATTAATCTTTGTATTTTTTTCATTATTGTGCGTCTGCCTATCATAAATTTCCTTGCAATCCAGTTTTAATGTATTCTATAAATTATTGTGGTTTCTTCCAGGCCCATCATGCCTTGCAAATTGTTGACTTTGCACAGATTTCTGTTTGCTGTAGTACCACCATATGTGTAATTCAGCAGGAATGGTTTGCATCTCTGAAAATACACAGTTAGGAAGGTTACTCGTCAGAAATGAGCCCATGGTCAGAGCACAATCATGTTATGAGTGTCTGTAAAAAAAATTTACATTTTAAAAAGCTAAAAAGTAATATCTAATTCAGGGTATACTGGACTGAAGGGAGCAAAGAGGGCACTATGTTTCTTCTTGTTTTGCTGGCTCAGTGAAATTAGGAAGCCACTGTTTCCTCACCTGCATGCCCAGTTAAGGGCCATCTGTTTCCTGTTTAAATGTAGTATCTCTTACATGGTTTTTCCAAAACCCCTCTTGCATTAATCAACACAATCCCAATAAACAGAAACACCAAATCTTGCTTATCTGTCTTACTCAAGAAAGCATTTTGGTAGTTACATCCACCCCACTTTAGCTTTACTGCAATGCTTTTTTTACACCAACATTCACTTTTGTTCTCTGCATTTTAAAAATTTCTCATCCAGTTCTAGGCTTATTTTGTAAGCTTTCTGCAACAACCTGAACTCCTAAAATAATTATATGTTGATTTTGTTCACAAATGGTTTTAATCTGGGTCTAGTGTCATGTATTGGAGTTAAACATCTTCATGAATGTTATTATAAATTTAACACTGAGCTAAAGATAATAAGGTCAAATGTATCCTTGATACATTGTCTTTGATGAAGGTAACAAATAATGAACATGGCCTGGTCTCCTTATTATCATGGTTTAGATTTACAGGAAATCATTGGTGGATTGATACTCCTGGTAGGAAGAATCAATGAGCCAAATTGGTTACTTGGATTGGGGTGAGATTTACACAGAGAAATAATACCTTTTATTATATCAAATAATTGCAGTATTATGATGCCACCACAATGAATGCAGACACGATAAATATCAGGTGTCATCTTTAGATAATAGTCCTTAATAAAGTACCATTATCATTGATATCAGAATACCTTTTTCATTTAATTTTAAATAAAAATTAAGATTAATGAATATATGCAAAAAGTAAGGAACAAAAGTAGCTTATACAAATGACCGAGTGAAGTACTTAATTTCATAAATACATGCACACACACACACACAAAGAAAGGCTTTGAAGAACTTCATTAAGGTTTTCAGAATCAGCCACTCAAATGCTAGAAAATATGGCTTGGGCATCATTGATCTGGCTCATTTTTTGCATTCATTCTGGTACAGCCCTGAACTGCATGGCTAACATCTAGCTGTGCACAAAGCCCTTCCTCATCCATCATACCTGATGGACAATCCTCACTTCATGAGCTTTTGTTCTGCATTTGTTGTCTCCTCATTGTTCAGTGTGTGCTGTGAGACTGTATTTATAGCACGCTTTTCACACCTTCCCTGAAGGCAGTCAGTTATTTTTGGGTTCCTCTTGAGTGCTCATTGGTAGCTGTAACAGCAGTGGGGAGAGCTGCAGTGTCATAAGATGGAGATACAACATCTGCAAGTGCATCCCTCCTAGAAATCCTGCCCTGCTAGCACTGCCTCTGAGTGCTTGACCAATTTGTTTTTCTCAAAAAGTCTCATCACGTGGGTAATTATGGTGCTGTTATTATTTACAGGCTAAAGATTTTTTAAAAATTGATGAAAATAGAAAGCTTGCTTTAATTGTCAATCAGATGTACCTAGGATCTGATTTTTTTGAATCCTTGGGAGAACTCCATGGCACCCCTCCACACATAAAAACCTGTCTTTCATTTTGGTTAGACATAGTGGTTTACCATTTCCACAAAACAAACATCCCACTCTGAAATTAGAACCCAGGAAATTAGTATACTTACTGAAATATTGTGAAAAATCTGGTTTAAGTAATGGTCCAGCATCACTCAATCCTGACACACTATGCAATACATTTTCCTTTGGTCCAGCCCTTTTCTCTGTTGTCTGAATCATAAAACCATAGAATGGTTTGGGTTGGAAGGGACCTTAAAGATCACTAAGTTACCATCCACCTTCCTTGGAGAGGGACACCTCCCACTAGGCCAGATTGCTCTAAATTCCACCCAGCCTGGCCTAGAATACTTCCAGGGCAGCCACAGCTTTTCTGGACAACCTGTCCCTCCCAGTGCCTCACCACCCTCACAGAAAAAAATTTCTTCCTGATATCTAGTGTCATTTCACATCCATTCTGTACACAGACGTCTGACCTTTCTTATCCCTGCTCTGATGAGTCACTTGGGGACAGGTTTGCATTCTGAGGTCTGTGCTCAAGTCCCTGACTCCTCTCCTTTCAGCTGATCACATGAAAGCTTTTCTGCAGCCACTTGTGCCTCCCTGCCATGTTCCTTGATGGCTCGTCCCACTGAGCAGCAGTGCATACATGTCACAGCAAAATGGGGACAAATCTCGTTAGAGAAGGATTGTTTTGCACATTCTGTTGCAGGCCTGGGACCACCAGATGCACATTTGTAGGAAGAGGACTTATTTCTACATCAGTCTTGCCTTCCTATCCTGGTGACTATAAGGCTCCAGCTGGAGAGCAGGCCATGGGAGAAAACAAGATTAGCTGGCCTCCTTTCTCACCTTGACCACCTACACTGGCACATATTACTACTTAAGTGGTCTGACTTTCAACAGCAGATCCAGCTGAGATGACAGGCAGCTTTATGCAGGCTGGTTTTATCTTGCTTGTGGCTGGATACAAAAGTCACTTAGCCCAAGCCGTAGTCTATGCCTTAGTGCAAAGGAAAAGTGACATTATTCACAGCAATGATACCAGTCTTTTTCAAAATGCGCAATACAGGACTCAATTACCCTTGCTGAAATTTTGTCTAAGAATCCAGCCTGGGTCAGACAGAAGGCATATAACATTCTTTTATCCCAAACAGATGAAATTTGGCTAAGCTGTAAGTTCTTGAAATCAGCAGTGTCTGGTAAATGACAGGACGTGTTTCCAGTCCCACTTACAATGTGCTGGAAAAACAGTGTGAATGCCAAACAGAAGATATTAAAGCTGGGTCAGAAGTGCATGGCTCAGGACAAGGAAGTTATTTCAGCTTGTGAGTTAAATAAGTAAGGATAATAAACAGAGACTGACACAAAGGGTTAAAGCTTATACAGCTGTTTCATCCTGAGTGTATTGAACAGATCTAATATTTTAGTTGACTTAAGCAACTGACATTTCTATAAAATAGGGTAATTGTTTATAGAAACAACAAAGAATCCAAATCAGGTTATACAAAAGAGAAAAATCCAATCAAAATGAACATTTATGAAAGTAAAAAGGATCCTGACAGAACATGGAGCTCAATTTATAATGGGAACTTAAAGGACAAAATGCCTCCTTTGACACCTGAGTCCAATTTGTAGATAGGTATGGCTGGTATCTAATGACACTGTATCACCTTGCCTAATCCTGTAGGTACCTCAGCTTCCCTGACACCTTGAGAAAGCAAGAAACTCCTAAATCCAGAGAGACCAAAGCACCTAGGCTCACTGTCTGTGCATCAAATAGTCACAGGTTAGTCTTCCTCTATTTATGCCACCACTAGGACAGGATCTATCAGGCTTGGGTAACAGAAAAAGAGGACAGAAGGGTGACTGCATCCACACTTTTACCTGAGGAGTCTGAGGGTTTTCTATTGCTTTGGATTGTGAAATGTTCTGCTTTAAATCTTTCCTTCCTGTTGGGCCCTTAGATCACATCTTTTGGTTCTCCAGAGAACACCCTTGAGTGTGAGGTGACCTGCAATGGAACCTCCTCAGTCTATCATGTGAATTTATATGATGTAATGCAATTTTTATGTGGGCTAGGGAATGGATAAAGGCAAGAAAAGGGGATTTTTTAGATACTTGAATGAGATGAATATAAATAAAACCCTCTCCTCAAAAAGATCATCATTCTGCTTTCATGAATAGGATTCTCCTTATCCACCCCTTCCTATTACACTTTATAGGGAGCCCCTGAGAACTGACCGAAACTGAACTGGGAAGTCCATTAGATGGCAGGATGCTTTAACATGACAAAGTTCAACACAGCAGAAAATAAATCTCTCTGTTCACTTCCCCCTTGAGATGACTTCCTTCCTTGTTTCCTCTAGCTGGATGTGTGCTGTGCAGGAGAGGGGGCAGGGTGACTACCTGGTGTAAATCCTTCTCTCCACCGGCCAATATCTTTAATTAAAATTAGCCTTTCAATAGTATATATGAATTTACATATTCCTGACTTCACACTACCTGTCTCTCTTCTAGTCTTCTGGAGACAGACTGGCAAAGCTGCAGTGCATCATATTTTCTAACATAGTAAGTGTTCAACCTTCTTCTTAAACAAGCCTTTCTCTGTGAGCCTCATATTAAGACCAAACCTGAAACACAGATACTGGAAATTAAAATTGAAAAGTTTATTTGAGTAACATTCCAATAATCTCTGGTTTTCTAGAAGAAACCTCTCAAATAATATGTGCCTCTAAAGTGCTTCCTGTACCACATTTTGGACCTGGAGCAGCCTCCCTTCTCATACAGGCAAAGACACTAACTATTGCGTTTTAATTCCTTCTAAAGAGTCAGAGAAAGGCTGCTAATATGCACCAGAGCAGGCTCACTCATCTTGCAGCTTCACCTTACATTTCTTCCCTTGAAATTAAGTTAACAAATTTGGAGTAAATCAAAAGGATTTAGGAAAAGAGGTAAGCTCCAGTGCAAGTTCTCATTGCTTTCACGTACGTGGTGTTTCTTGTCCAACTCTAGCTTACACAACAGAATGTATAACACAGTACTTCCTGGGTTTTCACTTTCATGATTTCACAGTGGCCAAAGCACTGAAAAATACATCCATCAGCCAAACATTAGCTGCTTTGTTCTTCCCTCTATCTAGCTCTTTTCTTTCATCCCTTCTTTTTCTTTTGACCTTCTCTTACTCATTTCCAGCTCTTTGTCCCTCTTTCCAGTATTATAATGCCTTTCCCGTCTTACTAAACTTCAGTTCTACTTCCAGTCAGTGTGGAACTTGTTTAGTTTTTCCTCCTTTTGTAATTTGTATTTTTCTCTTTATAGCATGATCTCTCTTCCTGTTGCTAATCTATTAATTTCTCTGGTCAACCATGTTACTACATTCACTGTAGAGATTCCATTATCATTCTCTTTTTTTCTGCCTTCCACTCTTCCCTCATTTTTTTCTTCTTTCTCTTCAGAAGCATTTTCTTTGTTTTAATACTCTCCCAGAATATTTCTTTTCTGACATTAATAGAGAAAGTTTTATTCACACACACAGAATCGCTAGGTTGGAAGAGACCTTCAAGAGTCCAACCCGTGCCCTAACACCTCAACTAAATCATGGCACCAAGTACCACACCCAGTCTTTTTTTTAAACACATCCAGGGATGGTGACTCCACCATCTCCCCAGGCAGACCAATCCAGTACCTTATCACCCTTTCTGTAAAAAACTTTTTCCTAATATACAACCTATATTTCGCTTGATGTAGGTTAAGACTGTGTCCTCTGGTTCTGCCAGTTGCTGCCTGGAGAAAGAGACCAACCCTACCTGATTGCAACCACATTTCAGGGAGTTGGAGAGAGTGATAAGGTCACCCCTGTGTCTCGCCCCAGCTCCCTCAGTCGTTCCTCACAGGGTTTGTGTTCCAAGCCCCTCACCCGCCTCCTTGCGTCCTCTGGACGAGCTCCAGCGTCTCAATGTCCTTCCAAAACTGAGGGGCCCAGATCTGGACACAGCACTCAAGGTGCCCCTCACCAGTGCCAAGTGCAGGGGGAGAATGACCTCCCTGCTCCTGCTGGCCACACCATTCCTGATTCACTATTCCAGGATGCGTTGGCCTTCTTGGCCACCAGGGCACAATGCTGGCCATATTCATCATCTTGCTTTCCCAGAGGCTCAGTTCTCTCTGATCTCTCCTTTTTTGACTAAGTACTTAGAAGCCACAAATATCCAAGGAACTGGAGTAACTTTGATCAAATACTGTTGATCAGGGTGATCATAGGTGAGACAAATGAAGAGTACAGCTGGACTGACCAGGAGCACACAGTTTGCTAACATAGAACTACACAAGAATAAAAGATTCTCACCAGTTTTGAGCATCTCAGGAGCTCTCCAGTGCTGTCAAGAGCTTAAAGAGGCAAACTGAAGAATGGTGTAGAGACATATGTGGAAAAGGCAGGAAAGATGAACAAGGGGAATATTAATTTTATATTATGTTTCTTTATGCCTTTCAGGTCATTAACATATAGGGTCTGCTGATGCAGCTTGAGAGAGCCATTTATATTTATTGTTCAAAACTTCTCAAAATTGTGTTATGAAGAGCATTTTTGGCTCTGTCAGGGTTATTTCTGACATGGGAGAAAAGTTAATTCCTCTCAGAACCAAGTTATTATCATAATTTGCTAGGATATGTCTATCATAACTATGTTTTTTCTTGGAATACTTCCAGCAGGTAATTTTGGGAGACCATTTAAGACAGCTTTTTCTCTCTACTACATAATGGGAGCACGGGGATTTTGATTACTATTACCCCCTTTTTAACTTTTCAACTGTTATTTTAAAAAGTGAGGCTTGGGTTTTTCATTCTTCCAATTCAGTTTTCAGAGAGCAAAATGAAGGTCTGGCACTCCAGGGTGTATGTTAGCTACAGGATAATGTTTGTGGCAGAGAAGTATACAAGGCAAAAAATGGCTTTTGTGGGTGATTAAATACTGAAGTGAAGCTGAGGTGTTTGATAACCACAGAAGCTATTTATTGTGTGTATACTCCAGTGCCATGAACATTATTCCTATTATACAACAAGACAAAAGAAGATTCAACAAACCATAACGAGAGAAGGATGAAGGGGTTTTTTGGTTGTTGCTTTTTTGTTTGATGGAAGTTTGAAAGTTCTAATTCATTCTGTGCTTTCCCTAACATTTCCTTTCACGTTGAAGAGTGGCAGAGGAGGAGATTAAGGCCAAAAGACAGAGATTGGCCTGCAAATAGTAGGAGTGGGGACTGAACTCTGCATAAATATTGTGGGTTATCATATGTTATCATCAAACAGCAGTGCTCACTGTTTTGATGGGACTCCAGGAAAGACCATGCTATAGAATTCATAAAAACCACTTCTTTATGTTGTGACAAATAAGCTTAGTAAACGAATCAAGTATTATCAGGTATAAAAAAACCCCAACAACATGATATATTAAGAAGATAATGGTAATATGCATCTTCTACATGTTCTATTAATCCTCACAGTAGCAGTGAGAGATCAGGAAATACTGTGAGACCAGGCTCAAAAACACTACTTAGATTCTAAGGGGCAATTCTGTTTGCTTGTTCCCTGCTTGTTTCCTGCTCTTTCTGTCTAGTATTTTGGTTATTTGGGATGGCCCTCAGTGATTTCCATCAAGACTCTATTCTCAGAAGGAACTGAAAAATACAAGAGCCTTGAATAAAAAAAAAATCCATCATATGGGGAAACATACCTGTCTCACTGTAGTTACTTAAGAGGTGTCAATTCCTCCTTAAATCAGTTTAGTTTTCAAGAAGAGCAGAAACAAAAAGTGTGACTAAAATGACCAACTACCCCATGGAAACCTTGGGCAGAGGAAATCAGTCACAGCCAACCCCACCACTGGTCTTTTGTAAATCTTGTTCATTAAACAATTATGAGCAGACAATGTATTTGTGAAGTGTGAACTCTGTTTGCAAATGGCTTGCCTAGATAAACAAAGCCTTCTTTGTCAAATCTTGAGAAACAGTTTAACCATCTGTAGTCACAGCAACCCTGTGAGTAGCAGCTGTTTTTACACCACTTCAGAGGAGGGGAATTCAGAGAGAAAAATGTTTTGTACCAATGGCAAAATGTGAATTAACTTAAAGCAGTGTTAATCATACTATGATTTTCTTTGCACATCTCCTTACAGGAAATAATACAAATTCCACGGGAATGTTTGTTACTTTAATGAATTAACATTAAATGATTTTTAAGGTTGATAATAGTGCTGTCTGCCCATAGACATTCCTTCAGACCAGGCTGTTTCTAAAAGATTTTTTAAGTCGTTAAAATATTATCTGAGCATATTGTTGAGTACTTGCAGCTTTGAAAGGTGCTGGACTGTCATCACAAGCTCACCTGGCAAGGGAGATTAAGGGGCTTGCACCTGCCATCCACAACTCAGCAGCAGCAGCAAATGGTCCTGCTGCCCCCTCTGAGGTCCCTCCCTGCCTCTGCTGCACTGGATGATGGTGAAGGCAGGTTCCATAGTTCTCCATCCCTTCCTGTTCATGCCCAGGAAATATTTCCACAGTATCAATATGTTAGTTTTTGCCAGCCAATTTTCCTCTCTTTTACTTATCATCATATATGGCTTAACAGATCAGTGCCCTCTGCTGTGAGACTCAGTAACCTATCAAGCACATCTTATTTGGATGATTGATTATTTTAAGTACCCTTGAAATGTATGCCAGTTTTGTTCAAAAAGAAGGTATTTTCTTATTCTTCCTTGTGCCATGTTTTATATTATTTACAGCATCTAGCATTTATATCTGTTGTTGGATTGTATATAAAAAATTAAAATGCACAAATGGAAATTTATTTTAATGCCTAATATAGCTACACAAAATGATTCTTGCCGTTGTTTTGCAGGTACAAATTTCCATATGAATTATGGGATAATATTTCTGCTCTGGAGTGGAATGTGAGTAGGGCTTTCTTTGTGGTATTCAGTGCTAATGTGCATATTTAAATGACAAATAAAGTTCTACTTATTCTAAATTATCTTGAATGACTATAGGATATGAAAACGTACTGTTACATTCAGATGTATCATTTAAAAGAGGGTTTTCATTCTCCTATGAGGTGACCTAATTTCAAAAAAATTGAGACTGGGAGTTGTGCTGTCTTTGTTTTACACAGCAGACGTTAATGCCATTATCTACTTAATTTGAAAGCTGCACTGATTTCCACTGTTTCTTCCTTTGAGTGTCATTGCTGCAAAAAAAAAAAAAAATACTATCCAGTGTAGCAAAGGTCATTTACAGTTACACCCAAAATGCTGGCCCGACCTTAGAAGTAATGACCTTTTTTTTTTTTTTAATCATATGAATGTGGATGTCTATAATGGGACTATTACAAAAGTCTCGATGGCATAATAGAATAACAGAACTGGGATTGTCATCAGAAAAAAAATCATAAGAAGATTCATCATGGCCTTACTGTCCCCTGAGTTATGCACATTCTTGAAGGCAAACTGACATGGGGGAAATAGCACTGGCCCATATTTTTGCATACTATTTTATTTCAGTAGTTTCAAGATCAAACCTGCTCAGTTTACAGGTCTACTTCAGAATAAACTCTGCTTGCCTCAGGTTTTAGAAATTTAACAGTATTGTGGTCTATCATGCAACAGTATATTCTTTCCAAACTTAAAATATCTTTGTTGATGCTACTTTGATTCTCAGCATTTTTAATCTCATAAAACTCCTCAAACTCTACTTGCATCCTCTTTCAAATGCAATGTATTGTAAAATGGATTAATGCTTCTCTTTTATATTTTTATTTCAAGAGCCTAAAAATTCAGTTGCTTGTTATATGAATTGTGAAATCCTACTTCTTCGGCTTGTGGTCTTCCCAAGCATCAGAACCATCTAGTATTGGGCTTTATCAGTATTAAGTTAAGGAATCTGTAAGAAAAACATGGGATGTGAACAGAATTGGTATTGATAATTCAGTGGGTGGCATTCTCTAACTTCTACAGATTCACTGAATCAGAATGCTAATGGAGGGATGAGCTTTCAGTTAAACGATTCTTAGGTGATGTGATTTTAACTAATTTCCCTACACTTGTGTTGGTAGAAACTCCTCTAAACCACTACACAGAAGTAGCATAACTGTATGAACAAGAAAAAAATGTGACAGATCATTAAAGCAACTACAATAGATGGTGTAAATAGTAATTTGGAGAACCAATTAAATCTCTTTCAGCAACATGATTTTGGAGACATTGGTTACTGGATGAACTTATGGGCAGTGTCAGGTGGATGTTGAAAAATTTGTACTCTATAATATAGGCCCCACAGAGATATTATATACCCTACATTGTGATAGGTCCTGTAGAGAGACTCAACAAATCAGAGGGATGGGTGATCGCCAGTTCTATGAAGTGTAACAAATACAAATGCTGGATTCTGCACCTGGGATGGGGCAACCCTGAATGTATGGACAGAGTGGGCAATGAGGCTGGAGGGCAGCATCATGGAAAGGGGCCTGGGAACCCTGTCAATGGAATGTTGAGTATGTGTCAGCAGTGCCCGGGAAGCTGGGAGGGCTAAGTGTGTCCTGGGGGCATCAGGCACAGCATCACCAGCTGGGCAAGGGAGGGGATTGTCCTGCCCTGCTCTGCACTGGGGCAGCCTCACCTCGAGTGCTGGGGGCAGTTTTGGGTGCCAAAATATAAGAAGAATATTAAACAATTAGAGAGCGTCCAATGGAGGGAAACAAAGACAGTGAAGGTATGAGGTATGGCTGACGTCACCTGGTTCATTCACCTTGGAGGAGATTGAGAGTTTTCTCAGTCCAGAGATTCCTTATGAGTAAGATATTTACAAGCAGGTACTGATCTTTCTGACACCCAGTGATGGGTCCCAAGAGAATGGCCTGAAGCTCTGTCAGGGGAGGTTTAAGTTGGATATCAGGAAAATGTTCTTCACTCAGCCTATGGCTGGGCCCTGGGACAGGCTCCCCAGGGCAGTGGTCACAGCACCAAGGCTGACAGAGCTCCAGATGTGTTTGGCCAGTGCTGTTAGACACATGGTGTGATTCTTGGGGCATGGTCCTGTGCAGGGCCGTGAGCTGGACTTCAGTGGTCCCATGGGTGCCTTGCAGCTCAGGATATCCCAAGAATATTTTGTAAGAGAATTACTATGCACTATGCAATGTAGCTAAGAGCCTACAAATACTGGAAAAGAAGGAAAGCATGTCTGCTAAAGATTATCCAAAATTATTTTTGCCACTTAAACAGAATTCACAGTGATGCCAGAGCTGAAAGAAAAAAAATCTGTTTTAATTAAAGTAATTTCTAATACCTGAAAATTGTTTTTAATTTCTTACAGAATCATGTGTTGGGATTTCCTAGAATTGTTTACACTGTAACTTGAAAGTTGCATAAATGCAACTAAACTTACTAAATTTAAATAAAGGTACAAGATGGCATTAGGACAGGAGGAGATCATGTGGTGTTTTAATAAACTTGGATTATATGATAAATAAAGGCAAAGAAAGTCGGCTTCTTGTCTCTGAGCTGAAAACTGCATAACTCTACAACAAAACACCTCCCTTCATATCTCATTTTCATTTATCGTGTTACTCAATGCCCCTAAAACAATGCTTTGTTATGCCAAACTTTTTTAGTGTAATAAAGATCAAGCTTTACTTCTGTAATAAAGATTACTTTAAGTCTGTGAATTTTTTTTCCTATGCATGTTCTTAGTTTTGGGATACATATAAGTAACTAAATATGGAAAATGCCTTCCAAGAATATAGCTATCATTAAAAAAATACAAAATAAACAAAGAAATTAGTAGGTACTTAAGCCACGCAGTCAAGATTGCTCTCAAGATAATTCCAAACATTTGGAAATGTTATAACGAGAAAACCTTTCCATTATAATGAGAAGTACTTTTATTCATTTTTCTTGAGAAAATCTTAAAAACGCCTTTAAAACATGGTCCTGAGAGAAGCTTTTCTAGGAACAGCAAACCTTAGAGTATCTTTCCTGAACAGAAAACAGCACACCTCATCTCTCAGTTGTGCAGTGGCAGTCCTGAATCCAGACATTCTGGCAACCATACAGAATGCAAACAAACATAAACTTTGTAAACACATGATTAGGCAAGACCCTTCTGCAGGATCCCATATTTAGGATGGTCATAAGATAGTCAAACAAAGAATTAATGCATTTGTATATACAATCCCCTTAGAGACAGATTATGAAATTTTCACAGATAAACCCTCCAAAAAGGATTCATGATGAAACACTATCCATAGCACTAGAAGTATGTACCAAACCCATTCTCAGCAAACACTCCAATATATCAATATATTTTCAAATAGAGCCACCCTTAGTCTCCATAATATGTCTACTCTTTCAGACAATAAACTTCCCTCCATCTTACAGATAAAAATGAAGAAAAGGTAGAAGATATCCTAGTGGTGTTGTCTCTGTATTAGCACACTGCCTTTGCCTATTTAAAGGCTAGAAATTTAAAATATGCAGAAAATACCTGTAATCAGGAAAAACCTATAGAGATTACAGCCAGAATTTTAAATGTGATTTAGAAAATAATATATTAATTTAAATTCAATACTTCATTGTTTCTTAAATATATTTTGCTATAAAGTAGGCTTTTGTTTTAAATTTAAATCAAATTTAATATCAGTACAAAATGTTCATGGTTGAAACTATGTCATAACAAAATACTCCAAATGTAAGTTAAAGAAAAAATTAATTATACCTGAAAATAACATAACAATTGTTGAAGTAAGAAAAAAATAGTTCAGGTTAACCAAAGTGAATTTTTAGTTTTAATTACATCCAAAGCTAAAAGAAAAATCACTTGTATGGTTCTGTAGAAAAGGAAAAAATCACAAAAATATGATTACTATTTTGTTAACAGAAGTGTTAATTTTATTATGAGAGAGAAGCTAAATAACACTTAACCAAATCACTATATTGTTTAAAACAAATGAGGTAAACTATTCTTTTATGCTACATATATAATGTTACCGGACATGGGGGCTTTTTCCTCTCATGACAGTACAAAACAGATGTTCAGGAAAGCCATACTCACGGATCCATATGAAACAAATAATAAAAGCCTGAGTCCTTTGTGATCAGATATAAATTGTTAGCAATGCAATTATTCAAAAAGAATTATAAGAAGAAACATGATGTTGCTTGGTACCATGTACCAATCTGTGGAATTATGGAACAGCTGAGGCCTCTCTTAGTCTAGTCTTAATATGTCACTTGCTTAGTTCAGAAGCTCAGTGTACCAAGAATTTACTGCAATTATGTGAAGAATTTTTACATCCTTGGCAATAGCATGTAGAGTTCAGTAAACAAATGTTGCTTACTCTGAAGAAAAAATACGCTTGGTGTCACTTAATTCATATTCAGATAACTTGAATGAGAATTATAGTGGGACAGTCCTGAAAGAAGTAGCCTGGCTCACTTACTCCAACTCACTACAATCATAGATTATATGATTGTATTTCTTTTATTTCAGCCTTTACCAGATTCAGTGCATTAAGCAGATATAACATAAAGGATCACATTTATCATACCTTGTTAGGGTCAATCAACTAAAAGTAAATTTCTCTAATATGCTCATGGGGAGAAAAACAAATGGCTGTCGTTGAAGTTCCGGGCAGAAGCAAATTTAAATAATATTCAGTATTTTCAGAAGCAGAAATGGTAGCATATGCTCAAGAGAAAAGAAGGAAAACCACTTCTGTTCCCTTTTTACCCCAATCCCTTAAGACAGGTGCTGAAATATTATAGGCTAGATCTGTTTGGATGGTAACATCAATGACAGAGGCAGATTTGATTTTAATTCTATTCCTTATATTCGAAAAGAAACTTTAAGTAATTGAGGCACAAGGGGAAGAAATTTCTGAGGTCTTTCCAGCCAATGCTCTTCTCAGAAAGCCTTTTTTCTCGTCTTTCCCTTATGGCCATGCTGCAAGTATTCCTTTAGGTGTCCTTGCTCTCAGGAGCAGCAGCTCCCTGCTCCCTGACAGGCCTTGGTGCCCCCCTCCAGGCCCACAGACATCTGTGTTTGCCCACATCCTCCAGGTACATCACTCACTTCTGGCGGTGTCTGTGACCCATGTTTGACAATTGTCTATTTGTTGTTCTTAAGAAGGGCTCAGGAGACCAACTGACCCGGCTTAATTAGTTTATTGATTAGTACCATAAAGTCCATAACCAATTAGTGAGAGTAAAGTTATTAATGTCCAGTTCTGTGATAATTTACTGTGGGGATGCAGCCATGCAGCAGAACAAAGCAAACACAGGATACAGCTCATCATAGCCGCATGTGTATCCCCCTTCTTCCCCAGATCACATGAGAAAACCTTCCATTGTGTGCACTTCTGTCACCATTTTCCCTAACATGGGAAGGAGAACATAGCATTCTGGGTTTATTCTGTCTTGCTGCTATTACAAAGCAATAACTGACCTAGCCCCTAGTAGAGAGGTTGCAGCACTTTAACTGTTTAAAAAAAAAAAAAAATTACTGCTGTGGAATGGAGTGTAGCATGAATGCAAAACATTTTGAGGATGTAAAACAGAGTAACAAGACTTTGGATAACAGGGCAATAGATCCTATTCAATATCTTTCTGAAAGAGATTTAGTTTTATCTATCATAAAAATAGGTTTCTATACTGTGAAATTCATAGGCATGTGCTAATGCTTTAGTGGAAAATTAAGCATTGTGTTTTACCATAATGGTTAAAGTTAAAGAAGGAATTACAGAATACAGCCAGGATGCAGTGATCATTTGTGCACAGCATTTGTGCTCTGATAGCAAGCAGGTTGTTCTTTCTGTACATATAGGGAAAAATCTCTATGCTGTAAATGTTATATTGTTGCATGTTTTGTGGTGTTGTGTTTGGGCCATTAGGCACATCTTTATAAAGGAAATTTTTTATTCCTTTAATATGACTGCAAATAGCCAGAGGTATCGACATGTTGTACAATTAAAGGACTGTTAAACAGGACGGACTAACACGATTGCTTCTACCAAAACCCAACAGGAGCAAGAGAAACTAATCTGCATTGAAATATGATTGATTATGATCAGAATCTGTAAATCACATCATTAAATACAGTTCTCAGTTTACAAGGGTAGAGAGATTTCTTGTTCTGTTTCCAGGAGCCAGCTTATTCTGTCTCCTTGTTACAGCTTTTCTCTCAAGACTATTTTGATCATTACCTTTTATAAGGATTACACTGCGACATTCAGTTTAGGGAAATACAGTAATTTCTTTCTATTACAACCTCGAAACTTTATTGGGATTTAATTATGAAAGTTTTGATAGTAGTATCATATTTTACAGCATATCTCATTGATCTTAAGAGGTAAGCAAATCTACTGTAGCATTATATTAGCAAGGATTTGTTCTCACCATAACAGAGACAGGAGGGGTACTGTGTTTGAAAGGGCTTCAGCAACACTCTTGAAACTGAAAACAGATACACTGAAATGAGCTTGTTGGAAATAAGTTAATTATCCAGTTTCACTGAAGAACATTGATTCACAGAGGAAAGGCAGTGTGGGGGTTCATTACTGCAGTATTTCTTGCATGAGTTCTCTGATGCCTTGCTCTCATGCTGTGAGTTGGAGTCTCAGCCTGAGATGCTAATTCATGATGATGCTGCAGTGCTGCTCACTTCTGAATGTATGTTGTAATACTGTGCTAATGGCTCATTCTTTCTCCTGATAGTGGTTGTGCTCCAGAGAAGGGTATAAAAACATGATCATAAGTGGCCCATATCATTCCTAGCTTGGATTATTCGATGACATACAAAGAACATGAAAAAGCTGGTACATTTTGCTGTATTCTTCCAGAAAATGGGTTTGCATCTTGTGTAAAACCCCCGAGGAATCATTAAACAGAGAAGGATGAAATAGTAAACTATGATAAAAGAATAAATAGCATAAAGCCTTGTGGAAATCAGATGTTTGACCCTTTGCAAACAGAGGAGAACAATTTGTCAGTGGACCCAATACTCTCTTCAGTCTGTGCAATTGCTTGTTGGAATGGAAATTTATTATAAAAGTGGTAGAACTGCTTCCCCCCCCACTTTTTTTTTTTCTGAGGTCTTCCTAGAAATTTGCAGGTGATGAGAGAAGCCTTCATTCTAATAAAAGAATAGGCCAGCTTACTGATTGGAGAAAATTACATGAAGTTTTTTAATCAAAGTCTCTATGGTCTGCTGTCTGATTTTCTAGGCCAGATGTCAAATGTTTTTCACTGATGTCGATGTTGAAGTAATCACTAAGCCAATTCCAAGAATGAGTAAGTGAGACTGTAATAACATTTCATTTCAGTATTATATAAGCTTTTTTTTTCCCGGCTATGAACAAAGTAACAGGACCCCTCTGATTCAATATAATTACACAAACTATTACTTTGAAATTTGTGAGACAGTTTTATGTGTGGGCAATTGCTCTATACATATATATGGGAGGTTTCAGTACAAAATGCGAAAACACATTTACAAAGTTTTATATTTTTAAACATTTACATTTAATTTAAAACATAATTACATTTTTCATATTTAATCTATTTTATTAAGTTTATCTTTGCTGCTACAGTATTAACCAGTAATTTGAAAGGCAAGAATTTTCTAGAAAAAAGAATTTGCAATTTGAAAATAGGGAGAGAAAGAACTAGCTGGCTCAATGGATGATGTACTTTAATGAGTGAATCTCAGCTGAATATAGTAAGACTGTGGCATCAGATTAAATATTTTACAGTTTTTATGTGAAATACAATCAAAGTTATTCATAGTGATGTAGAGAATTAGTCTAGTAGAACTAACTCAAAACTTAAGGAACACATTGTCTATAGCTGTTTCAAGAGGAAAGTGGTGATATTCTGAAACAAATAAATGTCACAAATTAGTAGAGGAAAGAAGCAAATCTAACTAATATGAAACTATATACAATTCTTAGAGTAATTTTATGGGTAAATTAATATATTAATGGGTAAATTAATATGGGGAATTATTAATACAATGGTACTCAGGGGGCACATTGACCCTTAGCAGAAACTAATAGAATGTTAATGTTGCCTCTTTCACCACAATTCAGGTCTTTATTGAAAAGATATTTTGATTATATGTCTTCTGCTTTATCCACTGCATATTTGGTGAGCAGCTATCGAATTTGCTGTTCCTTCATTGGTGAAGAGCTGCCTTGTTTCTTAGAGAGAATTTCCTATTTTTCCATGAGCTTTGCTATAGTGCTTGGTACTACAGTTCCATGAGCAGTGGCAGCATCATGAGGTTATCAGACTGCTTTTCTGAGAAGGAACATTCTTTGTGCTCATTCTGCAGAAGGGTAATATTTGCAGAAGGCATGGAAAGATGGACACAAATATGTGTTACTGTTTTCTGGTACCCATCCAGGATTGTTTTTTAGAATCCTTCAACTCAGAGCACACTTTGTTCAAAGATCAGCCTGGTCCCCACGTGCAGTTGGGTGTTATTTGCAATGTCTGTAATTTCAGCTCATGCCTCCTGTATATAAAGCCTGTGTACACACAGAGTATGTGTAGAAGCTGAGGTCTCATGGGACAGAGAGAGTCCAGCTCCTCTTGCTGGGCACACAGGACAGACAGGACTCCTGAGCCTGCAGCCCAGGCATCGCTGCTGGCTCCAGCTGTAAAACTGCACCTCTCAAAGGCCTGTAATCTGATCCAAATTAATTTGGCAATTAATTTAGGCAAGACAGAAAGACTCATTTCAAGGATGGGGGCACAAGATTGTCTAAGGAAAGGTCACTAGAACAATTTAGTGGGGATTGGGAGCCCTTGAAGAGATACCTGTGCTTTTTCTGAGATACAGTGGAACCTCTTTTGGCTCATATTCCCTAAGTTTATTCAGTCTGAGAGAACTACACAACAGGAAAACTTACATTTCAAAACACAAGTTTAAAGTCTGAGAAATATGTCAGAAAGTGAAGACAGAATATTAAAATGGGAAGCATCATACAAGATTCAAAACAAGAAGTACTACCAGCCCTATCCCCAGAAATAGGCAGAATATAAGCAAGTTGGAGAAATATTGCAACATAAACCCTTTAAAAATATGAGCGCTTTCAGCTTAGTCATAGTGATCCCCAGGGACAATTCTCTGTCCTGCAATCCTGACTTAGTATACCAAGTACCTCAGAGGACAGTGAATGCAAGACTGAATATACAGTGAATAAGTAGGTCAGTTAGAAAAGATAACATTTCACTCATAAGCTCAGACATGATCTTCTAGTATAGACCTATGCCATAATATAAAAATTTTCCCATAAAGTGAGCAGCTTTGTGATTAAGACACAGGCTGAGAGCTCCAGCATTCAGTGATACCTTTCTGCTTTATCGGGCAAAACCATTTTCATGTGCTACCTATACAGCAAGGACCAAAAAATCTGCAGTGATTGAGATAGTCCACTGCCACTTTGATAGTGTAATGCTGAATTAAATGAAAAACTTGGAGACACGTATGACTAGACACTATTGCATAAAACAACAGTCCTCCAGAACTGCCTCATGCAAAAATGTGCATGTGCTGAGCAGTCTTTGCACATTCAAGTGTTGGTATACAGAAATCATAAATATTTGCTTACAGCTTGGGCCCTAAATGAGAATTAGAATAATCAAAACTACTCTTCCAGATTGGAAAAAAAAAATGGAAAAATTAGTATCACAGCTAAAACTGCTGAGGATAATAAGGTTGCATTCCATGACAGAGGTCTGATTCCATTTATGTGTACTTCATGACAAAGAGCCTGTTCCCTTTAGGGTTAATAAAAAGTGGAACATTGAACTGTCTAGCACTGTCAAAGAGAAACTCTCTAAGCAAAACCTCTTGAAAATCATATCTACTATAACTCCTTAGACCATGTAAAAAATCCCTTCAATAAATAATGAATCATTTTCCTTATTTATCGATTTTTCAATATTTTTGCCTCTCCACTTGCTTGTTGAAAATAGCTCATTTTCTTTTAATCTGTGTTTGAAATTGTTCGCTCAATTTTTTGTGAATTTTTGTTTCTCTATAATTTCTTCTTTCAGCTGTTTTTTTTAGCTACAATGGGTCACTGGAGACTCATGTAATTGTTTCTTACTCTCTAGTTGGATGTGTGAAATTGTAGATACAGAGCCTCTGAAGTGAAAGCTCCAGGAAAATAAATACCTGCAATTGTTGAGCATGCAACATTAAAATATGTTTTATGAGATGTTCATGGCAATAAAAAGACACTTCCAGAAAGTATACGGGAAGAAAAAGCCTGGTATGAAAACATCCCCAAATCATTTTTTATTTTGTGTAAGTATTTATGGAAATAGTATTTGCTGTAGTGGGCTAGAACTTACACAAACAATATTTTTCCTACTCTTCAGGGAACCAGAGAAATAACACATAAGTAAATCATTCAAAACATGTATTTTTGTTAAAATATTACCGTTTCAATATTTTGAAGACACAAATTGGTCAAAACCTGATTATCATTACACAATCAAACATGTCAAAGCCCACACTGGTGAATGCAGACTGAACATTTAAAACAGCACCAACAAAAAGGTAGGCTTATACTTGTATTTAACATCCCCAAAATATGGCTTTCAGAGTCTTAGATACAATTTGGAAGCAGAACATTCTGCCCAATTCTTGGTAAGAAAGACGGCAAATACTACTCCAAACACATTCTTAATAAGGCTTCCCATAGCTAGAAAAATAAAGCTACTATTGGGAGGTCACCAAAAGGAGGAGGATGACAGAACAGCTCATGCTCTGTGCACTGGCTCTGACCATTGAGATGCTTCTTCCATCTGCTCTGCTTTCTCCCCTCCCCTGTCTCTAGCTCTAGCATAAACAGCAGGATCCTGGCTCTTCTGAGTATGGACTGTGGCAATTTTCCCAAATGAGACAGCAGATCTTCCCAGTGTTCTGTGAACAGAGCAACAGCACGAGTTTAGTAGCTACTGCTGGAAGATGGAAAAGTAAAAACCTTACTGAAGGAAGCTGAGACTGAAGAGGAGAAGTTTCCATATGGAAAGCTCAGAGAAAAATAACATCAGCCCATTACAGGATGAGGACCTCACAAACAGGAAGACCTGAGACAACGGTGTTTAACACATTCTCTGTCTCTGTTTGCAACACAGAGGATGGACCAAGGAGGTCCCAAGTGCCCTGAGCTGGAGGACCATGTCTGTGAGAATGATCAACTCCCTGAGACTGTGCAGGATCTGCTGCTCCAGCTGGATCTCTGCAAATCTATAGGGCCTCTTGGGATTCATCCAGGAATCCTAAAAGAGCTAGCTGATGTCATCGTGAAATCAAATTCCTCCAGGGAACCAGAAACCTCATGAATCACTGGTCCACTGCCCATTTTGAGAAGGATACTGGGCTGGCTGGCTGGCCCGTTTGAGGGGGCTTGGATGAAAAACATGAATGTTTCTGAGTATCAAGACTTTTGTGAATGGGAAAACTGTGTTCAGCCCAAAGGCTGCCAGAATGTGGGTGGGAGAAGGAAATGCTTTTAAAAAATATGTGTTTTTGAGAGATAAAACAGGAATTTTGGTCTCAATGAGATGTAAAAGCAAGACAACAGTGGAAAAAATAGATGATGATCGTCAAGGTGTTGGAACAAAGGGAGAGAATGGTTTCTTGTTGCATTTTATAGCAACGAATCTTAGGGACAGTCAAAATGGTAGATGCACACTCATAAAGGTATATTCTATATATGGAAGCTATAAGTGTGAATTGCAAGCAGTTTTAACCAAGAAGAGGGTTAAAAAAATAGATAATTCTCTAACAGAAACATATAAAAACTAACAGTTTGAAAGGAGAAAGCTAACAAGCCCTTGTTAATGAAATAAGATTAATAAAATGAGGTATTAGCTTTTGGAAAGTTAGGAACAGTCTCACCCTGCACTTTGTATTGATCAATAGTGTCTGTTTGCTCAACTGATCCACACATAGTGTTGAGCCTTGCTATTTCCTTTTATTCAGAGTGATGATTTTGCTAATGCATTTTCCCCTTGGGTGTATTTTCCAAAGTGACTCCTCCCTAACTCCTCATATACAGACCTTTCTATTGCCAGCAAATGAGGTCATGACTTACCATCTTGGGTGACTGGACAACACATTCTCAGTGGGACTGCCACAAAGCTGTGCTACTGTCACCCTTCAGACCACTCTTGGTGACATGTTTAACCATGTCTGTACCAGAGGCACAGCTGTCAGTTGATTACTGCTGTGTTGGTGAGCTTTTTATGGCGTTACAAGCAGGCTCATTTCTCAGAGCATGCATCCCATCAGAAAGGCACCTTTGCTTACACTGGCTGCAAAACTCATTTTACACAGCCTATTTTCATCCATCACAGCAGTATTGTGTACTTTGCATTAAGTAAAGGACATGCTATTCTGGTTTTGTTGAAGATGTTGTGAAAGGTGGTCTAGCAGTACAATCTTGATCATGGTCCCACCTTTTCCTCAGTCTGAGTAATCAAAGCAATTCCACTAATCCCTTCACAGAGATGAGCTCAGCTTAGTTGTGTTCACAACAATGGCTTGCTGTTTTTCAACTGGGACTTTATTAATAAAATGGTGTCTGAGACAAAAGGACACTTTTGGGGTGCAGCCTTGAAAATTTGGCACCTCAGTGAATTTAATATCTCTGCACTGTCCTGCAATAATAATAATTTCATTAAAATCTGACTCTTTTTGGTCATATCCAAAAGCCACAAAGAATCTGCAGGTTTCTTGGTGGAATTCAGTGCCTCATGATTTCAGGCAAACACTGATTTAGGATTTGGGTTTTCTTAGGGATATTTCTAGGAGAGACTGAAAAGATGGCTGCAAATGACAAACACCTTTTTATTAGGAATGTTCCTAATAAATGTTCCAGGGGAGATATTATACTTCTATAAAATCTTCTTGACTTCTGGGATAAATTATCGTTAGTCTTCCAATAAGAATCATGGTTGATGGCAAGTTGCAAATGAGCCAGCAGTGCCATTGTAGCCAGGAGGGCCAAAACTGTCCTGGGGGGCACCAGGCACAGCATCACCAGCCAGGCCAGGGCGGGGATTGTCCTGCTCTGCTCTGCACTGGGGCAGCCTCGCTTGGAGAGCTGGGGGCAGTTTTGGGTGCCACAATAAAAGAAAGACATTAAACTGTTAAAGAGTGTCCAAAGGGGGGCAACAAAAATGGTGAAGGGCCTTAAGGGGAAGCCATATGAAGAGTGACTGAGATCACTTGGTCTGTTCAACCTGGAGTGGAGAAGACTGAGGAGAGACCTTATCAGAGTCTACAAATTCCTCATGAGGGGAAGAAGAGGGGCAGACGCTGATCTCATTTCTGTGGTGAGCAGTGACAGAACGTGAGACAATGGCCTGAAACTGTGTCAGGAGTGGTTCAGGTTGGATAGGAGATAAAGGTTCTTTCCCCAGAGCTTGGTTGGGCACTGGAACAGCTCCCCAGGGAAGTGGTCCCAGCACCAAACCTGACAGAGTTCAAGCAGCCTTCGGGAAATAGATTCAGGCACATAGTCTGACTTTTGGGGATGGTGGTGTGCAGGGCCAAGAGTTAGACTTGATGATCCTTGTGGGTCCCTTCCCACTCAGCATGTTTTGTGATTCTGTGATTTTAAACCTGAGCTGATATCTCTGTAAAGGTCTACCAGTATATTAAAAATTAGTCATTCCTTCAAACCACCAAATATGATACAAGTAGTACTGGTGGAGAAAAGGGATTTCTGGTGTTTTCAAACTGCTAAAACTTTTGTTTGACTGGCTTGACCTGTATTTGGGTGCTGAACAGTGCAGAAGAATTAATTTTCTCCTCTTCTAGTCTCTTAATCACTGCCCAGGACATGTTCCAGTATTGATGACAACTGCAAGCCCCAAAAGATGGCCTTTACAACAGAGTGCAGGATAAACAGCCCTGCAGCCAATTGCTGCTAACTCTCAGAGCAGTGAAGATGGCTTCACTCCAAAATTATCACAACAGAGACCACACAGATGGGAAGATAAAGGCTCCCTGGGTAAGCTGCTAACAATGCAGACCATTTTGCTGTGCAGCCGGGACGCAGAGGTAAAGCCACCTGTGCTCTCCTGACGTCACCGAGATAAAGGCCAGGGGCCGATTGCCTGATGGGTGCTCTTTTATTATCATATATCAGGTGTCACCTGCAATTTCGTGTCTCGGGCAGTAAGAGAGAATCCATCTGTCATCTTCCAGTGAATCTCAGTGAAATTTCGTTTCTTTTGAAACTGAGACCATTAGATTGGTGAAGCAGATATGAGATAGGCCAGATGTTAAAAAATAATTCCAAAATCCTTAAGGAATTTGTTAAAAAAGGGTTTTGTTGGAATGGAATTGATTTACTGCCATATTTACTTCATGAACAGAGACTGTATTTCATTCAGTATGATGCAACTAAACAATAGATATGCCTGGATTTATTCTGCTCATCACATAAGGTCTCCAAAGGGTCTAAATAATTTTTAACCCTTTAAAATTAATAGCTGAACATGCCAGAGTAAAATTGGCAGATGAAGATAAAAAAGCTCACTCAATATTTTATACTTTGAAATTCCAGCTTTTCTTCTGCATTGGAAGACTTTATAGTGTCATGACTGAAATCCCAGCACAGCCTTGTGGGACACAGGTCTCCCACAGTTATTTTCTCATGGGAGAAGCAGATTCCTAGATGCAGAACCAGGCCTTTCCTATGAGCCACTACATCTCTTACTGTACCTTTGTAGCATCCACAGGAAAACAGAGGGAAAGCCTTTCTCATCTGCTCCATGTCACACCCTGCTAGAGAAGGAAAAGTTATGATCAGCTCTTTTTTTACTTAAAAAAAGTTTCAGGGCTTAGAAGAGTGTGTCTAAGGCTGATCAGGCTCTTCTTCTGCCATCTTTTCTCCAACTGTGTGATGGCAGGAGTATTGTTAAGAGAAGTAATAGTATCTGGTTAGAGAAATTGCAGTATTGCAATTAAAAAAAAAATTGCACTAAGGCATTTTCTGGTACTGTTATGCTTGATACTATAAATTTCAACATTTGCAAATTATTGGGAAAACTTTATAGTGTTATCCAAGATGCTGACTTACCAATACTATAAAAGGTGGCAAAACTAATGTTGCCTTATGTGACTGAAATTACCTTGTTTATTTTAAAGGATATTTTACAATAATCATTGAGTCTCATGCTCTTCCTTAATTTTAGTTATAAAATAATTTTTTGCAAGGGTTGAATTTAACTTTTATTCTGGCTATATATAAACAGAACCTTTATTCAAGAAATTAAAATAAATCAGGCATCAAACCTCACATTCACATTTATGGCTAAGTTTAGCCTCACCTTAAGAGATGAGAAAGGGAAAGCTGAAGATGGGTTGATTAGTGTCTCATCCAGGTTTTGCTG